>CM077148.1:66076074-66421465 GCA_039583875.1 Platanthera guangdongensis | reverse complement strand
GTTGAGATTGGTTGGATGGTATTTCCATAAGTAAACCACACCGGTCTGTCTGTGGCATACGGCGTCGGGCCCCGGCCGGAACTACTGCTTTATGCTATCTGACGGATAGGGGGTGTTACAATTTAGTATCAGACTACTGGTTTTGTCGGGCTTAAGTGAATTCGTGGCGAATTCTTTTAAGGGGTGGTGAGCACATTGTTTGCGTCATCGTTTATAATGGTAAAAAGAACCATGAATGTCCACTTAGGAATGAAAATACTCGTGTTTGAGGAACCTGCGTTTCCCTATAAATGCTGTTTGCAATTTATTTGTCGCTTACCGGTGTTTTGTACCACTATAGGTGACCAGAAGTGGTGTTGGGCCGTCAGAACGCCGAGTTTTCTGAGGCTAGTAGTGCACCGATGTTGCTCCTGCAACATCTCTGTCGGCTCGAGAATATTCGATTGGTGGCTGAAGTGGTGTTGGCCGTGATAAAGCGCAGCCTGGAAGGCAAACGCAGCAGCCCGCTCCTGTGATGGGAGCAAGTAACTCTGCAAGAGGCTGAGCCGAGGAGAGTGGAGCAGCTGGTTGTGGAACCGGTGGTGCCAAGGAGGGCAACTGAAGGCAGCTAAAGCATGTAATGAGCTTTAACCCTCCGTTATTCTCGGGGTTGGGAACCCCATCTCAGGCTGAAGACTGGCTCTCCAGGGTAAAGAGAGTCATGACAGTGACGGCGACGGAGGAGTTGCAAATGACCACCCGCTACGTTCTTTTGGACGGTGAGAGAGGATGTGGTGGGAAGGATTGGAGCTGCACTTACTGAGAGGTAGGAAACTTGGTGATGTCTCGATGGAGGAGTTCTCGAGATTATTTTTGGCTAGATACCTCCCTTCGACGCAGAAGATAGCGTTGAAGAATGAGTTCCTGAAGTTGGTACAGGGGTGAGAGGAAGCGTGGATGAATATCTCCACGAGTTTACTCGTCTGAGTCGTTATGCTAGCTCCACCATAGTGGATGAGGAGCGCAAGGACTAATCGCTTCTATGAAGGCTTGAGGGATGAGTTGAGACTACTACTTTCGGGGCCGATGACGCAGGGTTCTTAACCTTGGTCAATACTGCCGGTCCTCTGGAGAAGGACATGAAGAACGTACAAGCAAAGAAGTCTTGGGAGATAGAAAATCTGAATTTAAAGTGCCGACTACTTCAAAGTCCGGCTATCGGAGGTCTTTCAAGAAGCATAGGACTTCGGTTCCAGCTCCTTGTGGTGCTTTTGGGGCGACTACGAGTCGGACCCCTGGTGCATGTTTTACATGTGGAAAGACGAGGCATTTCGCCCGTGATTGTTGGAGCGGACGTCCTAAGTCCGAGAGGTGGCCGGGAGCTACTTATGAAGAAAAGGGAAAGGCGGGGGAGTCGACAGCATCCCATTATGCTCCGGCGCAACCAAAGGGTCTGCAATCTTGGCCAACAGGAGGCCATTAAAACAAGCTGATGTGGTGACGGTACGGTTTAATTTATAGCAAGTCAATTTCTTTAAATACTTGTTATGCACATGTTACCTTACCACTGCTTGTTTAGGATTTGTATTGATTTGTGAAATCCGGCACGAGCACTCTTCGATACGGGAGCTTCACACTTCTTCTTGTCCGAAGGATTATATCACGCTATCGGAGTCCTTCTTTGATGACAAAGGATAAGTTGGATGTGTTGTCGCCCACAGGTGTTCGATGCGAGCGATAGGATCTGCGATGTTAAGGTTCGTATTGGGGAGCAGGATTTCGACCTGCAGGCGTCTTTACTTCCGTTGGCGGAGTTCGACGTCATTTTTGGCATGGACTGGCTCTCGGAGCAGCAGGCCCATATATATTGCGGTAGCAAGGAATTCAAGCTGGGAGCAAGTCGTGAGACGACTTTTACGGGCTTAAAGGGGTCGAGCAGGACGTTGATGTCTGCTCTTCAGGTGTGAAGGCGGTTCGTGCCGGAGCAGAACTGTTCTTTACACTAGTGGAGGTTGCAAAGCTGAAGCCGCGTTGGATTGTATTTCAGTGGTATCGGAATACCCTGATGTTTCCCCGCAGATCTTCCTGGATCCCGCCTCAGCAGGAGATAGATTTTACGATCGAGCTAGTGCCAGGTGCAAAGCCTGTGTTACGATCTCCTTATCGGCTAGCGCCTAAGGAAATGGCGGAGCTGAAAGTTCAACTGCAAGAGTTGTTGGAGCAAGGTATGGGCGCCCGAGTTCTTCGCCTTGGAGCGCACCGGTCCTCTTGTTAAGAGAAGGACGGAAGCTTGAGGCTATGTATTGATTATCGGAGCTAAACAAGCTGACGGAGAAGAACAAGTACCCAATCCCCGGATTGATGATCTCTTTGATCGTTAGTCGGGTCGACGGTGGTACTCGAAGTTGGATCTCAAGGCTGGGTACTATCAGCTGTGGGTAAGGGAGAGTGATATCCCGAAGACAGCATTTAGTACGAGATACGGGCATTATGAGTTTACTGTCATGCCGTTTGGGTTGACTAATGCGCCGTCAGTATTCATGGATTTGATGAACAGGACGTTCAGGAGTACTTGGACCATTTCGTGATCGTCTTCATCGACGATATTTTGGTGTACTCGCAAAGTGAGGAAGATCACTTCAAGCATCTTCATTTGGTGTTGGAGACGCTAAGGGAGAAATCAGTTGTATGCCAAGTTCTCGAAGTGCGAGTTTGGCTATCCTCACTAGCGTTCCTCGGGCATATAGTAAGTGGAGAGGGTATTGCTGTGGATCCGGCGAAGATTGTTGTGATACGGGAGTGGCCTGAGCTTGCTACGGTAGCGGAAGTCCGGAGTTTTCTGGGGCTTGCCGGCTATTATAGGTTCTTCTTAGAGAACTTCTCGCGGATAGCGTTACCTTTCACTACAATGACGAGGAAGGAGCATAAGTTCATTTGGACGCAGGAGTGCGCACGAGCTTTTGAGGAGTTGAAGTGTCGGTTGACCACGGCGCCTGTGCTGAGTTCGCCATGTGGGACCGAAGGCTATGAGATATATAGCGATGCTTCAGGCAGCAGTTTGGGTTGCGTGCTACTGCAGTACGGAAGCGTGATAGCTTATGGCCGAGACAGCTAAAAGTGCACGAGAGGAATTATCCGGTCCATGACTGGAGTAGTGGCCGTGATTTTTTGCCTTGAAGCTGTGGAGACACTACTTGTACGGTGTGAAGATTGATATCTACACCGATCACAAGAGCCTGAAGTATCTTATTGATCAGAAAGATCTGAATATGCGGCAGCGTAGGTGGATGGAGTTCCTAGGGGACTATACATTCAGATCCACTACGTGCCTGGCAAAGGAAATGCGGTTGCGGACGCGTTGAGTCGCCGAGCCCCAGCTCAAGCCAATGTGCTATCGGTGCATGATGAGCGGTTGGTGCGAGAGTTGGAGGCGTTGGAGATTGTCTGTGTGGACAGACAATCAAGTGCTGAAGCAGTTCTGAGATTGGACTGAAGTCCAATATGACCTGGCTGATCGTATTCGGCAGGCTTTGGATGGGATGCTTTGGATATGGATGCTCTTATGAAGCAGTTCATGGTAGAGGCTCTGGATGGGTCAAATTCCCAATTCGTCGTGGAGGACGGATTGCTTGGAGAGACGGTCGATTGTGCTTCCCAAGTGTAGGCACATTTACGGGTGGAGTTGTTGTACGAGGCGCAGCATACCAAGTACTCGATTCACCCGGGGAGTACGAAGATGTCCGTGATGTGAAGAAACTGTTTTGGTGGCCGGGTTTTAAAGAAGGATGTGGCGCTATACGTAGCAAAGTGCCAACCCTGCGCCTTGGTTAAGGCGGAGTGCCAAATCCGGGAGGATTTCTTAAGTCCTTGCAATTCTGGAGTGGAAATTTGACGACATCTCTATGGACTTTGTGCACGGTTTGCCAAGGTGCGCAAAATGGGAACGACGCCATTTGGGTGGTTTGTTGATCGTTTAATGAAGGTGTCGCATTTTATTCCGCATAGGAAGGAGGATCCGGTGGAGAAGCTGGCAAAGCTTTATATGGATACATAGTATGGCTTCATGGTGTGCCCGCAGCATCGTGAGTGATCGAGATGGGCGGTTCATGTCCAATGATTGGAGGCTGGTGCAACAAATGTGGGAACAAAGTTGAAGTTCAGCACAGCCTTCCATCCGCAAACGGATGGGCAGACCGAAGAGGGTCAATCGAACCATGGAAGACATGCTCCACATGTGCGTCTTGGATTTCGGAAAGCAATGGGAAGACCACCTTTATTTGGTGGAGTTCGCATACAACAACAACTACCAAGCGAGTATTCAGATGTGCGCCTTTCGAGGCCCTATATGGTAGAAGATATCGCACGCCTTTGTCTTGTTAGAAAACGGGTGAGTCAAAGTTGTATAAGCGATCGGAAGTGGAGGGTGGTACTTCTTTGGTGCGAACCATTCGGGAGAGGTTGCTTATCCCTCAGGACCGGCAAGCAAAGTACTATAATGCCAGCACAGGAATGTGGAGTTCGCTGTGGCGATTATGTATACTTAAAATCAAGCCGTTCAGGGTGTGTCTCGCGGGTGAGGCGATTGAAAAAGCTAAGCCCGAGATACCTTGGACCGTTTGAGGTCCTGGAGCGAGTTGGTGAAGCGGCCTATAGGTTGAAACTTTCATTGGAGCTTAGTGGTTTGCATGATGTATTCCACATTTCGGTGCTTCGGAAGGCGGTGCAAGAGCCTATGTATGTGATCGCGGTTGATCAAGTACCGTGGATAGTGGGCTGACGACAAAGGTCAAACCCGTGCGGATTGAGGACTCGGAGGTCAAGAGCTACGCAATAAAGAGATCAGGATGGCCAAAGTCCGGTGGGACAATTGCGGTCGTGAGGAGCTCTCTTGGAGCGCGAGCGCAGACTATGCTTGACGAGTATCCGGAGTTGTTTCCGCTCATGTACAAATTTTGGTTTTGTACATGTCTTTCCTTTATGTAATTTCGTGGGCAAAATTCTTTTAAGAGGGGGAGAGTTGTAATGCCCCGAAACTCAAAAGAGAAAAGGGAAACGGTTTGGGCCAGTTTGGGTTCTTGCAGCAGGCACACGGCCTGGGACACCGGGCGTGTCCCAGGGGATGTCGAGCCTGTGTTGACACTTTGGCTCTCGACATTGTGTCGAGACTGGGCACACGGCTCTGCGACACGGCATGTCACAGGGCGTGTCGACCCGTGTCGACACTTAGCCGCGAAGTCGACACTTTGGTGTCGACAATGTGTCGAGACTTGGCACACGGCTGCGACACGGGCGTGTCGAAGGGCGTGTCGACCCGTGTCGACACTCGTCCCGGGAAGTCGACACTTTGGTGTCGACAATGTGTCGAGACAGGGCACACGGCCTAGGACACGGGCGTGTCCAAGGCCGTGTCAATAGGTCGACGATCTTCGCTCGACAAAATGTCGAGACCGTGTACACGGCCTGGGGTCCAGGCGTGTCAAGGTGACACTGGTAAGGACACGGGCGTGTCCTAGAACCCGTGCAGTGCTCGGGTTGAAAATGGGGAAAAATTATGGGGTACACGGCCGGCCACACGGCCATGTCAGGTGGAACACGGGCGTGTCAGCTCGAACACGGGCGTGTTCGATACCCGTGTGTGAGGTTCCAGGTGATCCGATTTTGACGGAGAATGAGGCGCACGGCCCTGGACACGGGCGTGTGCCAGGCCTGTGTTCGTCCAGATTGGGCATTTCAGGCCCGAATCAAAGCCATTCATTTCTTTAACTGAAGATCCAACGGCTGGGGTTGTTCCTGAAGGGTTATACCGTGAGTGGACTTGGAAGACCCTTACTTTTCATGAGTTTCATCTTTCTAAAACCTTAGAGAGAGAGGAGAGCCAAGGGAAGAAGAAGGAGCTAGATCCCGCCATTGGAGGAGCTTCGAAGCTCCGAATCGCGATCCGACTCCGGATCCACGGAGGCAAAGCTAGTGCGGTGGTTTTCATCCGATTACTTTTCCATGGCGCCAAAGAGGAACGCAAGCATAACGATCCTCATCGTGAGCATGAGTAGCTCTCTTTCTTTGCATAGGAAGCCCGCTCTCGCGAGTTTGCGGAGAGTTGGAGGCGTTCCTTCGGTAGATATGTGAAGTCCCCTTGTTTAGAGTCCGTAAGCGAGAACGGACATAGGCATGATGTGTGAAGCCTACCCGGACATGTTGGTCTGGATCGGTGATGTTGTATTGCATAATGTCGGAGAAGACTCCGTGCTATTGATTTTTTTTCGGGTTTTCTACGCGGTAGATTGCAGCAGGGAGCCTTGGGGACTAACCCAAAGGTGCCCGGAAAACTGGCGGATACGAGATCTTGCAAACTTGGTGGCTTGAGAGCCAACTTGAACATAACCGGGTTATGTGACTTGTGATGGAAATGGGACTCGACGGAAGTTTGACCCGCGCAAATGGCTTAAATTGTCGTTGTGATGTGAGCACGGGTTAGATGGAACCGTACCCGCTCTATGTCGTTCGGTTAAAGAGACCTAAAGGCACGTGGCACTTACCGTTGGCATAGATTAGGGTCTTCGGCGGTCAATGGCTTAAATTGTCGTGACCCAGGCCAAGAACACGAATTGCTCATATGTTTGGCCGTCCAAGTGGCGGTGGTGAGTCCGGAATGTCTATGTCTTTAATTGACGTGACATCGACCGGTTCACCGAGAATGTGCCCTGATAGCACGGGGCGTGTGGCCGTGCGAGCCAACGTCTGTGATGAAATGGCTATATGTGCTTATTGCTCGCTTATGCTAATGAAATGCAGTGAAGGAGCATCGCCGCCCCGAGCTGGGGGCGGGATCGTTATAATTGGTCAGCATTGCTGACCGTTGCCTTGTTTTTCCACCGTGCGGTGGTTTGTTGCTTGCAGGTGCAGCTGGGCCAAGCGGTCAATAGCGGGCTAAAGCCTTTTTGCGAAGCCGGCCCTCGAAGGCCCAAATGGAAGTGTTTACTGTTTTATTCATGTATGACCGGCCTGCGTGCCCGTGGTTTGTAAAACATGTAATATTCAAGTGAAACATTTTGTAAGGCCTTAAGGCTTGTTTTGGGTATTTTTTGTAATAACATTCCTATTTTGTATTAGTGGACATTCGTGCTTTAATACTGGGTTCTTTGTTACAACTTTTATAAACTGCTTCCGCTAGAATGCTCTGTGTAGGACGTTGAGATTGGTTGGATGGTTTCCATAAGTAACCACCCGGTCTGTCTGTGGCATACGGCGTCGGGCCCCGGCCGGACCTATTGCTTTATGTTATGTGACGGATAGGGGGTGTTACAATATCCGCGAAATATGAATTCGACACAATATAATTCAAAGTTAAATCGAAAGCGGCAAAAGAGTTTGATAAAAAGAGTTTTATTCAAAGATCATCATGATGAAGTCCTAAGGAAGTTAGCTACTTGACATGAATAAATGTTACAATAAAAGTAAAGGAAGACATGATTAAGAAGAGGAGTACTTGAATTGAAATTAACAAAAAGTAAAGTTAAACTATGAAATTGAAAATTACATAAAAGAAATGCATAAAAACAATAAACTAAGTTACAATACAGTCCTAAAATTGGCTTCTCCTCTCTTCCCAGCTCCTGAACTCATCTAGAATTTATAGGAATGTTGTTGGTCGATCACGCCCTTGGTCACCCCCGTGACCTAGGGCTTTGATAAAAAATACTTGTCAAGCTCGGAACCATCCTCTTAAAAGCCCGGGAACATTGTGGAAAAACTGCCAAAAGTCGTCGTTTTGCGGGCCATGCCTCTAGGTCATGCTAGGGCATGTCACATCTGTTAGTAGAAAAGGAGGGAATAAATTCTGGCTGTTGCGGGAAGTCACGCCCCTCGGTCATGCCCGTGACCTAGGGCGTGTACTAATCGGGTCAGCAAACGGATAGAAACGACTCAATCTGGCATCAATTCGGCAGTTTCGGGTAGGTTACGCCCTGGGTCACGCCCGTGACATGGGGGGAGTGCACTTAAAAAATATCCCAGAATTGTCGACGGAAGCTTTCTGCAGAAAATTATACTTTTGAACTAGACACGCCCATGTTCATGCACTGGTGACGCCCATGTCATGGGTTTGTGTACTTGAGAAACTCTCTAGATTTTTAGAGGACGTCGTCCTCTTTCCGTTGACTAGTTGCACGTCCCGTAACTCTTCCTGATTGAAAGTTATGATTATTTGAAGTTCAGCTATCCGTGACAAAAAATGTTAATTTTCTCAAAAATGTTTTTAGATCATGGTCATGCACTTAAAATTGACATTCAGAGCTCAATTATACCTGAAATTTGAAAATAAAGGATTTATTAATAGTATTTATAAAAACAAAAGAAAATATAATTTTTTATTAGAAAAAAATTTTATTAGAATAAATATAAATAATGACTTATCAAATACCCCCATACTTAATCTTTTGCTATTCTAGAGCAAAACTATGAGAAATACTTATTAGAAATTAATAGAATTTTTAATTAAACTAAAATTTATTAAATCAAAAGAAAGTTTAAAAATTAACTTTAGGGATTCAAAATTTTAAGTCCTAAATATGAAAGTAAAATGTGAAGAGCTAAATATTTAGCAAGTTTTCTCTAATAAAATAATTATAACTCAAAATTAAATATTTAGCAAACAAGTTAGATTTAAAAATTATAAACACTTTTTTCACTAAAAAGAAACTTCAAGATAAATTTCAAACTACTACCTATGATCTCTTACAATGTTAATTTAAATCTAAAACAATTATATTGGAATTTTTGGGTTTAGGAACAAGAAAATTGAAGGGACCTTAGATTGTGGGTGATGAATTTTATCGTCTCACCCCACACCCATTTTTTTTCTTTTTGATATTCTTTTTTTTTCTCTTCGAACAAAATTGCTTAGGAGTAATGAATTTTATCCTCTTACTCCTTTAGGGGGGTTGTATATGTGTATTAAGGATGCTTGATTCCATGACATATGATCTAACGAAAAAGAAAAAAAATTGCATGTGTGTACTAGGGAATAATGAATTTTATCATCTTATTCCCGTGACATATGAGCTAACAAGAAAATAAAAAAAAGAGAAAGGCTAGCAAAAATTTTGGATTAAATCAAAATTTTTGGAGAGCAACTATAGTAAATTAAAATTTTCTAAGAATCTTAAAGTTTAAGTGAATATAATTAAAATCTAAGGATTATTAAATTAAGTACTAAGAAATTGAAACTAATTAGAATTTGAGCGAAAATGGGCTAAATAGATTTATCTAAACAAATTTACTTCATAAATTTATTTCTTAAAATCAAATCACCTAAAAATTTAATTTAACTAAATTTGATGAAATAAATGATTAGAAAATCACAACAAGATTAAGTAGGGGTTTATTATATTTTTGTATTTTCATTTTTTTGTATTTTTGGTAATAAAAAGAAACCAAAAATTTTTAAATTTTTAAAGATTTTTTTAATTTTTAATAATTTTTTTTTTCATTCTTTATGATTTTTTAAATAAAAATAATAAATAAGAATCCAAAAACTTGATGAAGAAATTTATTGTTTTAAAATGTATGAAACTATAATCTCAAATAGGCAAGCATACCTATCAAAATATAGTATAAAAATGTCGTATTAGACTCGGGGCCTGTTGAGTACTTCAACTCACGCAAATTAGTATTATTTTATTTAAATATAAAATGAGATAAAATTAAACTAATTGAAAGAAAATAAACTAAAAACTAGCACCTGATCTAGACTCTCTTTGAATAAACTTTTTATGAAACAAAAACTTTATTTTACTCACTTCGACCATGGAGGTTCCAAGATACAAAAGCGTCTCTCTCGAGCACAAGCTTTTGACTAATCTTAGGTTGATCGATTAAGACCCCTCGGCCAGTCGAACTCCTAAGCTTGCTTTAGGCGGTGAACCCCTCTATTGGATTTGACTCCAATCCGGAAGATCCATGTCATCCTCTCTTGAGGAGTGCATGCGGCTCCTTTTATCTTTGAGCAATCTACTCGTATCCGCAACCTCTCGGTCATTTAAGACACGGATCTAAAATAGAAGAGCATATCCGCGAAATATGAATTAGACACAATATAATTCAAAGATAAATAGAAAGCGGTGAAAGAGTTTGAAAAAAGAGTTTTATTCAAGATCATCATGATCAAGTGCTAAGGAAGTTACTACTTGACATGAAATAAAGATTACATTAAAAGTAAAGGAAGACATGATTAAAAAGAAGAGTGCTTGAATTGAAATTAACAAAAAAGTAAGTTAAACTATGAAATTAAAATTACATAAAAGAAATGCATAAAAACAGTAAACTAAGCTACAACATAGTCCTAAAATTAGCTTCTCCTCTCTTCCCCAGCTCCTAAACTCATCTGGACATTATAGGAAAAGTTGCTGGTCGGTCAAGCCCTTGGTCACGCTCGTGACCTAGGGTGTGTCAAGCTCAGAACCGTCATCTTAAAAGCCCAAGAACGTTGGGGAAAAACAGCCAAAAGTCGTCGTTTTGTGGGTCACGCCCCTTGGACATGCCCGTGCCCTAGGACGTGTCACATCTGTTACTAAAAAGGCGGGAAGGGGAAACGACGGGAATAAATTCTGGCTGTTGCGGGAAGTCATGCCTCTCGGTCACGATCGTGACATACAGCGTGAAATGAACAGGTCAGCAAATGGAATGAATCGACGTAATATGGCATCAATTCGACAGTTTTGGGTAGGGCACGCCCTGGGTCACACCCGTGTCATGGGGCGTGTACTTAGAAAATGTCCCAGAATTGTCCATGGAAGCTTTCTGTAGAAAATTGTACTTTTGAACTAGATACGCCCGTGTTCATGCCCTGGTCACGCCCGTGTCATGGGGGAGTCTACTTGAGAAACTCTCTAGATATATAGAGGTCGTCGTCCTCTTTCTGTTGACTAGTTGCATGTCCCGTAAATCATCCTGGTTTGAAAGTTATGACCATTTGAAGTTCAGCTATCCGCGACCAAAAATGTTAATTTTCTCAAAAATGTTTTTAGATCATGGTCATGCACTTGAAATTGATATTTAGAGCTCAATTATACATGAAATTTGAAAATAAAGGATTTATTAATAGTATTTATAAAACAAAAGAAAATATAATTATTTATTAGATAAAAAATATATTAGAATAAATATAAATAATGACTTATCAAATACCCCCATACTTATCTTTTGCTATTTCATAGCAAAACTATGAGAATACTTATTAGAAATTAATAGAATTTTTAATTAAACTAAAAATTTATTAAATCAAAAGAAAGTTAAAAATTAATTTTTAGGGATTCAAAATTTTAAGTCCTAAAATATGAAAGTAAAATGTGAAGAGCTAAATATTTAATAAAGTTTTCTTTAATAAAATAGTTAGAACTCAAAATTAAATATTTAGCAAACAAGTTAGATTAAAAATTATAAACACTTTTTTACTAAAAAGAAACTTTAAGAAAATTCAAACTACTACTTATGCTCGCTTACAATTTTAATTTAAATCTAAACAATTATATTGGATTTTTGGGTTTAGGAACAAGAAAATTGAAGAGAACTTAGATTGGTGGTGATAAATTTTATCCTCTCACCCCACACAATTTGTTTTTCTTTTGATGTTCTTTTTTCTTTTTTCTCTTCAAACAAAATTGCTTAGGAGTATTGAATTTTATCCTCTTACTCCTTTGGGGGGGGGGGGGGGGGGGGGGCGTTGCATATATGTACCAAGAATATTTGATTCCCATGACATATGATCTAACCAAAAGAAAAAAATTGCATACGTGTAATAAGGGATAATGAATTTTATCTTCTTATTGCCGCGACATATGAGCTAACAAGAAAATAAAATAAAAAAGAAAGGCTGGCAAAAATTTTGGATTAAATTAAAATTGTTAGAGAGCAACTATAGTAAATTAAAATTTCCTAAGAATCTTAAAGTTTAAGTGAATATAATTAAAATCTAAGAATTGTTAAATTAAGCACTATGAAATTGAAACTAATTAGAATTTGAGAGAAAGGGGATAAATAGATTTCTCTAAACAAATTTAATTCATAAATTTATTTCTTTAAATCAAATCAGCTAAAAATTAATTTAACTAACTTTGATGAAATAAAAGATTAGAAAATAAAAATTTATAAAAATCTTATAAATAAACTCAAAATAAATTACTAAAAATCACAACGAGATTAAGTAGGGGTTTATTATATTTTTTGTATTTTTTTTTTGTATTTTTGATAATAAAAAGAACAAAATTTTTTTAAATTTTTTAAGATTTTTAAATTTGTAAAGATTCTTTTTTCATTTTTTTAATTTTTAAATAAAAATAATAAATAAGAATCCAAAAACATGATGAAGAATTTATAGTTTTAAAATATATCCAAACTATAATCTCAAATAGGCAAGCGTACCTATATAAATATAGTATAGGAAATGTCGTATTAGACTCGGGGCTTGTTGAGTACTTCTACTCACGCAAATTAGTATTATTTTATCTAAATATAAAATGAGATTAAATTAAACTAATTGAAAGAAAATAAAATAAAAACTAGCACTTGATCTAGACTCCCTTCGAATAAACTTTTTATGAAAACACAAACTTTATTTTACTCACTTCTGTTGATTCTGTGAAGTGAAAGTGGATGAATGGAAGGCTTGGGAAACCTATCCGCGCGGACTACGCGGACTGGGTTGGCGGACTGCTAGGTCGGCAGGGATGCTGCAGGCGGTTTGCTCTATGGCGGCCTGGGCGGTCTGTTCGCGCGGACTGCGCGGACAGCAGCGGCGGTCTGACAGGCCAGTGTTTGCTCAGCAGGCGGTTTACTCCCAGGAAGTAACCGGGCGGATAGGAATGTTATCCGCGGAGTCCGGCTTGAAGCGGACTGAAGAACTGGAGCTCGGCAGACCAGTTTGGCAGTTGCCTTGGTCTTGCTCTAGTGAAGCGGCAAGTGGAAGCCGCGGAGACCGCCGGTCAGCGCGGACAGGAACTGGAGGTCGCCCGGTATGGCGGGCTAGATCCAGTGTCCGCCAGTAAGTGCGGACTGGCCCTTGTGGCCAGCGGACTGGACTTGGTGGGAATTGAACCAAGTCCAGGATGGCTCAGTCCGGGGAAGATCGCGCAGTGGAGCGCGGGCTGGTTTCTCAGTCCGCCAAGCGTAGTAGAAGTGCTTTGCCTTGTTTGCTAGCTTGGGGATATGCGGACTGGAGGATTGCCCGTGCAGGAGCGTGCGGACTGGAGCTGGAGTCCGCTGAGTCCGGAGATGCCTTGTGATGAGGCAATGGACTCAGGAGTCGCGGACTGGAGTCTGCTGTTAGCGGACTGGATTGGCGTGTCCGCTAAGCCCGGAGGTGCCTTGGCAATGAGGTAATGGACTTGGGATATGCGGACGATAGCTGGGTATCCGCTGAGTCCGGCAGGTGCCTTGGTGGCGCGGTTGCGGGCTCGGGTTTTGCGGGCTGATGCCTTGTCCGTAGAATGGCGGATACGGCTTTTGTGGAGTCCGGCTGTGGTGGTCCTGGCTTGGTCTCTGGCGGCAAGGCGGACTGGATATTGGAGTCCGGCCTTGGAGAAGCTAGGGCGGACTGGCTATCTGCACAGGGCGGCGAACTGGCATGTGTGTCCGCGGGCTGGCGGACACATAAGTTCTTGCTGCGGGTTGTGGCGGTGATCCTATCGGGAAGGGCGGTGACCATACTCATCGTCGTGCCTATAAATAGGACCCATGTCACATCAAGAGAGAGGAACCTAGACCGAAGTAAGTGAACAGTTTTTGAGCTCGCGTAAGTTGCTGCGGCCTGGACTTTGTGTCCGCGCGGATAGAGTTGACCCGGTTGTGCTGTGCAGGTTGTGCGGATAGCGCTGGAAAGCCAGGACTTGGCTCTGATTGCGGTCAGGGACAGTGCGGACTCTGCGGTTAAGCAACAGGCGGTAAACAGCAGGTCGCGGATAGCGGCCAGGCGGTCTTCTCTTTGGCGACTTGGTTCGGGGTTCAGGAGGTCGCCTGCATCAGGCGGACTGTTCCATTCGGTGGCGCAGCTTGTGCGGTCTGGCGGCGTGCAGACCGGCGGTGAAGAGCTAAGCATTGGAGCAAGGGTGAGTCCGCGCGGCTTGGGTTGCGGTCTGGCGACCTGGCGGACTGAGCGGACTCCACAGCAGTAGGTCGGCGGCTTGATTGTTTGAGTCCGCGCGGCTTGTTTTTGGTTCTTGTCTTTGTAACTGTCTCTGCTCTCCCGGTGTTGGGTTTTGGTGAAGCTTGTCTCGCCATGTATGTCTCGCCTTGTAAAGAAGTTTGCTCTTGATCAATAAAGAAGCTTGTGCTGCATGTGTTGCTGGTTGTTACTGCTTTGTTGAGATAACCACTGTTAACTCCACGATCCGGGAAAACTTTCAACATATAAGTGGGCGTATTCTCCTTCGGTTTTGTTGAGTTTTCAGCAGGGTATCCAAGGGGGCGTCTGCGGTTTGTTGAATTTTAACATGGTATCAGAGCCAGGTTGTTGGAGTGGTCAAGCAGTGCTCAATGGAAGTAGTTGCTCTTCTGAAGAGGAAACCAGTGGTAGAACCATGGCAGTGGAGGATGCAAGTTGTCTTGGTATTGATCTTCTTACAGAGGCGAACTGTGAACGGTGGAAGTCCTGTATGAAGAGCTTTCTTCTTGGCGAGGACCTTTGGGAGGTTGTATGCGGAGCAGGAAGACAAGAGGATACTGCTGGCAATGCTGAGGCGATGAGAGCTTGGAAGGAGGCAAATGCGAAAGCGGAGTCTATTCTCAAGCAGGTGATCTCATCGGAGCTCTTGGACCACATCAGTGGATGTCGGTCAGCTGCGGAGGTTTGGACTTCCCTTGATGGGTTGTTCAGGAAGAAGGTGAAGGAGGTTGCTGCTGATGATGGTCCCTCTACTTCATATCAGGAAGAAAGGAGTGTTTCTCCTAGGCGTGATAGGAAGAGGAAGGAAGGACCACGGTGCTATAAATGCAAGCAGCAAGGTCATCTTCGGAAGGAGTGCAAGGTTGTCTTGCTCTCGGCGAACGTAGCTCAGGTAGGGAGGAAGGAGAAGAACGTAGTTGGGACTTCAACTAGTTCTGGATCTGATCGGCTGGATGCCACTGATAGTGCAGCTATCTGGCATGAAAGACTGGGGCATGTAGGGATGGACAAGCTGAAAGCAATGGCGGAAAGAAGACTCGTAAGAGGCTTGCCTAGATTGTCATCCTATGGCGATGGTCGGGGGTGTGCGGGATGTCAGGAAAGTGGAGCCTATCGCTTCATGGTCGACAAAGCACAAGCCAGGAGTAATGCACCATTGGCGGTTGTCCATTGTGCTCTGGTGGACCGACCGTCACGGCCAGTCTTGGAGGCAGCAGGTTCATGCTGATATTGGTTGATGACTATTCTGGGTATACTTGGGTATACTTTATGAAGACGAAGTCCAGCATGGTACGCTTGTTTGTGGAGTTCAAGAAGCTTGTCGAAGGCCAGCTTGGCCGGAGGATCAAGGTGTTGAGGACAGGTTTCGGTGGTGAGTTTGACTCAACCGAGTTCTCACGCTTTTGCAGGAAGCAAGGGATCCGGATGGAGCTTTCTTGTGGACATACTTCACAACAGGGTAGTGTTGCAGCTCGGATGATCCGTTGGTTAACGGAGACCTGCAAGTGTTGGCTTCGGAGTAAAGGCGTTCCGAAGGCTCTTTGGGCGGAAGGAATGGCCTGTGCTGCTCATGTCATCAACCGGATGCCTCTTAGTCCGATCATAATGAAGACCCTTATGAGCTAATGTTCGGAGTGAAGCCCTCAGTGAAGCACCTTCGGGTGTTTGGATCTACCTGCTATTTACACTCTCCGGGTGCTCTCAAAACAAAGCTAGTCTTTGTAGGGTATGATGAGCAGAGAAGAAGATGGAGGTGTATGGATCCTGCGACGAAGAAACTCATAGTGTCGAGAGACATTGTTTTCGATGAGTTGACGCCGTATTGGGGTAGCTCTTATGTGGAGCTAGAGATAAGCAGGTCAGATGGTGGGCTGAAGGAGGCTGCTGCTAAGGAAGTGGAGTTGTCTGAGTCACCAGGTGCTCCAGGTTGTTCTAGCTCCGGGCAAAGGCGTCAGAGTCGGGAAGAAGAGGGAGCGATGCTCCAGGACCTTCTGACTCAAAGGCGGAGGCTTCCTGTTCAGGAAGCAAGGGGAGCGATGTTCCAGGCAGTTCATGTTCAAGAGGGAGTCTTCTGGTTCAGGTAGCAGGGGGAGCGTTGCTCCAGGTGCTCTTGGTTCCAGTAAGGAGGCGTCTTATTCAGGGAACAAAGGGAGCATTGTTCCGGGTCTGCCCGGGAACGGAGCTGGTTCAAAAGCAGCGGAGGTGGTTAGCCATGATCAGGTTCTTCGGAGATCGAAGAGGATCAGTAAGCCACCAGCTCGATATAGTGAAGGGAACACGGCGGACTTGGTCCCGTGTTTCCTTGGTAGCCCTCAGGTCGAGCAAGGGACTTCTGGCTGTGATGACCCCACTAGAATCAAGGAGGTGGTTGACACCAAGTCTGATGAGGTGACTTCTCTCAGAGGCAACGAGGCTTGGGCTTCTGGATCCAAGGAAGTTGGTGATTCTCCTTTGATGCATGAGTGGAGGTTGAAGCTGAAGAAGGCAGAGGGAAGCATGGCTCCTTTTGGGAGATGCTGGAGGGCTCCCTCATGGTCCATGATATGCGGGGCGAGGACTATGTCTTGGACATCTCTTCGTAGATGCTATCGGAAGGACCAGGTGCAAGGTTACGGGAGCTGCTGGAGTTATTCACCACTTCTCACTTCAAGGGGGAGTGTTGAATTCTGTGAAGTGAAAGTGGATGAATGGAAGGCTTGGGAAACCTATCCGCGCGGACTACGCGGACTGGGTTGGCGGACTGCTAGGTCGGCAGGGATGCTGCAGGCGGTTTGCTCTGTGGCGGCCTGGGCGGTCTGTTCGCGCGGACTGCGCGGACAGCAGCGGCGGTCTGACAGGCCAGTGTTTGCTCAGCAGGCGGTTTACTCCCAGGAAGTAACCGGGCGGATAGGAATGTTATCCGCGGAGTCCGGCTTGAAGCGGACTGAAGAACTGGAGCTCGGCAGACCAGTTTGGCAGTTGCCTTGGTCTTGCTCTAGTGAAGCGGCAAGTGGAAGCCGCGGAGACCGCCGGTCAGCGCGGACAGGAACTGGAGGTCGCCCGGTATGGCGGGCTAGATCCAGTGTCCGCCAGTAAGTGCGGACTGGCCCTTGTGGCCAGCGGACTGGACTTGGTGGGAATTGAACCAAGTCCAGGATGGCTCAGTCCGGGGAAGATCGCGCAGTGGAGCGCGGGCTGGTTTCTCAGTCCGCCAAGCGTAGTAGAAGTGCTTTGCCTTGTTTGCTAGCTTGGGGATATGCGGACTGGAGGATTGCCCGTGCAGGAGCGTGCGGACTGGAGCTGGAGTCCGCTGAGTCCGGAGATGCCTTGTGATGAGGCAATGGACTCAGGAGTCGCGGACTGGAGTCTGCTGTTAGCGGACTGGATTGGCGTGTCCGCTAAGTCCGGAGGTGCCTTGGCAATGAGGTAATGGACTTGGGATATGCGGACGATAGCTGGGTATCCGCTGAGTCCGGCAGGTGCCTTGGTGGCGCGGTTGCGGGCTCGGGTTTTGCGGGCTGATGCCTTGTCCGCAGAATGGCGGATACGGCTTTTGTGGAGTCCGGCTGTGGTGGTCCTGGCTTGGTCTCTGGCGGCAAGGCGGACTGGATATTGGAGTCCGGCCTTGGAGAAGCTAGGGCGGACTGGCTATCTGCACAGGGCGGCGAACTGGCATGTGTGTCCGCGGGCTGGCGGACACATAAGTTCTTGCTGCGGTTGTGGCGGTGATCCTATCGGGAAGGGCGGTGACCATACTCATCGTCGTGCCTATAAATAGGACCCATGTCACATCAAGAAGACAGGAACCTAGACCGAAGTAAGTGAACAGTTTTTGAGCTCGCGTAAGTTGCTGCGGCCTGGACTTTGTGTCCGCGCGGATAGAGTTGACCCGGTTGTGCTGTGCAGGTTGTGCGGATAGCGCTGGAAAGCCAGGACTTGGCTCTGATTGCGGTCAGGGACAGTGCGGACTCTGCGGTTAAGCAACAGGCGGTAAACAGCAGGTCGCGGATAGCGGCCAGGCGGTCTTCTCTTTGGCGACTTGGTTCGGGGTTCAGGAGGTCGCCTGCATCAGGCGGACTGTTCCATTCGGTGGCGCAGCTTGTGCGGTCTGGCGGCGTGCAGACCGGCGGTGAAGAGCTAAGCATTGGAGCAAGGGTGAGTCCGCGCGGCTTGGGTTGCGGTCTGGCGACCTGGCGGACTGAGCGGACTCCACAGCAGTAGGTCGGCGGCTTGATTGTTTGAGTCCGCGCGGCTTGTTTTTGGTTCTTGTCTTTGTAACTGTCTCTGCTCTCCCGGTGTTGGGTTTTGGTGAAGCTTGTCTCGCCATGTATGTCTCGCCTTGTAAAGAAGTTTGCTCTTGATCAATAAAGAAGCTTGTGCTGCATGTGTTGCTGGTTGTTACTGCTTTGTTGAGATAACCACTGTTAACTCCACGATCCGGAAAAACTTTCAACATATAAGTGGGCGTATTCTCCTTCGGTTTGTTGAGTTTTCAGCAGGGTATCCAAGGGGCGTCTGCGGTTTGTTGAATTTTAACAACTTCGACCATGGAGGTTCCCAAGATACAAAAGCGTCTCTCTCGAGCCCATACTTTTGACTAACCTTAGGTTGATCGATTAAGACCCCTCGACCAGTCGAAACTCCTAAGCTTTCTTTAGACGGTGAACCCCTCTATAGGATTTGAATCCAATTCGGAAGATCAATGTTATCCTCTCTCGAGGAGTGCATGCGGCTCCTTTTACCTTTGTGCGATCTACTCGTATCCGCAACCTCTTGGTCATTTAAGATACGGATCTAAAATCGAAGAGTATATCCGCGAAATATGAATTTGACACAATATAATTCAAAGATAAATTGAAAGCGGTAAAAGAGTTTGATAAAAAGAGTTTTATTCAAAGATCATCATGATCAAGTGCTAAGGAATTTAGATAATTTACATGAAATAAATGTTACAATAAAAGTAAAAGGAAGACATGATTAAGAAGAGCAGTACTTGAATTGAAATTAACAAAATGTAAAGTTAAACTATGAAATTGAAATTACATAAAAGAAATGCATAAAAACAGTAAACTAAGCTACAACATAGTCCTAAAATTAGCTTCTCCTCTCTTCCCTAGATCCTGAACTCATCTGGAATTTATAGGAAAAGTTGCTAGTCGGTCACGCACTTTGTCACGCCCGTGACCTAGGGCATGTCAAGCTCGGAACCCTCATCTTAAAAGCCCGGGAAGGTTGGAGAAGAATCCCCAAAAGTCGTCGTTTTGCGGGTCACGCCCCTAGGTCACGCCCGTGCCCTAGGGCGTGTCACATCTATTACTTGAAAAGGCGGGAAAGAGAAATGGCGGGAATAAATTCTGGCTGTTGGAGGACGTCACGCACCTCGGTCACGCCCGTGACCTAGGGCATGAACTGACCGGGTCAGCAAACGGATGGAAACAGCGCAATCTGTCTTCAATTCGGCTGTTTTGGGTAGGGCACGCCCTGGGTCACGTCCGTGACATAGGGGCGTGTACTTAGAAAATGTCCAGAATTGTCCACGGAAGCTTTCTGCAGAAAATTGTACTTTTGAACAAGGTACACCCGTGTTCATGCCCTAGTCATGCCCATGTCATGGGGGAGTGTACTTGAGAAACTCTCCATATTTGTAGAGGATGTCGTCCTCTTTCCGTTGACTGGTTGCACATCCCATAACTCCTGCTGGTTTGAAAGTTATGACCATTTGAAGTTCAGTTATCCGCAACCAAAATGTTAATTTTTTCAAAACGTTTTTAGATCATGGTCATGCACTTGAAATTGATATTCATAGCTTAATTATACCTGAAATTAGAAAATAAAGGATTTGTTAATAGTATTTATATATAAAAAAGAAAATATAATTATTTATTAGATAAAAATTATATTAGAATAAATGTAAATAATACTTATAAGAAATTAATAGAATTTTTAATTAAACTAAAAAATTATTAAATCAAAAGAAAGTAAAAAATTAACTTTAGGGATTCAAAATTTTAAGTTCTAAAATATGAAAGTAAAATATGAAGAGCTAAATAATTAGCAAAGTTTTCTCTAATAAATAATTAGAACTCAAAATTAAATATTTAGCAAACAAAGTTAAATTAAAAATTATAAACACTTTTTTCACTAAAAAGAAACTTCAAGAAAAATTCAAACTACTACTTATTCTCTCTTACAATGTTAATTTAAATCTTAAACAATTATATTGGATTTTTGGTTTTAGGAACAAGAAAATTAAAGAGATCTTAGATTGGGGGTGATGAATTTTATCCTCTCACCCCACACAATTTTTTTTTTTTGATGTTCTTTTTTCTTTTTTTTTTCTTCGAACAAAATTGCTTAGGAGTAATGAATTTTATCCTCTTACTCCTTTTTTTTGGGGGGGGGGGGGGTTGCATATGTGTACCAAGGAATATTTGATTCACATGATATATGATCTAACCAAAAAGAAAAAAATTGCATATGTGTAATTGGGGATAATTAATTTTATCCTCTTATTCTCGTGACATATGAGCTAACAAGAACATAAAAATAAAAAGAGAGAGGCTAGCTAAAATTTTGGATTAAATCAAAATTGTTAGAGAGCAACTATAGTAAATTAAAATTTCATAATAATCTTAAGGTTTAAGTGAATATAATTAAAATCTAAGGATTGTTAAACTAAGCACTATGAAATTGAAACTAATTAGAATTTGAGAGAAAAGGGGATAAATAGATTTCTCTAAACAAATTTACTTCATAAATTTATTTCTTAAAATCAAATTACCTAAAAATTAAATTTAATTAACTTTGATGAAATAAAAGATCAGAAAATCAAAATTTATAAAAATTCTTATAAATAAACTCAAAATAAATTTCTAAAAATCACAACGAGATTAAGTAGGGGTTTATTATATTTTTTGTATTTTCTTTTTTTTTGTATTTTTGATAATAAAAAGAGAACAAAATTTTTTTAATTTTTTAAGATTTTTTAAATTTTTAAAGAATCTTTTTTCATTTCTTTTAATTTTTAAATAAAAATAATAAATAAGAATCCAAAAACATGATGAAGAATTTATAGTTTTAAAATATATCCAAACTATAATCTTAAATAGGCAAGCGTACCAATATAAATATAGTATACGAAATGTCGTATTAGACTCGTGGCCTGTTGAGTACTTCTACTCACGCAAATTAGTATTATTTTATCTAAATATAAAATGAGATTAAATTACTCCACGGAAGCTTTCTGCAGAAAATTGTACTTTTGAATTAGATACGCCCATGTTCATGCCCTGGTAATGCCCATGTCATGGGGGCGTGTACTTGAGAAACTCTCCAGATTTGTAGAGGACGTTGTCCTCTTTCTGTTGACAGGTTGCACGTCCCGTAATGCTTCCTGATTTGAAAGTTATGACCATTTGAAATTCAGCTATCCGCGACCAAAAATGTTAATTTTCTCAAAAATGTTTTTAGATCATGATCATGTACTTGAAATTGATATTCAGAGCTCAATTATACCTGAAATTAGAAAATAAAGGATTTATTAATAGTATTTATAAAAACAAAAGAAATTATAATTATTTATTAGATAAAAATTATACTAGAATAAATATAAATAATGACTTATCAAATACCACCATACTTAATCTTTTGCTATTCCAGAGCAAAACTATGAAAAATACTTATAAGAAATTAATAGAATTTTTAATTAAACTAAAAATATATTAAATCAAAAGAAAGTTAAAAATTAACTTTAGCGATTCAGAACTTTAAGTCCTAAAATATGAAAGTAAAATGTGAAGAGCTAAATATTTAACAAAGTTTTCTCTAATAAAATAATTAGAACTCAAAATTAAATATTTAGCAAACAAAGTTAGATTAAAAATTATAAACACTTTTTTCACTAAAAAGAAATTTCAAGGAAAATTCAAACTACTACTTATGCTCTCTTACAATGTCAATTTTAATCTAAAACAATTATATTGGATTTTTGGGTTTAGGAACAAGAAATTTGAAAAGATCTTAGATTGTGGGTGATGAATTTTATCCTCTCTCCCCACACAATTTTTTTTCTTTTTGATGTTCTTTTTTTTCTCTTCGAACAAAATTGCTTAGGAGTAATAAATTTTAACTTCTTACTCCTTTTTTGTTGGGGGGGGGGTTGCATATCTGTATCAAGGAATACTTGATTCCCATGACATATGATCTAACCAAAATGAAAAAAAATTGCATATGTGTACTAGGGGATAATGAATTTTATCCTCTTATTCCGGTGACATATGAGCTAACAAGAAAATAAAAATAAAAGGACAAAGACTAGCAAAAATTTTGGATTAAATCAAAATTGTTGGAGAGCAATTATAGTAAATTAAAATTTCCTAAGAATCTTAAAGTTTAAGTGAATATAATTAAAATCTAAGAATTGTTAAACTAAGCACTATGAAATTGAAACTAATTAGAATTTGAGAGAAATGGGCTAAATAGATTTCTCTAAACAAATTTACATCATAAATTTATTTCTTAAAATCAAATCACCTAAAAATTAAATTTAACTAACTTTGATGAAATAAAAGATTAGAAAATCAAAATTTATAAAAATTCTTGTAAATAAACTCAAAATAAATTTCTAAAAATCAAAACGAGAATAAGTAGGGGTTTATTATATTTTTCTATTTTCTTTTTTTTTGTATTTTTGATAATAAAAAGAAAACAAAAATTTTTTAATTTTTAAAGATTTTTTAATTTTTTAATGAATTTTGTTTACATTTTTTTTTTGATTTTTTAAATAAAAATAATAAATAAGAATCCAAAAACTTGATGAAGAAATTTATAGTTTAAAATGTATCAAACTATAATCTCAAATAGGCAAGCAAACCTATCGAAATATAGTATAGGAAATGTCGTATTATACTCGGGGCTTGTTGAGTACTTCTACTCACGCAAATTAGTATTATTTTATCTAAATATAAAATGAGATTAAATTAAACTAATTGAAAGAAAATAAACTAAAAACTAGCACTTGATCTACACTTCCTTTGAATAAACTTTTTATGAAACATAAACTTTATTTTACTCACTTAGACCGTGGAGGTTCCCAAAATACAAAAGCGTCTCTCTCGAGCCCATGCTTTTGACTAACCTTAGGTTGATCGATTAGGACCCCTCAGCCAGTCGAAACTCCTAAGCTTGCTTTAGGCGGTGAACCCGTCTATCGGATTTGACTCCAATCTGGAAGTTCCATGTCATCCTCTCTTGAGCAGTGCATGCGGCTCCTTTTATCTTTGAGCGATCTACTCGTATCTGCAACATCTCGATCATTTAAGACACGGATCTAAAATCGAAGAGCATATCCGCGAAATATGAATTCGACACAATATAATACAAAGATAAATCGAAAGCGATAAAAAAGTTTGACAAAAAGAGTTTTATTCAAAGATCAGTATGATCAAGTGCTAAGGAAGTTAGCTACTTGACATGAAATAAAGGTTACAATAAAAGTAAAAGGAAGACTTGATTAAGAAGAGGAGTACTTGAATTGAAATTAACAAAAAGTAAAGTTAAACTATGAAATTGAAATTACATAAAATAAATGCATAAAAACAGTAAACTAAGCTACAACATAATCCTAAAATTAGCTTCTCCTCTCTTCCCCAGCTCCTGAACTCATTTGGAATTTATAGGAAAAGTTGTTGGTCGGTCTCGCCCTTGGTCACACTCGTGACCTAGGGCGTGTCAAGCTTGGAACCGTAATCTTAAAAGACCGGGAACGTTGGAGAAAAACCGCCAAAAGTCGTCATTTTGCGGGTCACGCCCCTAGGTCACGCGCATGCCCTAGGGTGTCTTACCTCTGTTACTGGAAAAGGTGGGAGGGAGATACGACGGGAATAAATTCTGGCTATTGCGGAAGTCACGCCCCTCGGTCACGCCCGTGACCTAGGATGTATACTGACCAGGTCAGCAAATGGATGGAAACGGCACAATCTGGCATCAATTCGGCAGTTGCGGGTAGGTTACACCCTGGGTCACGCCCGTGACATGGGGGCGTGCACTTAGAAAATGTCCCAGAAATGTCCACGGAAGCTTCTGTAGAAAATTGTACTTTTGAACTAGACACGCACGTGTTCATGCCCTGGTCATGCCCATGTCATGGGGGCATGTACTTGCAAAACAATCCAGATTTGAAGAGGACGTCGTCCTCTTTCCGTTGACTGGTTGCACGTCCCCATAACTCTTCCTATTTTGAAAGTTATGATCATTTGAATTTCAGCTATCCGCGACCAAAAATATTAGTTTTCTGAAAAATGTTTTTAGATCATGGTCATGCACTTGAAATTGATATTCAGAGTTCAATTATACTTGGAATTAGAAAATAAAGGATTTATTAAATGTATTTATAAAAACAAAAGAAAATATAATTATTTATTAGATAAAAATTATATTAGAATAAATATAAATAATGACTTATCAAATAGCCTCATACTTAATCTTTTGCTATTTCAGTGCAAAACTATAAGAAATACTTATAAGAAATTAATAGAATTTTTAATTAAACTAAAAATTTATTAAATCAAAAGAAAGTTAAAAATTAACTTTAACGATTTAAAATTTTAAGTCCTAAAATATGAAAGTAAAATGTGAAGAGTTCAATATTTAGCAAAGTTTTCTCTAATAAAATAATTAGAACTCAAAAATAAATATTTAGCAAACAAAATTAGATTAAAAATTATAAACACTTTTTTTACTAAAAAGAAACTTCAAGGAAATTTCAAACTACTACTTATGCTCTATTACAATTTTAATTTAAATATAAAACAATTATATTGGATTTTTTGGTTTAGGAACAAGAAAATTGAAGAGAACTTAGATTGGGGGTGTTGAATTTTATCCTCTCCCCCCACACAATTTTTTTTCTTTTTGATATTCTTTTTTTATTTTTTCTCTTCGAACAAAAATGCTTAGGAGTAATGAATTTTATCCTCTTATTCCTTTTTTTGGGAGGGGAGGGTTGCATATGTGTACAAAAGAATATTTGATTCCCATGACATATGATCTAACCAAAAAGAAAAAAATTCCATATGTGTAATAGGGGATAATGAATTTTATCCTCTTATTCCCGTGACATATGAGCTAACAAGAAAATAAAAATAAAAAGAGAAAGGCTAGCAAAAATTTTGGATTAAATCAAAATTGTTGGAGAGCAACTATAGTAAATTAAAATTTCCTAAGAATCTTAATGTTTAAGTGAATATAATTAAAATCTAAGGATTGTTAAACTAAGCACTATGAAATTGAAACTAATTAGAATTTGAGAGAAAAGGGGCTAAATAGATTTCTCTAAACAAATTTACTTCATAAATTTATTTCTTAAAATCAAATCACCTAAAAATAAAATTTAACTAACTTTGATGAAATAAAAGATTAGAAAATCAAAATTTATAAAAAATTCTTATAATTAAACTCAAAATAAATTTCTAAAAATCACAACGAAATTAAGTATGAGTTTATTATATTTTTTGTATTTTCTTTTTTTGTATTTTTGATAATAAAAAAAAATTTTAATTTTTAAAGATTTTTTTAATTTTTAAAGAATTGTTTTGAATTTTTTTGAATTTTTAAATAAAAATAATAAATAAGAATCCAAAAACTTGATGTAGAATTTATACTTTTAAAATGTATCCAAACTATAATCTCAAATAGGGAAACGTACCTATCGAAACATAGTATAGGAAATGTCGTATTAGACTCCGGGCCTGTTGAGTACCTCTACTCACGCAAATTAGTATTATTTTATCCAAATATAAAATGAGATTAAATTAAACTAATTGAAAGAAAATAAACTAAAAACTAGCACTTGATCTAGACTCCCTTTGAATAAACGTTTTATGAAACACAAACTTTATTTTACTCACTTTGACCGTGGAGGTTCCCAAGATACAAAACCGTCTCTCTCGAGCCCATGCTTTTGACTAACCTTAAGTTGATCGATTAAGACGCCTCAGCCAGTCAAAAATCCTAAGCTTGCTTTAGGCGGTGAACGCCTCTATTGGATTTGACTCCAATCCGGAAGATCCATGTTAACCTCCCTCGAGGAGTGCATGGGGCTCCTTTTATCTTTGAGCGATCTACTCGTATCCACAACCTCTCGGTCATTTAAGATACGGATCTAAAATAGAATAGCATATCCGCGAAATATGAATTTGACATAATATAATTCAAAGATAAATCGAAAGCAGTAAAAGAGTTTGATAAAAAGAGTTTTATTCGAAGATCATCATGATCAAGTGCTAAGGAAGTAAGCTACTTGACATAAAATAAAGGTTACAATAAAAGTAAAAGGAAGACATGATTAAGAAGAGGAGTACTTGAATTGAAATTAACAAAAAGTAAAGTTAAACTATGAAATGGGAATTACATAAAAGAAATGCATAAAAAACATTAAACTAAGCTACAACATAGTCCTAAAATTAGCTTCTCCTCTCTTCCGCAGCTCTTGAACTCATCTGGAATTTATAGGAAAAGTTGCAGGTCGGTCACGCCCTTGGTCACGCCCATGACCTAGGGTGTATCAAGCTCGGAACCGTCATCTTAAAAGCCCGGGAACGTTGGAGAAATACCGCCAAAAGTCATCATTTTGCGGGTCACGCCCCTAAGTCACGCCCGTGCCCTAGGGCGTGTCACGTCTGTTACTAGAGAAGGCGGGAAGGAGAAACGACGGGAATAAATTTTGGTTGTTGCGGGAAGTCATGCCCCTCGGTCACGCCCGTGACCTAGGGCGTCTTCTGACCGGGTTAGCAAACGGATGGAAACGACGCAATCTGGCAACAATTCGGAAGCTTTGAGTAGGGCACGCCCTGGGTCACGTCCGTGACATAGGGGCGTGTACTTAGAAAATGTCCCAGAATTGTCCCCGGAAGCTTTCTGCAAAAAATTATACTTTTGAACTAGATACGCCCGTGATCATGCCCTGGTCACGCCCATGTCATGGGGGCGTGTACTTGAGAAACTCTCCAGATTTGTAGAGGACGTCGTCCTCTTTCCGCTAACTGGTTGCACGTCCCGTAACTCTTCTTGCCTTGAAAGTTATGACCATTTGAAGTTCAGCTATCCGCGACCAAAAATGTTAATTTTCTCAAAAATGTTTTTGGATCATTGTCATGCACTTGAAATTGATATTCAGAGCTCAATTATACCTGAAATTAGAAAATAAAGAATTTATTAATAGTATTTATAAAAATAGAAAAAAAATATAATTATTTATTAGATAAAATTTATATTAGAATAAATATAAATAATGACTTATCAAATACCCCCATACTTAATCTTTTGTTATTTCAGAGCAAAACTATGAAAAATACTTATAAGAAATTAATAGAATTTTTAATTAAACTAAAAATTTATTAAATCAAAAGAAAGTTAAAAATTAACTTTAGGGATTCAAAATTTTAAGTACTAAAATATGAAAGTGAAATGTGAAGAGCTAAATATTTAGCAAAGTTTTCTCTAATAAAATAATTAGAACTCAAAATTAAATATTTAGCAAACAAAGTTAGATTAAAAATTATAAATACTTTTTTCACAAAAAAGAAACTTCAAGGAAAATTCAAACTACTACTTATGCTCTCTAACAATGTTAATTTAAATCTAAAACAATTACATTAGATTTTTGGGTTTAGGAAAAAGAAAATTGAAGAGATCTTAGATTGGGGGTGATGAATTTTATCTTATCACCCCACATAAATTTTTTGTTTGTGATGTTCTTTTTTCTTTTTTTCTCTTCGAACAAAATTGCTTAGGAGTAATGAATTTTATCCTCTTATTCCTTTTGGGGGGGGGGTTGCATATGTGTACCAAGAAATACTTGATTCCCATAACATATGATCTAACCAAATAGAAATAAATTGCATATGTGTACTAGGGGATAATGAATTTTATCCTCTTATTCCCGTGACATATGAGCTAACAAGAAAATAAAAATAAAAAGAGAAAGGCTAGCAATAATTTTGGATTAAATCAAAATTGTTGGAGAGCGACTATAGTAAATTAAAATTTCCTATGAATCTTAAAGTTTAAGTGAATATAATTAAAATATAAGAATTGTTAAACTAAGTACTATGAAATTGAAACTAATTAGAATTTGAGAGAAAAGAGACTAACTAGATTTCTCTAAACAAATTTACTTCATAAATTTATTTCTTAAAATCAAATCACCTAAAAATTAAATTTAACTAACTTTGATGAAATAAAAGATTAGAAATTCAAAATTTATAAAAATTCTTATAAATAAACTCAAAATAAATTTCTAAAAATCACAACATATTAAGTAGGGGTTTATTATATTTTTTGTATTTTCTTTTTTATTTTATTTTTTATAATAAAAAGAAAACAAACTTTTTTTAATTTTTAAGGATTTTCTTAATTTTAAATAATTTTTTTCATTTTTTGAATTTTTAAATAAAAATAATAAATAAGAATCCAAAAACTTGATGAAGAATTTATAGTTTTAAAATGTATCCAAATTATAATCGCAAATAGGCAAGCGTACCTATCGAAATATAGTACATGAAATGTCAGATTAGACTCGGGGCCGGTTGAGAACTTCTACTCACGCAAATTAGTATTATTTTATCTAAATATAAAATGAGATTAAATTAAACTAATTGAAAGAAAATAAACTAAAAACTAGCACTTGATCTAGACTCCCTTTGAATAAACTTTTTATGAAACATAAACTTTATTTTACTCACTTAGACCGTGGAGGTTCCCAAGATACAAAAGCATCTCTCTCAAGCCCATGCTTTTGACTAACCTTAGGTTGATCGATTAAGGCTCCTCTGTTGAAGCCAAAAATGACCTCAACGGGAGTTCAAAACAGGGGTGCAGCCAACACCTAGTTCTCTCGAGCCTCAACTAGATTTAAAGGACCTAAGACTGACCCAAAGTCTCAGCAGGGAGGTCCCACCTCACACCCGGAAGATTTCTGAGAGCTTCCCCTCCAAAGTCAAAAGCTGGGCTAGGAGCTCCTCAAAAAGCACTAGAGATTAGAAGATTATGAAAGCTTGCTTTCTAGGGAGCCCTTATGGGTCTATTTATAGCTTTTTGCTGACATGAGATTACTGAAATACCCTTAGTTGATCTGCCAATAGCGAAATCCCGCTATTTTTCACGACGGTATAGGGGTAATTTTACCTAAGGGTAATTAGGTCATTTTACCCAGGGCCTTGGGCCCCACTCGGCGAGAAATCTGAGCCGTGAGCCTTCCTATCCAGAGCTCGGCGCAAGCGGTCTCGCCTGCTTATAGGCGAGAGCTCCTCCAAGGCAGGAGCTTGGCGCAAGCATAAGCGTTCCTGCCCACTCATAGACGAGAACTTCTTCAGGGCGGGAGCTCCTCTGGCTAGCCTAATCTTGACCGTTGGTGTCTTCTGGTCTGACTCAGCAAATATGGGGTTGTACACAATCCCCTCTCTTTTTGAGCTAGCTCTACGCTCGAAAAGACACATCAAACCCGTAAATATTCGCTGAGCACGTGTCAACATCAGAGAATATTTTGGTGGGCCGTACCGTGGCTATATATATATGTGCTGATAAACGGCCATAAATTTGCCCTCGAATCGTCGTTCCTCGTCTGAGTTATCGCTTCCTCCCGTGATGCAGTCCAAACGTGTTGACAAACCACTACCGCAGGACCTTCAAGGCCGTATCGATGCGGCCCAGGCGCGAGCCAAGGCTAACTGCACCTCGGTTGGCACCTGGCTGGCGAGAACGTCTTCACCTGCTGAGCCCTCCCAACTAAAGAAGAAAAAGAAAGAGAAGAAGATGGCGAAGGTGGTCTAGCGAGACCTTTCTCACGAGAACAGGAGCTCTCCTACCCCGACCCCAAGCCGTGCGGATGATCCCTCTCTGCAGAAGGTATGTTTCTCGACTCGCTAATCATTGAAACCACTAGTTGTTTATGTGGGAGGATTTGTAGCTGATGCGATACCTCTCGCAGGAAACGACCCCGGACGACGTCAGTTACCCGCGGGAGCCCTTGGACTCATCATCTCGTCCTCCTGAGAATCAACTGTGGGTCTCGGAGGTCGCTCCTCCCCTTGACTCCCCGAGAACTGCAGGTATCTTTTCCACTCTCGCTCCTAACTCTGTCTCAGATTGCTGAATTGACTTCCCGCAGCACCAGCTTCAGCCAAACCGGGTCTCGCTACCCGGGAGAACAAAGTAAGGGTCGCTAGTCGGCCTGCCATTGCAGTTGATTCCTCCCTACCGGCGGGAGGATTGGCTATCGAATCTTCCGTAGCTCCCCAGGATGTCAGCCATCTTGTGGGAGAGGACAACTCCCCCTGCTTCCGACCAAGTCGGGATCACCACTCGCAAAATCTTCCACCCGGGAAAAGGAAAGCCGATCCACCTCCTCTTTGGAACTGAGGGGGGAGGGGGGAGCTAGGCCTTCTCGCCTGCCGTCGACCGGTGGTTCTCGCCATACTACAGGTATGCGGTATGCTTATCACAATTATCGCTTAGCTCTCGCCATGATCATGGAATTTTTTTGTCAGGGGATCCGGGCTCACGGTCGGGAGCTAACGCAGAGGATGAAGATGATTAAGACGACGAAGACAGAGAGGCGGAGGACGGCTAAAGCTCCCCCTTCCCTTCATCTGACGAGATGGATGAAATCTTGACCAGTGCTGGGAGCGCTAAAAGCAGCGGGAAGTGGGTTGTCGCCGTCCTGTAGAAGCTTATACGGTGGGAGTGGGCTCATAACTCCGCGGCGAGAGAGTCTGCCAATCAGTGGAGAAGAGGCGGGAGGCTCTGGAGCGAGACTACTTCATAGGCGAAATGGATCGGCCAGGTGGGCCTACTGACAGGTCCTCTCCCGAAAGGTGTATTGCGCGGATCCAAGACCTGTCCCGCCGAATCAACCTAGGATGCACCGTCTTATCTTCCTATTTCAACCCGCCGGCGCCACCGAGGACTAGGCAGCGAGAAAGAGGATGATGGCAGTGGGAACCTTATTGATTCGCGAGATCTCGTCCTTTCTTACCCCCGGCCTTCCCCTTCCCTAATGCACCCTATTATTTTCATCAGTCCAACTCATAACTTTGTTATTATTATTATTTATTATTCAGCTTTCGCTCGGCGAGTGTAACCCCTGCTTCCGCTCGTTTTACTTGTCGCGTGTCATCTCAAAATGTTCACGCTAATCAGATTCGTCGGCCAGTCGCTGTCAATCTTGGGCGGGAAACCGAGGCGCCGCCGACTTAGTGCATGACGGATGTACCCCCGATGCCTTTTTGGGAATAGTCATGATGATCACGGTTTTCTATAAATAGGGAATTCCACCTACCATATTTATTTTTTCGATCCGAAACCCGTGCCCTTTTTCTCGTCGCTTTCACGGTTTGCCGAGAGTTCCTGCTTGCTTCCACATCCCCCTCCCGTTCTTTCTTAGTTCTCGTTTTCGCCTCTCTTCTGAAGACCTCGCCCTCAACCTCTCAAGCACGATGTCGGACGGAAGCGAGGGACGCTCTAATTGCGCGGAAGACTTCTAGATGCATCAGTTCCCCTCTTGTAGCCTGACCATGGAGGAGTTCCAACTGATCGAGACCCGTTATGTTCCCGCCGGCTTCACCGCGCAAAACCTCGGCAACCACAATAGGGTGAACAGTGTGGGGGAGGGGGAGCTCGCCATCCCCCTTGAGCACTTTGAGGTGTGCTTCCGCCTCCCCCTCTGGCCAGAGCTGCGCCAGGACCTCCGGTACTATGGAGTGGTTCCCGCGCAGTTGAATCCTAACTCGGTCGCAATCCTTGTGGCATTCATCTGCTACATGCAATCCGAGAGGATCGAGTTCAGCCTTCCTATCTTCCGGAAGTTGTTTACCTTCCGCGCTAAGGGAGGGGTGGTATTCTTTTCGCGGTAGCTGCTCAAGACCACCGGTCTTGCCAACAAGCACCATCATTGGGGCGAGACGTTCGCCTTCGTTTTCGGCGATTTCGGGAACGTTCGTCTCGCGCCCATTCAGTATGAGGACACCGATTACAAGCCGCCCTCCTTGGACTCGCGCGAGAGCGCCATCCTTGAGTTCTTAGGAACCAAGGATTTTGACGTCTAGTTCCTCCGGCGGGGCGTCGATTCTCTCCTCGCCATGCCTCTGGGCGAAGGTACGGTCTCGCCTTTAACTCGCTATTCCTCCGCCTCTTTTAAGATTAGGGCTGAGTGCTGTCGCCTCTACAGGAGAGCACGAGATCCCCATGCGCCAACCTTTCGACGAGGCTCACGCTGCCGAGAGCCAAGCCGTGAGAGATCCGCTGGCTCTCGCAAAGTCCCCGGTTCAAGCTTGCCGGGACGAGACAGCCCCGCTTCCGGCGACTGGCGCCGGGAAGCGGAAGCCCGGCGCCCCTTTGCCCCTAGCGCTTAAGAGGCCCAAAATAACTATTGCCGAGAAGGGTAAAGCCGTAGAGATTCCGCCCTCCCAACCTACCACTCCAGGCCGCTCCTTTGAAGAGATCTTGCAGGCCGTCAGTGAGATCGCTGTTAACAGGGGTTGCACTGAGGCTCCTGCCGAGAACCCTCCGGCCCCCGGTGGATTAGATGGCGAGGGAGCTGCCCCCGAGACCTCCACTTAGTCTCCTCCTGGATATGTATCACAAGGTCACCGTAATTATGGTCTCGGCACGAAGTGCCTTGATGTGGAAAATAAAACGCTGCTTTAGTGGGACCCTGACACCAATAGGGTCTCAATCCCGTCTCTTCTACCCAGCTGGGAGAAGCAAGATGAGGTCACCAGCGAGGCCTTCTCCTTGGGCTATGACCTCTACAGCTGGGAGAATGCCAGTATCTATGATAAAATGACCACCATGCTCCTGGCCTACGACTCCACTCGGGCCTTGATGCGCAGGATCGAGCTTGCACATATGTGCACACGTCGGAGCATCACCATCGACCGCAACTTCCAAGATATGTTCAAGGCTAGGGAGGAGGCGATGGCTCAGGCGGTTGCCTTGAAGAAAGAGCTGCAGATGCTAATTAGCTGCTGTCTTTGTGCCCGACGGAAAAGGTAAGCGAGACCTTTCGCGGCACTCGCTCTCACCACTGCAGATTACAACCCTTCTTTCACGCTAACCTCTCTCTACGCAGGATTCCGCTCAGGCCGTAGCGCTTCGCGCGGAGCTAGCCGAGACGCGATAGGAGAACGTAATGCTGAGGGACCAGCTCCGGCCCATGGAGGCGACTGCGCCCCCTCCTCTTCCACTGGACGAAAGGTTGAAGAGCCGCCACTATTCAGTCTATGACATCGACAAGCTCCTTCAGGCCAACACTCAAGCTACAGTCAAGCTGACCCTAGAGACGCTGCGGGATATAGGTTGCTTGGACGGGAGAGGCAAGTCCATCACCGCCCATCAGCTTGTCCATTGGCTCTTCGAGCCCGTCCCGAAGCCCCCAGGCGCGCCCGATTCCCCGCCCTCGGATGTTCCTAAATCCCCTGCCACGAGTGGCGAGAAATCCGGGGAGGGCTCAGGCGAGAGCTCTCGTAGGATTCAAGTGATAGCTCGGAGGGGTACAGCGTGTCTCCCTGAAGGGCCCTCCTTTTTTCTCTTTTGGTTATACTGAGCGAGATGCTCTAGACTTGTAATTACATTAAATACATTGTAAATATTTTGTATGTATGAAATTTTATTTTTATTGCAAATGTGTTTGATACAACTATTGGGGCCGAGTATTTCTCAAGCATGCTTCCGCCGAGGCCCTTGGCCCCCCTAGGGTAGTCTCCCTTAGCGATGGATAGGCGGGAACCTGTCGAAAGAGCCCTGGGATTAGATGTCTCGTTTTCGCACTCAGCGGAGAACCTTCTGCCGGGAACATTGCTCGTAGTCTCTTTAATGCGAGGTTGTCCATCTTTAGCTTGCGCGAACTATTCGAAGCTTTCGCCTAACACGTCTTACTGTCTGGCCAAGGATACTTTGTCAGGAGCCTTCCCGCCGAGAGCTTCCTTCGGCGAGATCTCCTTGGCGGGGACCTCCCCACCGATATCTCCTCTGGCCGAGACCACTCCTACCTGAAGGGATCCTACCTCTTTTCATTCCGTGTTCCGGGTGCGTTTCTTGCCCTGCTGAGAGCATCCAAGTCGGAGTGTCTCCTAGGATCAAAAACTTCCCTCCCCAGGCGAACCTTCGGGCCTGGCAGCTAGATGACAGCCTGCGCAGCTGGTCTACCTGGGGCCGAGCCGAGCTTGGGGTGCCGATGAAGTTTTCTCAGATATAAACCTATCCCCCACAGGCGAGCCTTCGGACCTGCCAGCTAGATGAGATCCTGCGCAGCGGGTCTACCTGGGGCCGAGCCGAGCTCGGGGTGCCGATGAAGTTTTCTCAAACCAAACCTATCGCCCACAGGAGAGCCTTCGGACCTGTCAGCTAGATGAGAGCCTGCGCAGCGGGTCTACCTGGGGCCGAGCCGAGCTCGCGGTGCCGATGAAGTTTCCTCAAACCAAACCTATCCGCCACCGGCGAGACATCGGACCTGCCAGCTAGATGAGAGCCTGCGTAGCGAGTCTACCTAGGGCCGAGACAAGCTCGGTGTGCCGATGAAGTTTTCTCAAACCAAACCTATCCCCCACAGGCGAGCCTTCGGACCTGCCAGCTAGATGAGAGCTTGCACAGTGGGTCTACCTAGGGCCGAGCTGAGCTCGGGGTGTCGATGAAGTTTTCTCAAACCAAACCTATCCCCCACAGGCGAGCCTTTGGACCTGCCAGCTAGATGAGAGCCTCCGCAGCTGGTCTACCTGGGGCCGAGCCAAGCTTGGGGTGCCGATGAAGTTTTCTCAAACCAAACCTATCCCCCACAGGCGAGCCTTCGGACCTGCCAGCTAGATGAGAGCCTGCGCAGCGGGTCTACCTGGGGCCGAGCCGAGCTCGGGGTGCCGATGAAGTTTCCTCAAACCAAACCTATCCCCCACAGGCGAGCCTTCGGACGTGCCAGCTAAATGAGAGCTTGTGCAGCGGGGCTACCTCGGGCCGAGCCGAGCTCGGGGTGCCGATGAAGTTTCCTCAAACCAAACCTATCCCCCACATGCAAGCCTTCGGACCTGCCTGTTAGATGAGAGCCTGCACAGCGGGTCTACATGGGGCCGAGCCAAGCTCGGGTGCCGATGAAGTTGCCGCAAACCAAACCTATCCCCCACAGGAGAGCCTTCGCCCCCCCCCCCCCCGGACCTACCAGCTAGATGAGAGCCTGCGCAGTGGGTCTACCTAGGGCCGAGCCGAGCTCTGGGTGCCGATGAAGTTTCCTCAAACCAAACCTATCCCCCAGAGGCGAGCCTTTGGACCTGCCAGCTAGATGAGAGCCTGCACAATGGATATACCTGGGGCTGAGCTGAGATCGGGGTGCCGATGAAGTTTCCTCAAACTAAACCTATCCGTCACATGCGAGCCTTCGGACCAGCCAGCTAGATGAGAGCCTGCACAGCGGGTCTACCTGGGGCCGAGCCGAGCTCAGGGTGCCGATGAAGTTTCCTCAAACCAAACCTATCCCCACAGGCGAGCCTTTGGACCTGACAGCTAGATGAGAGCCTGCGCAGCGGGTCTACCTGGGGCCGAGCCGAGCTCGGGGTGCCGATAAAGTTTCCTCAAACCAAACCTATCCCCCACAGGCGAGCCTTCGGACCTGCCAGCTAGATGAGAGCCTGCACAGCGGGTCTACCTGGGGCCGAGCCGAGCTCGGTGTGCCGATGAAGTTTCCTCAAACCAAACCTATCCCCAACAGGCGAGCCTTCGGACCAGCCAGCTAGATGAGAGCCTGCGCAGCGGGTCTACCTCGGGCCGGGCCGAGCTCGGGGTGCCAATGAAGTTTCCTCAAACCAAACTTATCCCCCACAGGCGAGCCTTCGGATCTACCAGCTAGATGAGAGCCTGTGCAGCGGGTCTACCTGAGTCCGAGCCGAGCTCGGGGTGCCGATGAATTTTCCTCAAACCAAACCTATCCCCCACAGGCGAGCCTTCGGACCTGACAGCTAGATGAGAGACTGCGTAGCGGGTCTACCAGGGGTCGAGCCGAGCACAGGGTGCCGACGAAGTTTCCTCAAATCAAACCTATCCCCCATAGGCAAGCCTTCGGACCTGTAGCTAGATGAGAGCCTGCGCAGCGGGTCTACCTGGTGCCGAGCCGAGCTCGGGGTGCCGATGAAGTTTCCTCAAAACAAACTTATCCCCCATAGGCGAGCATGCGGACCTGCCAGCTAGATGAGATCCTACGCAGCGGGTCTACCTGGGGCCGAGCCGAGCTCGGGGTGCCGCAAAACACATAATTACATCCTATCATAAACATTTCACAATAGGCGGGAGAAAAAACAAGTCAATTGATGTAGTATAACAAGCTTGATTTTGAATACATAATTACATCCTCCCCATTTCACGGGTAGAAGCGTTTTAGGTCATCGCCGCTGCAGGTGTGGCTTAAGGCCCTCCCCTCCACGTCCTGGAGGTAGTAACCGCCTATTCCAAGGACTTACTTCACTATGTAAGGTCCTTCCCAGTTCGGGTTGAGCTTGCCCACGGGAGCCAACCTTCCTGCCGCGTCAACCTACCTCAGCACCTGATCTCCTTCGGCAAACTACTTGACCCTGACATGCTTATCAAAATACTTGGCCATCCAGCGCTTGATCTCTTCTTCCCTGATGGCCACCGTGTTCCGTAGCTCTTCCGCCATGTCTAGCGATAGGCGTAACCCCTCCTCATTCTCCAACCTCCAAGTCTCATCTCCTTCACCCGCGGCTGTGACCTGCGGGGACCGAACCTCGAACTACACTGGTAGGACCGCCTCACACCCGTGAGAAAGCTTAAAGGGGGTCTCACCAGTGGCCGTGTTCAGGGTCATTCGCAAGGCCCACAGGACTGAGGGGAGGTGCTCCACCCAATTTCCCTTTAAGTTTTCCACTTTCTTTTTCAGCAGGTTCACAATAAACTTGTTTGCCGCTTCCACCTAGCCATTGCTTCGAGGGTGGTGAACAGAGGCAAATCTGAGGTCTATCCCCAGTTGGGAGTAGAAGCTGATGAACTCTTCACTGTCAAACTGGGGACCGTTATCTGTCACTATCGCTTGAGGCAGCCCGTGTGTGCATATGATCTCCACCCAGATGAAATTCCTTATGACTTGTGAGGTGACCTTGGCCAAGGCCTTAACCTCCAGCCACTTTGAAAAGTAATCGACAATGACCAAGAGGAACCTCTTCTGCCCACTAGCCGGAGTAAAAGGCCCAACTAAATCCATCCCCCAGATAGCGAACGGCCACGGTGCCGTGATGCTTAGGAGCCTTTGAGCTGCCAAGAGATGGAGGGGGCGCAGAGATGGCACTTTTTACACCTCCTTGCAAGTTCTGCTGCATCCTTCCTTAGGGTGAGCCAGAAGTACCCCTGCCTGACCACCCTTGCTCCAACATCCTACCTCCAGAATGACTGTCGCACTCGCCTGAGTGCACCTCTCCCAAGATCCTTGGGATCTCTTCTTCGGTTACACATCTTCCCAGGTACCCTGACAACATCTTACGATACAACCCCCCTTCTATAATCAGGTAATGAGCTTCCTTGCGCCTGAAGGTCTTTACATCCTTAACCTCCTCTGTCATCCTGCCTGTGGTCAGGAAGGTTACCAACGGGTCCACCCACGAGGATCGCCGACCTACCTCCATCAACTCCCCTTCCTTAATGGATGGCCTTAAAAGTTTAGTCAGGGTCCCTCCTCCCCGAGGCCCAAACTTTGCCAATCAATCGGCGGCCGCGCTCTCCTCCCTGTGGACATGCTGGATTGAGAATGACTGGAACCCACCAATGATCGCCCCTACCTTGGATAGGTATTTTATAAGGGTAGGTTCCTGAGCCTCAAACTCTCCTCGTATCTGTGATGCTACTACCATTGAGTCAGTGAAGGCCTCCACATCCTGGATCTCAAACTCCTTTGCCAGGCGAAGGACGACGATCACGACCTCATACTCTGCCTGGTTGTTGGTCACCGGAAAGTGGTAAGCCACCACCTGCTCTATCGCGACTCCTTGGGGGCTTATCAGCACCACTCCTCCCCGAGGGAATGTTTTCTCGAGGCCCCATCAACCTTCATCTTCCACGCTTCCTGTGGCTGCTGCTCTCCCTCCTCGACTTCGACAACATAGTACGCTAGAAAGTCCGCCACCGCTTGCGCCTTGATGGTGAGTCTCGGAACAAAAGAGACGTCGAACTCGCTTTGTTCAATGGAGCACTTGGCAAGTGTTCCCGAGTGCTCTACCCCTTCAAAAATCTTGCGAAGAGGATGTTTGGTTACCACCCTAATCGAGTTTGCTTGAAAATACGGTCGGAGTTTCCTTGCAGAGATGACTAAAGCGTAAGCCAACTTTTCAAGGATGGGGCAGCGGAGCTCCGCCTTCTTCAGGATCCGGATGACGTAATAGATCGGCAGTTGCTTCTTTCCTTCTTCCCTTACTAGGACGGAGCTCACCGCCTCCGCTCCTACTCCAAGGTACAAGGTCAGGTCCTCCTCTTCTTTTGGGATCTGAAGTAGAGGAGCCTGAGAGAGCTGTCTCTTCAGCCCTTGGAAGGCTTCTTCTCACTCGGCGGTCCACTCAAACCATTGGTTCCCTCGCAGCACCTTGAAGAATGAAGAACACTTGTCCCCTGACCTGGAGAGGAACCTGCTCAGCACATCCAGTTTGTCTGTCAAGCGTTTGACCTCCTTGGCATCGCGAAGTGATTCCAAATCCAGGATGGCCTTTACCTTGTCCGGGTTGGGTTCCACCCTTACCGGAGTCAAGAGATACTAAGGAACCTCCCGCGGCTGGCCCCGAAGACACACTTCAAGGGGTTCAGCCTCATCTTAAATCTCCACAGGGTGGCGAACGTCTCTTCTAGATACTTCAGATGCGAATTCATGCACTTGCTGTTGATCATCAGGTCGTCGACATAGACCACCAAGTTTCTCCCCCTTTGATCTCGGAAGACCCGATCCATCATGCGTTGGTATGTAGCCCCTGCGTTATTCAATACAAAGGGCATCATTTTATAACTGAAACATCCCTCCCTTGTGATGTAGGAAACATCCTTGACATCGGGAGGGTACATTCAGATCTATTGATAACCTGAAAAAGCATCCAAAAAGCTTATAATAGAAAAACTGACGGCTGAATCAACCAGCGCGTCGATCCGAGGTAGGGGTAGCAATCCTTAGGGCATGATTTATTTAACAAAGAGAAATCAATACACATTCGCCATTTCCCACCCCCCTTCTTAACCATTACCACATTGGAGATCCAGCCTGGATACTGGATCTCTAAGATGAAGCTGGCCTCCAGGAGCTTCCTGACCTCTTCATAGATGGGCTCTTCCAGCTAGGTGGCGATAGCCCTCATCTTTTAGCATATGGGACGAGTGTGGGGGTCCAGGTTCAGGCGGTGGCAGGCCACATCCGCGTCGATGCCCAACATGCCTGTCGTACTCCAAGAGAGGATGTCGATGTTGCTTTGAATGTAGGCCCGCACTCGCTCCCGGTCCTCGGGACTCAAGCCTCCGCTAACCCGCACCCTCTGCACCTGCCCTGTGCTGGTGAAGACCTCCATCTCCACAACTTCCTCGGCTGATTCCAGCCGCGACTGCTCCCAGCCGACCCTTGCTTCTTCCTCCAGCTCCAACTCCTCCCTTCCTACCTCCTCCTCAATCTCCATTGCCTCCTCCGGCCCCTCCTGCTGCTGCTCGACTTCCACGCCCCTCTGGGCCTCTCTCTCCACTCCTGCTACTTGCTCTTCTACCTCTATCGCCCCCTCTGGGCTCTCCTGTTGCTGCTCAGCCTCCACGCCCCTCTGGGCCTCTCTCTCAGCTTTCTCCTGCTCCTCCGCAGTCTCCTTATTTCCCTCCTCTTGGCTCATCTCCTCTTCCTCCACGTCCTCCTCCTGCTCCGCCATCTCCCTTTCTAGCCCTTCTGGCTCGGCTATCCATGATACGGTGTTGACTGCTGTCACATAACATTGCCTTGCCACCTTCAGATCCCCCCTGATCCTAACCTGTACCCCTCCGTTATTGAACTTAAGGCATTGGTGGAAAGAGGAGGGGACGCAGCGAAAGGCACTGATGAGGGGACGCTCTAAGATGGCATTGCAACTGTTCGGAGCGTCCACTATCACGAACCTACAGTTCCGTGACACGCCTCCCAACTTCACATGCAGCCCTACTCATCCTTCTACTTCCTTCCTCTCTCCAGAGAATCCGAACAGCGGTCCATCCGAAGCCAAGATCATTTTCCCCTCAACCCTCATCTCATCGAAGGCCTTCTTGAAGATAACATTTACTGAGCTCCCGTTGTATACCAGTGTCCTCGAGACCGTGAAATTCTCCACCGCTGTCTAGATCACCAGGGCGTCACATAATGGATCTTCATAGTCCGGCATGTCTGCTGACGAGAAGGTGATCTTTTCTTCCGGTGGGGGAGCCTGGGAGGTAGATGCGACCCCCCTTCGGTACATGGTTTGAAGGCTCTCCTTGCGGGTTTCCTCGATCCCCACTCCTACGTGGATCACCCCGATTCCTCCCCGGCTTCCCACGTCTACCCGATCTTCACATCTATCCTCCATCTATCCCTGTTGTACTTCCACGTTCCTAACCGGCGAATCCTGCCTCCCTGCTCCTCTTGCTTCCCTCATCTCCAAGAACTCAGGGCAGGTGGCCGTCACGTGACCCTCCTCCTGGCGGAATTCACCAAAGAGAAACGCCGCCATACCCCTTCTTCCTTCTCCTCCTCCTCTTCTCCTAGCTCCTCGAATTCCTCTCCCTGCCCCTCTTCCTCTGCCCACCTCCATGGCCTCTTACGGCGGCGGGACAAGACCCCTTGGCTACTGCCTCCATGCCGGTTGGTCGAACCTCCTGGGATCACATAAGTTATCTCTCCCATGGTAACCTCCTCCTTGGCCCTGGGGGCGACCCTCCTGGGGCCTCCAAACCAACCGGTTGTTTTGATCCCGGGCCCCCATCCCTGCTGCTGCCCATGTCTTCGGTGCTCTTCCCTCCTTCTTTCTTCTCTTTGCTCCCTCTACTCCCTCGGCTCCTTCTGCCTTCCTGATGCAAGCTCCTTCACATCATCTTCCACCAGCCTGGCCAACATCCCGGCGAATGCTAGATTTTCCCTCTCGAAATCTATCTCTTTTGCTGCCCTCTCCATGAGCTCCTCAAAGGAGAGGGGGGCACTCTCTTCAACTCCATACTGAAGAATCCCGGCCTCAGCACCAGGGTAAAGGCGAGCATCAGCATGTACCCTGCGACCTCCTAGACCAGGAGGATCTCTTCCTGAAACTGGTCGACATAGTGACCCAGTGTCTCATTCGGCTTCTGCCTCAACGCAAACAGGCACTCCGCCTCCTTCTTCCTCTTCTTTGATGTTGAGAACCTCAACAGGAAACTTCTTTGCAGATCTTCAAAACAGTATATCGACCTTACTGGCAACTGGTGGAACCAGTCCCGAGTCTTCTCCTTCAACATGATGGCAAATAGATGACACTTGAAGGCATCCATCATCTGCCTTATCGAAACGACATCTTCAAACCACTGCACGTGCTGTATAGGGTCATCCTTCCCCGGGTAGTCGGACATGTCAGGCACCAGGAACCCCTCCGGTACTGGAGCTGAGATGATGAGCTCGCTGAAAGGGCTCTCGCCTCCTGCCTGGCGAGAGGGCACGTCCCACGGCCTCGGCTGGCTGGCCTGATCTGCGAGACCGTGCCCCGGGAAGATTTCTCGCACTGCCGCCTCCCTCTCTCCCAAATCTGTCAGAGCTTCCTTGCTCGGGCGCTGGCCTGGCAAGAGCTGCCGCGCGGACACGTCCCTCTCGCCAGCCTCCGCCCGGACCTCCTTCCCCGAGCGCTGTCCACGGGCGTTCTCGCCCCAGAGCAGGACCTCCCCTATCGGAACCTGAGGTGTGGCCCACTCGCTTCGGGCCGGGAAGACCAAGCTGATGGTCTGTAGGACTTCTCGCTTGAAGTCATCCAGCATTTTCCTCGTCGCCTCCTCTCCCCGGGTGGGTGAGCCTCCAGAACCAGACCCATCACCTTCACCTCTAGCCATGGGACAAAACTAAAGGCTTTCTTGTATCAGCTGATTTCCATGCTCACCGCACCAGAACTGTTGAAGCCAAAAATGACCACAACAGGAGTTCAAAATAGGGGTGCATCCAACACCTAATTCTATCGAGCCTCGACCCTTGACTAGATTCAAAGGACCTAAGACTGACCCAAAGCCTCAGCATGGAGGTCCCACCTCACACCCGGAAGATCTCTGAGAGCTTCCCCTCCAAAGCTAAAAGCTGGGCTAGGAGCTCCTGAGAAAGCACTGAAGATTGGAAGATTATGAAAGATTATTTTCTAAGGAGCCCTAATGGGTCTATTTATAGCCTTTTGCTGACCTGAGATTACTGAAATACCCTTAGTTGATCAGCCAAAAGCCAAATCCCGTTGTTTATCCTGAGGGTATAGGGGTAATTTTACCTGAGGGTAATTACGTCATTTTACCCACGGCCCTGGGCCCCACTCGGTGAGAACTCTGAGCCGAGAGCCTTCCTGTCCAGATCTCGGCGCAAGCGGTCTCACCTGCTTATATGCGAGAGCTCCTCCAAGGCAGGAGCTTGGCGCAAGCGCAATCATTCCCGTCCACTCATGGGCGAGAACTTCTTCAGGGCTGGAGCTCCTCTGGCTAGCCTAATCTTGACCGTTGGTGTCACTTGGTCTGACTCAGCGAATATGGGGTTGTACACCCTCGGCCAGTCGAAACTCCTAAGCTTTGTTTAGGCGGTGAACCCATCTATTGGATTTTACTCCAATCCGGAAGATCCATGTCATCCTCTCTCGAGGAGTGCATGCGGCTCCTTTTATCTTTGAGCGATCTACTGGTATTCGCAACCTCTCGGTCATTTAAGATACGAATCTAAAATTGAAGAGCATATCCACGAAATATGAATTCGACACAATATAATTCAAAGATAAATCGAAAGCGGTAAAAGAGTTTGACAAAAAGAGTTTTATTCAAAGATCATCATGATTAAGTGCTAAGGAAGTTATCCATTTGACATGAAATAAAGGTTACAAAAAAAGTAAAAGGAAGACATGATTAAGAAGAGGATTACTTGAATTGAAATTAACAAAAAGTAAAGTTCAACTATGAAATTGACATTACATAAAATAAATGCATAAAAACAGTAAACTAAGCTACAACATAGTCCTAAATTGGCTTCTCCTCTCTTCCCCAGCTCCTGAACTCATTTGGAATTTATACGCCCTTGGTCACGCCCATGACCTAGGGCGTGTCAAGCTCGAAACCATCATCTTAAAAGCCCGGGAACGTTGGGAAAAAACCGCCAAAAGTCATCGTTTTGCGGGTCACGGCCTTGCCCGAGGGCGTGTCAAGTATGTTACTGGAAAAGGCGGGAAGGAGAAACGGAAGGAATAAATTCTAGCTGTTGCGGGAAGTCACGCCCCTCGGTCACGCCTTGACCTAGGGCATGTACTGAACGGTCAGCAAACGGATGGAAATGGCGTAATCTTGCATCAATTCGACAGTTTCGGGTAGGGCACGCCCTGGGTTACGCCAGTGACATGGGGAGTGTACTTAGAAAATGTCCAAAAATTGTCCACGGAAGCTTTATGCAGAAAATTGTACTTTTGAACTAGGCACACCCGTGTTCATGCAATGGTCACGCCCGTGTCACGGGGGCGTGTACTTGAGAAACTCTCCAGATTTGTAGAGGACGTGGTGCTCTTTCCGTTGACTGGTTGCACGTCCGGTAACTCTTCCTGGTTTGAAAGTTATGACCATTTGAAGTTCAGCTATCCGCGACCAAAAATGTTAATTTTCTCAAAAATATTTTTATATCATGGTCATGCACTTGAAATTGATATTCAGAGCTCAATTATACCTGAAATTAGAAAATAAAGGATTTATTAATAGTATTTATAAAAACAAAAGAAAATATAATTATTTATTAGATAAAAATTATGTTAGAATAAATATAAATAATGACTTATCAAATACCCCCATACTTAATCTTTTGTTATTACAGAGCAAAACTATGAGAAATACTTATGAGAAATTAATAGAATTTTTAATTAAACTAAAATTTATTAAATCAAAAGAAAGTTAAGAATTAACTTTAGAGATTCAAAATTTTAAGTGCTATAATATGAAAGTAAAATGTGAAGAGCTAAATATTTATCAAAGTTTTCTCTAAAAAAATAATTAGAAGTCAAAATTAAATATTTAACAAACAAAGTCAGATTAAAAATTATAAACACTTTTTTCAGTAAAAAGAAAATTCAAGGAAAATTCAAACTACTACTTATGCTCTCTTACAATGTTAATTTAAATCTAAAACAATTATATTGGAATTTTGGGTTTAGAAACAAGAAAATTGAAGAGATCTTAGATTGAGCCTGTTGAATTTTATCCTCTCACCCAACACAATTTTTTTCTTTTTGATGTTCTTTTTTCTTTTTTCTCTTCGAACAAAATTGCTTAGGAGTAATGAATTTTATCCTCTTACTCCTTTTTTTGGGGGGGTTGCACATGTGTACCAAGGAATACTTGATTCTCATGATATATGATCTAACAAAAAATAAAAAAATCGCATATGTGTACTAGGGGATAATGAATTATATTCTATTATTCCCGTGACATATGAGATAACAAGAAAATAAAAATAAAAAGAGAAACGCTAGCAAAAATTTTGGATTAAATCAAAATTGTTGGAGAGCAACTATAGTAAATTAAAATTTCCTAAGAATCTTAAAGTTTAAGTGACTATAATTAAAATATAAGGATTGTTATACTAAGCACTATGAAATTGAAACTAATTAGATTTTGAGAGAAAAGGGGCTAAATAGATTTCTCTAAACAAATTTACTTCATAAAATTATTTCTTAAAATCAAATCACCTAAAAAATAAATTTAACTAACTTTGATGAAATAAAAGATTAGAAAATCAAAATTTATAAAAATTCTTGTAAATAAACTCAAAATAAATTTCTAAAAATCACAACGAGATTAAGTAGGGGTTTATTATATTTTTGTATTTTTTTGATAATAAAAAGAAAACAAAAATTTTAAAATTTTTTAAGATTTTTTTAATTTTTAAAGAATTTTTTTTTCATTTTTTGAATATTAAAATAAAAATAATAAATAAGAATCCAAAAACTTGATGAAGAATTTATAGTTTTAAAATGTATCCAAACTATAATCTCAAATAGGCAAGCGTACCAATCAAAATATAGTATAGGAATTGTCGTATTAGACTTGGGGCCTGTTGAGTACTTCTACTCATGCAAATTAGTATTATTTTATCTAAATATAAAATGAGATTAAATTAAACTAATTGAAAGAAAATAAACCAAAAAATAGCACTTGATCTAGACTCCCTTTGAATAAACTTTTTATAAAACACAAACTTTATTTTACTCACTTCGACCGTGGAGGTTCCCGGATACAAAAGTGTCTCACTCGAGACCATGCTTTTGACTAATCTTAGGTTGATCGATTAAGACCCCTCGGGTAGTCGAAACTCCTAAGCTTTCTTTAGGCGTTGAACCCCTCTATTGGATTTGACTCCAATCCGGAAGATCCATGTCATCCTCTCTCGAGGAAGTGCATGCGACTCCTTCTATCTTTGAGCAATCTACTTGTATCCGCAACCTCTCGAGCATTTAAGATACGGATCTAAAATCGAAGAACATATCCGCGAAATATGAATTCGACATAATATAATTCAAAGATAAATTGAAAGCGGTAAAAAAGTTTGACAAAAAGTGTTTTATTCAAAGATCATCATGATCAAGAGCCAAGGAAGTTAGCTACTTGACATGAAATAAAGGTTATAATAAAAGTAAAAGGAAGACATGATTAAGAATAGGAGTACTTGAATTGAAATTAACAAAAGTAAAGTTAAACTATGAAATTGAAATTACATAAAAGAAATGCATAAAAACAGTAAACAAAGCTACAACATAGTCCTAAAATTGGTTTATCCTCTCTTCCCCAGCTCCTGAACTTATCTAGAATTTATAGGAAAAGTTGCTGGTCAGTCACGCCCTTGGTCACGCCCGTGACCTAGGGCGAGTCAAGCTCGGAACTGCCATCTTAAAAGCCTGAGAACGTCAGAGAAAACCGCCAAAAGTCGTCGTTTTGTGTGTCACGCCCCTAGGTCACGCCATGTGACCTACGACGTTTCAAGTATGTTTCTGGAAAAGGTGGAAGGAGAAACGGCGGGAATAAATTTTGGCTATTGCGGGAAGTCAAGCCCCTCAGTCATGCCCGTTACCTAGGGAGTGTACTGACCGGGTCAGCAAACGGATGGAAACAGCGCAATCTGGCATCAATTCGGCAGTTTCGGGTACGTCACGCCCTGGGTCACGCCTGTGACATGGGGGCGTGCACTTTGAAAATGTCCCAGAATTGTCTACGAAAGCTTTCTGTAGAAAATTGTACTTTGAACTAGACACGACCGTGTTCATTCCCTGGTCACGCCCGTGTCATGCGGGCATGTACTTGAGAAACTCCCCAGATTTGTCGAGGACGTCGTCCTCTTTCCGTTGAGTGGTTGCACGTCCCGTAACTCTTCTTGATTTGAAAGTTATGATCATTTGAAGCTCAGCTATCTGCGACCAAAAATGTTAATTTTCTCAAAAATGTTTTTAGATCATGGTCATGTACTTGAAATTGATATTCAGAGCTCAATTATACCTGAAATTAGAAAATAAAGGATTTATTAATAGTATTTATAAAAACAAAAGAAAATATAATTATTTATTAGATAAAAATTATATTAGAATAAATATAAATAATGAATTTCAAATACCCCCAAACTTAATCTTTTGCTATTCCAGAGCAAAACTATGAGAAATACTTATAAGAAATTAATAGAATTTGTAATTAAACTAAAAATTTATTAAATAAAAAGAAAGTTAAAAATTAACTTTAGGGATTCAAAATTTTAAGTCCTAAAATACGAAAGTAAAATGTGAAGAGCTAAATATTTAGCAAAGTTTTCTCTAATAAAATAATTAGAACTCAAAATTAAATATTTAGCAAACAAAGTTAGATTAAAAATTATAAACACTTTTTTCACTAAAAAGAAACTTCAATGAAAATTCAAACTACTACTTATGCTCTATTACAATGTTAATTTAAATCTAAAACAATTATATTGGATTTTTGGGTTTAGGAACAAGAAAATTGAAGAGATTTTAGATTGGGGGTGATTAATTTTATCCTCTTACCCCGACAAATTTTTTTTCTTTTTGATGTTCTTTTTTCTTTTTTCTATTCGTACAAAATTGCTTAGGATTAATGAATTTTATCCTCTTACTCCTTTTTTTTTGGGGGGGGGTTGCATATGTGTATCAAGGTATACTTGATTCCCATAACATATGATCTAAACAAAAAGAAAAAAAATTGCATATGTGTACTAGGGGATAATGAATTTTATCCTCTTATTCCCGTAACATTTGAGCTAACAAGAAAATAAAAATAAAAAGAGAAAGGCTAGCAAAATTTTGGATTACATCAAAATTATTGGAGAGCAACTATAGTAAATTAAAATTTCCTAGGAATCTTAAAGTTTAGTGAATATAATTAAACTCTAAGGATTGTTAAATTAAGCTCTATGAAATTGAAACTAATTACAATTTTAGAGAAAAGGGGCTAAATAGATTTCTCTAAACAAATTTACTTCATAAATTTATTTCTTAAAATCAAATCACCTAAAAATTAAATTTAACTAACTTTGATGAAATAAAAGATTAGAAAATCAAAATTTATAAAAATTCTTATAAATAAACTCAAAATAAATTTCTAAAAATCACAACGAGATTAAGTAGGGGTTTATTATATTTTTTGTACTTTCTTTTTTTTCTGTATTTTTGATAAGAAAAAAACAAAATTTTTTAAATTTTAAATATTTTTTAATTTTTAAAGATTTTTTCCATTTTTTGAATTTTTAAATATAAATAATAAATAAGAATCCAAAAACTTGATGAAGAATTTATAGTTTTAAAATGTATCCAAACTATAACCTCAAATAGGCAAGCGTATCTCTCGAAATATAGTATAGGAAATGTCGTATTAGACTCGGGGCCTGTTGAGTTCTTCTACTCACGCAAATTAGTATTATTTTATCTAAATATAAAATGAGATTAAATTAAACTAATTGAAAGAAAATAAACTAAAAACTGGCACTTGATTTAGACTCCCTTTGAATAAATGTTTTACGAAACACAAACTCTATTTTACTCACTTCGACCGTGGAGGTTCCCAAGAATACAAAAGCGTCTCTCTCGAGCCCATGTTTTGACTAACCTTAGGTTGATCGATTAAGACCCCTCGGCCAGTCGAAACTTCTATGTTTGCTTTAGGCGGTGAATCCCTTTATTGGATTTGACTCTAATCCGGAAGATCCATGTTATCCTCTCTCGAGGAGTGCATGCGGCTCCTTTTATCTTTGAGCGATCTACTTATATCCGCAACCTCTCGGTCATTTAAGATACAGATCTAAAATCGAAGAGCATATCCGCGAAATATGAATTCGACACAATATAATTCAAAGATAAATCGAAAACGGTAAAAGAGTTTGATAAAAATACTTTTATTCAAAGATCATCATGATCAAGTGCTAAGGAAGTTAGCTACTTGACATGAAATAAAGGTTACAATAAAAGTAAACGAAAGACATGATTAAGAAGAGGAGTACTTGAATTGAAATTAACAAAAAGTAAAGTTAAACTATGAAATTGAAATTACATAAAAGAAATGCATAAAAACAGTAAACTAAGCTACAATTTAACCCTTAAATTGGCTTCTCCTCTCTTGCGCAGCTCTTGAACTCATCTGGAATTTATAGGAAAAGTTGCTGGTCGATCACACCCTTGGTCATGCCCGTGCCCTAGGGCGTGTCATGTTCTGTTACTGGAAAAGGCGGGATGGAGAACAGCGGTAAAAAATTCTGGCTGTTGCGGGAAGTCACGTCCCTCGATCACGCCCGTGACCTAGGGCGCGTGCTGACCGGGGCAGCAAACGGATGGAAAAGGCACAATCTGGCATCAATACGGTAGTTTCGGGTAGGGCACGCCCTGGGTCACCCCTGTGACATTGGGCGTGTACTTAGAAAATATCCCAGAATTGTACATGGAAGCTTTCTGCAGGAAATTGTATTTTGAATTAGACACGCACGTGTTCATGCCCTTGTCACGCCCATGTCATGGGGGCGTGTACTTGCGAAACTCTCAAGATTTGTAGAGGAGGTCGTCCTCTTTCCGTTGACTGGTTGCACGTCCAGTAACTCTTCCTGGCTTGAAAGTTATGACCATTTGAAGTTAAGCTATCCGCGACCAAAAATGTTAACTTTCTCAAAAATGTTTTTAGATCATGGTCATGAACTTGAAATTGATATTCAGAGCTCAATTATACCTGAAATTTGAAAATAAAGGATTTATTAATAGTATTTATAAAAACAAAAGAAAATATAATTATTTATTAGATAAAAATTATATTAGAATAAATATAAATAATGACTTATCAAATACCCTCATACTTAATTTTTCGCTATTCCAGAGCAAAACTATGAGAAATACTTATAAGAAATTAATATAATTTTTAATTAAACAAAAAATTTATTAAATCAAAAGAAAGTTAAAAATTAACTTTAGGGATTAAAAATTTTAAGTCCTAAAATCTGAAAGAAAAATGTGGACAGCTAAATATTTAGCAAAGTTTTGTCTAATAAAATAATTAGAACTCAAAATTAAATATTTAGCAAACAAAGTTAGATTAAAAATTATAAACACTTTTTTCACTAAAAAGAACTTCAAGGAAAATTTAAACTACTACTTATGCTCTCTTACAATGTTAATTTAAATCTAAAACAATTATATTGGATTTTTGGGTTTAGGAACAAGAAAATTGAAGAGATTTTAGATTAGGGGTGATGAATTTTATCCTCTCACCGCACCCATATTTTTTTCTTTTTTATGTTATTTTTTCTTTTTTCTCTTCGAACAAAGTTGCTTAGGAGTAATGAATTTTATCCTCTTACTCCTTTTTTTAGGGGGGGTGGGGGGTTGCATATCTGTATCAAGGAATACTTGATTCCCATGACATATGATCTAACAAAAAAAATAAAACAATTGCATATGTGCACTAGGGGATAATGAATTTTATCCTCTAATTCCCGTGACATATGAGCTAACAAGAAAATAAAAATAAAAAGAGAAAGGCTAGCAAAATTTTTAATTCAAATTTGAGAGAGCAACTATAGTAAATTAAAATTTCCTAAGAATCTTAAAGTTTAAGTGAATATAATTAAAATCTAAGGATTATTAAACTAAGCACTATGAAATTGAAACTAATTAAAATTTGAGAGAAAAGGAGCTAAATAGATTTCTATAAACAAATTTACTTCATAAATTTATTTCTTAAAATCAAATCACCTAAAAATTAAATTTAACTAATTTTGATGAAATAAAAGATTAGAAAATCAAAATTTATAAAAAGTCTTATAAATAAACTCAAAATAAATTTCTAAAAATCACAACAAGATTAAGTAGGGGTTTATTATATTTTTTGTATTTTATTTTTTTTGTATTTTTGATAATAAAAAACAAATTTTTTTTAATTTTTAAAGATTTTTTTAATTTTTAAAGAATTGTTTTTCAATTTTTTGAATTTTTAAATAAAAATAAAAAATAAGAATCCAAAAACTTGATGTAGAATTTATAGTTTTAAAATGTATCCAAACTATAATCTCAAATAGGGAAGCGTATCTATCGAAATATAGTATAGGAAATGTCGTATTACACTCGGTGCCTGTTGAGTACTTCTACTCACACAAATTAGTATTATTTTATCTAAATATAAAATGAGATTAAATTAAACAAATTGAAACAAAATAAACTAACAACTAGCACTTGATCTAGAATCACTTTGAATAAACTTTTTATGAAACACAAACTCTATTTAACTAACTTCGACCGTGGAGGTTCCCAAGATACAAAAGCGTCTCTCTCGAGCCCATGCTTTTGACTAACCTTAGGTTAACCGATTAAGACGCCTCGCCAGTCGAAACTCCTAAGCTTGCTTTAGGCGGTGAACCCCTCTATTGGATTTGACTCCAATCTGGAAGATCCATGTCATCCTCTCTCGACTAGTGCACGCGACTCCTTTTATCTTTGAGCGATGTACTCGTATCCGCAACCTCTCGGTCATTTAAGATACGGATCTAAAATCGAAGAGCATATCCGTGAAATATGAATTCGACACAATATAATTCAAAGATAATCGAAAGCGGTAAAAGGGTTTGACAAAAAGAGTTTTATTCAATGATCATCATGATCAAGTGCTAAGAAAGTTAGCTACTTGACTTGAAATAAAGGTTACAATAAAAGTAAAAGGAAGACATGATTAAAAAGAGAAGTACCTGAATTGAAATTAACAAAAAGTAAAGTTAAACTATGAAATTGAAATTACATAAAAGAAACGCATAAAAACAGTAAACAAAGCTACAACATAGTCCTAAAATTAGCTTCTCCTCTCTTCCCCAGCTCCTGAACTCATCTGGAATTTATAGGAAAAGTTGCTAGTCGGTCACGCCCATGGTCACGCCAGTGATCTAGGGCGTGTCATGCTCGAAACCGTCATCTTAATAGCCCGGGAACGTTGTAGAAAAACCGCCAAAAGTCGCTGTTTTGCGGGTCATGCCCCTAGGTCATGCCAATGACCTAGGGCGTGTCATGTTTGTTACTAGAAATGGCGGGAAGGAGAAACGGCAGGAATAAATTCTAGCTGTTGCGGGAAGTCACGCCCCTCGGTCACGCCCGTTCCCTAGGGCGTGTACTGACCGGGTCAGCAAATTGATTGAAACGGCACAATCTAGCATCAATTCGGCAATTCCGGGTAGGTCACGCCCTTGGTCACGCCCGTGACATGGGGGCGTGTACTTAGACAATGTCCCGGAATTGTCCATGGAAGCTTTCTGCAGAAAATTGTACTTTTGAACTAGACACGCCCGTGTTCATGCCCTGTTCATGCCCGTGTTATGGGGAACTGTAATTGAGAAACACTCTAGATTTGTAGAGGACGTTATCCTCTTTCTGTTGACTGGTTGTACGTCCCGTAACTCTTTCTGATTTGAAAATTATGACCATTTGAAGTTCAGCTATCCGCAACCAAAAATGTTAATTTTCTCCAAAATATTTTTAGATCATGGTCATGCACTTGAAATTGATATTCAGAGTTCAATTATACCTGAAATTAAAAAATAAAGGATTTATTAATAGTATTTATAAAAATAAAAGAAAATATAATTATTTATTAGATAAAAATTATATTAAAATAAATATACATAATGACTTATCAAATACCCTCATACTTAATCTTTTGCTATTTCAGAGCAAAACTATGAGAAATACTTATACGAAATTAATATAATTTTAAATAAACTAACAATTTATTAAATCAAAAGAAAGTTAAAAACTCACTTTAGGGATTCAATGTAACATCCCATGTTACTTCTAGACCCCTTAACTTAGATTGGGTTAAGCATGTGGTGGGTGTTAGGAAAAATTAGCTAGGTTTGACCCTAGATAGTGGGTTGTAGTCATGTGGGGCCCACTAAAGGGCCCAAGTCAAACTAGGTCAGACTAGCCTAAATATGAACCCGAGCCACACCATGACCCCACCACATTGCCCTAACCCTAAAATAATCTAAGTGGACCCTAGGACATGTCATTAGGTCAACCCTTTGACCCTAATTGACCAAAGTCAACCATGACCCTAATTTGGTCAAACCTATACCTATAAGCCCAATTAGCCCAAGTATGACAACACATTGACCCAACCCAAGTTGGGTGGTGCCATTAGACCCAAGACCACCAAGTGGGGTCAGCCCACTCATCATGGTTGACCAAGTCAACACAAAGTCAACCTAATCAACATAATTGACCTAAAGAAGAAAATGAGGACTAAACCCACACTCCTTGGGCCAAGCCCACCAAACTTGGCCCATGGCCAGCCCAAGTGGATAAAGACCAGCCCTACCCCTCTGGTTTTGGAGAGAGAACACATGCATGAGGGTAAAGTGGGAATTTTAGGAGAGAGAAGAGGAGTAAGAAGAGGAAAAGAGAGGAGGCCACTTGGCCTTGGCTCCTTCTGCCCCAAAATGGTGTTGGCTGGCCTCCTCAGTAAAATCCAGCAGAAATTGGCAGCATGGTGGCCACTTGGCACCATTGGTGATACCTCAAAAGCCCCAAACTGAGCTCACCTTGGAGTTATCTCCACAAACAGCCCTCCCCAGCTCAAACCGACCACACCATCAGCTTCAGTGAGTGGAATCGAGTGGAGAACGAGTCCTGGATCAAAGTGCCACCAAGGCCTGATTCAGGTCCGTTTCGCCTCCCCTCTACACGTACTAGCTTTCTAGATCCTTTAGGAGAGACATCGGGCTCAATTGAGCCCGATACCATGTGAGGAAAGGGAGAATTTTCCGAGCTTTTCTTCTTGCTCGGGTTCACCGGAGGATCCAATTCCAACAGCCTCATCGCCGTAAATTGCTAGCCACCACCTCATTGAAGGTGGTGGCGACATCCGTTGGCGGTGGTGGTGGCTCAGCTAGCTGGAAATAGCCAGGCAAGTCGGCCAAGCGGAAATGAATCTAGGCCGTTGGCTGATTGGGTACGATGACCAGATTCCGTCCATTCTTGCTTCAAGATTCGTGCAACCCGATATTTATTAAATGAAATAAACTATAGTATATATATGCATTCTATCACACTAATACAGTAATATTGTATGGCTATTTTAGGCCCCTTAGAAGCATTTTTAGATCTGGTGATTTCGATGAAAGTTGTAGCCCTCCATCGTAACTTTAATTGGCCACCTTAATCCTGTAATTTGAAGAAGTATACTGCCCTGTAGGGCTGTTTTTCTAGGACTGGTCATAGGCAAGGGCAGAATTTCAAATTGATGCCCAAGACAAACACGTAATCAAAATGACCCCAAATTTTGGGTGCATGCATGTTTATGACATGTTTAGCCCCTGCCAAAAATTGAGAATTTGTGGGAAAACTTTGTCTATAGTTTTATTCATAATACACAAAATTAAATAAATGAAATATTTGGAGTGTTATGGCTCCAAATGGCACCAACGTTTGGTGGCATGTCCTTGGGGACTATACATATGCATGGTAAAAATTTCAGTACATTTGTACCACTGCATGTTTGGCAAACTCACTTGCATGTGTTGGTTATGTATAGGCTTGGGGTGAAAATAGCCAAATTTGAAATATTGTGTATTAGGCCTACTTGGAACATCCAAAAATCATGGTATTGATTTCCGAGGCTCATTAGGGTGAATTATACCCCACATTGTAATAATGGGATTTTTGGAAGCAAAAATCCCATTATTTGGAATTTTTGGAATAATAGAACTTTTGAAAAATAGATGTAAAAATAGGTTCAGCATTTAGATAAAATCCCCAATTTTTGTCATGGTCAATATAATGCTAGATTTAACTCCTGAAAAGTTTTATGTCTCTGTTTGAAGAATTTTGATAGTAGTTATGTGGAAATTACCTTTTTACCCTCATTTTACTTAATTAGCAAATTGGTGAAAATACTTTGTAGAAACTTTTGGAAAATTTCTTGGTGATATATCTAAGCATGAATAACCTTGTATAATTATCTCAACATTTTTGGATGACTCAATAATTTTTGAAACCTCATAGTGGAATTTTGGTAATATAATTAGAAATGAAAATTTGTAGCCCTTTTATCATGGAAGTTCATGAAATTCTGTATTTAGAATTATTTTACCAATATTTGAATGCTGTAATGTTCTTAGAATTTTTAGTAATGAACGCCTTATACTTCCTTTGGAAAATGGCTATTATGTGAGTTTTGTATTAATTAAGGAATAAATAGAAATATTCAAAGGAAAATTATGAATTTTGGTAGACAGCAATATTTTACCAAGATATAACTCGAAAAAAATTCCTTACATCAGTGGATTATAATTTGTGATACTTCATGTATTAAATGACCTAGGGGATTAATTGAATGATTTAATTAGAGGCCTTAATGACTTAAAAAAATTATGAAAATTAATAGGCTCACTTCATTAGTCCATACCATCCTAGGATAATTAGTTAGGGGTAGGTGGCCCAAGGAATTGGAAGTTCTACTTCGGGGTGGTATTAGGTCATGGGTTGTGCATAGTGTAAGTAGGTTATACTATAAGGACCACCGGTGGATAAATCGATGGATGAGCTAGAGGTTACGATTGGAGAATAACCTTGGTGGGTAATGTTGTCTTAGTGATGAGAGTAAAAGTGCAAGCCCTTGGATAGCAACTGGAGTGGAGGCCGGCGAAAGACCGTCACCCTTCTGAGAACATCTTACGTCATTAGGATCACTCAAGAGTAATAACGAGAGCTGGGGGTGAATTATGGGTAGTCATCAACTAAAGTAAATATATTTGAGAAAGGGAGCTTTGGGCGTAATCCCATCGTAGTTCCTAGTGCCCCCGAGAGCACTTCACTGGGTATACCCTGCGCAGTCCTGGGATTAACCTTAAATAACTAAGTATAATAACCCGTAGACAAGAGTTGTAACGCCGCTGATTTTCCGGCAATTATATAATTCTCTTGTTAATGTCATAATGACGTAAGGGGCGTTACGTAACGTAGAGTTAACGACGCTTCATTGTTAGTGCGTTTTCGCGTCTATTCGATCTAGTTGGCCAAATTCGTGAATACTTACCAAAAATGGAAAATTTCACATTGGAAAATTAAATTGAATAAATTTTGACATGCTCGTCAAGTTTCGTCGCAATCCGAGCGATATTCGAGCCTCGGCGAATTTCCGAAGTTTTGTAGAATTTATGTTCGCCGTACACTTTGAACATTTATATCTCAAGAACGGCTCTTCGGATTTTGGTTTTGACTTTGCCGTTGTATTCGTAGCGTCTGTGCTCGCCTACAGCGTGAGATTCGTTTAATTTGGCGCGCGTTTGGGCCTCCGTTTTGATCTCGTAGTTTTCTTATTCAAAAATATATACATATGAATATTTTAATATTAAAGTACTATTCAAAAATGAAAATTACTATTCATTTGTATAGTTCGATCGAAAGGTTTTTTTTGCAAAGAACTTGTTATATATGCAAAGAATTTGTTCTTCATACACGAGTACTGTTAGATATACTCGAGTGACTTGTCCTTCTTACTCGAGTGAATTGTTCTTCATACACGAGTCAACTGTTCAATATATACTCTAGTAATCTTTGAGCTCTCGTGTACCTTTTTCCAGCTCTCGAGTACTTCTTTTCCTGCTCTCGAGTACTTCTTTTTCTGCTCTCGAGTAGTCAGGTTCCTCTCGAGTATATTTTTGTTATATATACTCGAGTAGATTGTTTTTATACATACTCAAGTACTGATATTTTTATACTCGAGTACTTTTTTTTATACACTCGAGTGACTGTTCCTGCTTACCCGAGTAGCCCTTTGAAGTTTATGTTTGAGTGCCGTTTTGAAAGTCAAAACGATGTCGTATCAAAAAATGATTAACATAAAATTTGTTCGTCTCGACGAGATCTATAACTTTCATGTTGGGCACTTTTCGATTTTAGGTTATACTAAAACACTATTTCGTGTTCCGCGCACTCGCTCGTAGATCGTCTGTTCTAAGACAAAAAAATTTATAAATATATATACGTTTTATATATATATTTATATATATTTATATATTTATATATATATATATATAATCTTATCTTATGATAGTTAAAAATAAACAGAAGACTTCTTCTTCTTCTTCTCCTGGCCAAACCAGAGTGTTGTGACGAAGAGCTCTAAGTCGGGAATCTTCCGGTGGCCGTCGGCGAAGCTCCGGAGCTCGAAATTTCCAACCGATCGTAGATCTGGAAAGCTCTCGTCGAGAGCTGCGCTATCGTGGCAATTGTTTTCTCATTCCTTGAGTTTTCTCGTTAGGGTTTTTCGGCCCTAACCTCTATTTCAGCCACTTTCGTTCAGATTTGGACTCCTAACGTCTTCTTTTGCCCCGATCTGCGACGTGGGGTGATTCAGTGAATTTTTCCGGTAAAAACGAGGCAAGTGGTGTTCTTGCAATCCCTCTTGCTCCTACATTCTAAATTTTTGCTACAATTGTTTAAGGTTATCATGTTTCATTATTTAGAAACTTGTCCTGAAATTATAATTTTCTTCCTCTTTCCCTTAGATTGCGACTTGTTGTCCCTAAAACCATAACCCCAAAATTTTAGTCCATAGAATTCGTAAATGAATCGGTTGTTGTCCCATTTTAACCATCGAGTCATCTTTATCATTGTGACACCTTGTGCGTTCCATTATTTTGGATTAAACTTCACTTGCTCGACCTTGGCATGCTCTTTTGCAGTCCACTTTGTTGGTTAATCTTGAGTCTGTGATGAATAAAAAGGAACCCTGCTTGTATAATTATATAACTAAAGAAAGACAGATGGTCTGTGCGCATTGGGGTTTCTCGCTCGGCATAGTGCCTTATGCTTGAGTATGTGCGCGTTGTAGACTTTCATCCCTGACACATTACCTTATCTTGATTTGTACGTGTTGGGGTTTCTCCCTCGGCATGGTGGCTGTTGACTGTGTTTGTCCGCGTTGTGGACCTTTTTCCCCGGCACAGTACCCCCCCCCCTTTTTTTGTAACGAGCTGATCAGTCTCATTTTCTTTATTGAAGAATAACTTGAATAATAAGGAAAGATGAAGGTTTGAACTTCTGATGATGTGATTAGCCATTCTTGCTCGACAAGTTTTGCTGTTGCTTACCTTTACTCTACTATTGACCCTTTTGTTGCAGTTGCTTCACAATTTCCTTTACTTTGAGGTTTGTGTAGTTTGTCTTTACTCTTTACACCATTTTTATCTTGTTCTGAGGTGTTCTCCCTTTGAATGCCTCAGGACCAGAGCTGTAGCAGGTTTAGCTGACCGTATTATGCTTCTGGTGCTGCTGGTTGCTGCGGCCTTTTGCTTCCACCTCTGAGTTTGAGATAGTTGACTTTGTTTAGACTTGTCAGATTTTACTATGGGTTCGTGTCAGTTGTTGACACCCATAGACTTTGATTTTTTTTGTGATAGACTACTTGTTACTTTTGCTGGTGTTACTTTTTACCTGTTTGTACTTGCTCTCTGGGAAGGATTTATGTTAGGATGCATTTAGTTATTTTAAAATATACAAAACTGCATTCTGGAGTATCGGCATGACATGATTTTTAACTGCCAAACCTACTATTTTTAAGCGCTATAAGAGTCCTCTATATGTATTAAATGTAGAAGACACAACATCATTTTGAGATACTAAACCTGCATTCTCACATAGGTTAACAAATGAACTAACTCAGTATTTTTCCGCGGCGTAAAACTTATATATTTTCTCACCTATGGACTAGTGGTCCACCCTACCGAGGGACACGGTCATTAACTCTAATAACTTATATGCATTATTTTTAACTTAATTTCATAAATCTTTTACATGAAATAAATATGAGGATGGGTTGCCTGAGCGACTGCAGCTGTACCCTGCACGACGTGGCATCACGACACGTATTTTCGCTACTCTAACGTATTTTTGAATACGGAGAAAATGCGGGTCGTGACAGTTGGTATCAGAGGAAGGTTTTGCAAGAGGGTTTGTTGGTTTGACAAGCCAGTCGAACAACTTTCCCTTAAGCAAAACTTATCGTATCATTTCATTGCATACACACACTGATATGTCATCAGTAGATCTTGATGGAAGCACAAACACTACACTCATGGCATGATAAGAAGTATACGGGGCATATTATGTATTATGGGATGCATAATATGTGTTTGTATATGGATCCACCATAGGTGGCAACATGTGACGGTTATGTAGTATGGGATGCATAACCATCATCACATGGATGCCCATTAGCACGTTTACTTTTCTTTGTTACATACAATATTATGTAGTATGGGATGCATAACATTGTATGTGTATGCCGCTCATAACATGCACTGAGGCCTTTTTGAATGCATAGTACTGCATATATAACATACCATTACATAAGCACACGTGACAAGTTAAAACTCTGCATGATGACATATGTACACCCATGATTTGAGATGAAATTTAAACATTCATGCATTCATATTATAGGCACAAGTTGGAAGCATAATATCATTTTATGATTTCCCAGAGCAAGGTAACAGTAAGAGCAAGTATCTGTTCGTTCCTGATCTGATCTGAGTCAGGGTATTTGAGTTATCTAGCTTCAGTGTCTTAAGCTAGGATCTTGATAAGTCGTTTGTTGGTATCGGTAAAATATGAACACGAAACAGTTTGCTAAGGCAATATCTTCCAAGTTTGTGATGTCTTAGGCAAGGTTTGACTAGATATCCATTTATTCTATAGAATGCCACCTAAACGCGTTACGACGAGGTCGACTCCCCAGTCAGAGGGTGAGTCTTCTGGTGCCCAGTGCGAAGCGGTGATCGAAGCGCTGCGGCAAAGTAATGAGGCCCTAACAAGGCAGATGGTGTACATGTAGTCTCAGATACAATCGTTGTTGGCTGTCATCGCCGGGCAGCAGACTAGAGTGCAGGACACTACTGTGGACCAAACTGTTCCTACTCCCCTACTGCTCTAGTTCCCCCAGTCGCACTGCCGCCTAAGATGAACTTCATTTCTCACTTCCAGCGACTAGGACCTCCTTCATATGATGGTAGAGTAGACTTTATGGCATTGGATGACTGGATCATTGCCATGGAAGAAATGTTTTCCTACTCTGGTGTATCCTCCTATCAGAAGGTGATGATTGCGGCGTATCAGCTTAAGGGTCTTGCGAAGAGTTGGTGGATCAGAGAAAAAGAGAACATTTCTGATGGGTACTCGTCGGAGTCATTCAAGAGTATGTTACTGAAGAAGTTCTTACCCTCGGTCGAGCGAGACCATCTAATGAACAACTTTTACACCTGAAGCAGAGGCAACTCATTGTTATTGAGTACGAGGTCGAGTTTAGCAAGCTCAGTCGTTTCGCCCCAGATCTACTAGCATCCGAAGAAGGCAGAGTAAAGCGTTTCCTGACCGGTTTGAGGTATGACATCCAGCAGTTGGCTAGCGCGTACAAGTTTGAGACCTTTGCATAAGTAGTCGAAGCTGTCTTAAAGGTTGAGGCGATAGAGAATGCGAAGAATCGTGGATTACATGCAAATAAGGACAAGAGGAAACCTGATGATGGAGGAAGTGCTAGGGGATCTGGCCCTGTAACGATCAAGGATAGAAGGGAAGCGTGTAGCTTCTGTGGTAAGCCCGGACACCCTTTTGATAAGTGATTTAAGAGACTGGATGCGCAGAATCTATCTCAGGTACACGCGATCCAGGATGCTCCAAAGGGAGGTCCGGTCTGTTCTTACTGCCAGAGGAGTGGGCATGATGTGGCTCGTTGTCGCAAGAAGGCTGGAGCCTATTTTCTCTACGGCCAAAAAGGACACATGAAGGCTAATTGCCCGCAGAGATAGCTTGCGCTGCATGCAATTCCATGGCAGACTCTGTCGCTGCCCCCGCCTCTCGTGGACAAGGGAAAAGGAAAGTTGAATGTGCTGACCAAGGAGGAAGCCCAATCTTCGACTCAAGTGATCTCAAGTTAGTCTCTGAGTCGGCTAGTAATCTCTTTTGTAGATTTTTAGTTTCCGCATATTAGTTACGTGCGCTATGTGTTTAGGTGAATTTAAGGTGAAGAATAAGTGGGCGCGCGTTTTGTTCGATTCGGGTGCTACTCACTCCTTTGTGGCAAAGAGTTTTGTAGACCATCATCGCTGGGCTCTCGACTAGTTAGAGACCTCCATAAATGTCAAATTTCCTTCAGGAGAAGTGGTGAGGTCAAATCAGGGTATCCAAAAATGCCCCTATCTACCTAAGTGGTTTTCTAGCATTTGCATATCTGAAGGTGCTAGATTTGGTAGACTTCGACGTGATTTTGGGCATGTACTGGCTGTCCAGCTACGATGCTGTAATTCAGTGTAAGCACAAGCGCTGGGATTTTAAAGGTGACAATGGCCAACCCATGAGTGTGTATGGTTTGCCGCGTTAGGAATCTACGATCACTTTTGTGGTACGTGCTCGCAAATTTCTAGAGTCTGGCTGTGATTCTTTTCTTGTCTCTATTCTGTTCTGGGAGCTGCACCAGTTGAGCCTCGGGTTGAGGACGTTTCTATGGTGCGTGAGTTTCCGGATGTTTTTCCTGTTAGTCTTCCTGGACTTCCTCCTGAGATAGAGGTAGAGTTTGTTATAGACCTCGAGCCAGGCACTCGCCATATTGTAAAGGCACTGTACCACATGGCACCGCGTGAGTTAGAGGAGCTGCGTACTCAATTGGATGAGTTATTGCAATGTGGTTTTATTAGACCCAGTTCTTCCCCCTGGGGTGCACCAGTGCTCTTCGTGAAGAAAAAGGATGTAACGATGAGGCTATGCATTGATTATCGAGAGCTAAACAAGGTGATAATTAAGAACAGATATCCATTGCCTAAGATCGATGATTTGTTCGATCAGTTGCGAGGTAGCTTCGCGTTCTCGAAGTTTGATCTCCATTCAGGTTACCATCAGTTAAGAATCCGGGATTCCGACATTCCGCGAACTGCTTTTCGTTCTCGATATGGTTACTTTGAATTTCTAGTGATGTCGTTTGGATTGACGAACGTACCGTCAGCTTTCATGGACATGATGAACAGGGTGTTCAAGGATTTTCTAGATACGTTTGTGGTGGTATTCATTGACGATGTCCTAGTATATTCCAGAAATGCAGATGAGCACGCATTGTACTTGCGCTTGGTCTTGTCTACTCTGAGGGAGCACAAGCTGTATGCAAAGATTAGCAAGTGCGAGTTCTGGTTGTCTCAGGTGTCATTCCTAATACACATTATAAGTAAGGACGGAATCTCAGTGGATCCCGTGAAGATAACCGCAGTCTTGGATTGGAAGAGACCTACATCGCCTAAGGAGATAAGGAGCTTCTTAGGGTTAGCGGGTTACTATAGAAGATTTGTGGAAGCATTCTCTGTTCTCTCTGCACTTTTGACAAGGCTTACGCAAAAGAGCGCAGCTTTTGTTTGGAGTGATGCCTGTGAGGAAGCTTTTCAAGAGCTCAAGAGGAGATTATGTTCTGCTCTAGTGTTGGCATTGCCGGCGGAAGGAGTAGAGTATGTTGTTTATGTGGACGCCTCCCGAGTTGGACTCGGTTGCATGTTGATGAAGGACGGCAAAGTGATTGCGTATGGATCGAGACAATTGAAGTTGCATGAAAAGAATTACCCTACACACGACCTAGAATATGATGCCGTCATTTATGCCTTGAAGTTGTGGAGACATCTTCTGTATGGAGTGTCGTGCAAAATTTATTCGGAGCACAAAATTTTGAAATATGTCTTCACTCAGAAGGAGTTCAATTTGCGCCAGCGTCGATGGTTAGAGTATGTTGCATACTACGAAGTTGATATCCTTTATCATCCCAGCAAGGCTAATGTAGTGGCAGATGCGTTGAGCCGGAAGCCCGCACATATATTTAACCTCTCGATGCAATCCGTTGTTTAAGAGTTTTTACTCATGGACATAACCGTAGGGAATAGCGCTTCGCCGAGTATCTTAGAGGTGGTTGAGCCGTCGTGGATTACTCTCACCAGGCAACATCAGAAAGACGATCCTGATTTACAGCACCTCTACAGTAGGACTGAGAAAGGGGAGTTGCGTGACTTTTCGATTGACGGCGTGGGAACCCTAAAGTACCGTGGCAGACACTGTATTCCCACTGTTGGGAACATCCGATCAAGAATATACAGTGAAGAGCATGGTTCAAGTGTTGCTTATCATCCTGGCTCAACGAAAATGTACAGAGATTTGAAGCAGATTGTTTGGTGGTCAGGCATGAAGAATGATATCGCAAGATTTGTATCTGAATGTTATACCTGTCAGCGTGTCAAAGCTGATCATAGAAGGCCGAGTGGTAAGTTAACGCCTTTAGATAAACCGACTTGGAAATGGGAGAGTTTATCCATGGATTTCATTATTGGTTTGCCAAGATCTCCCCGAGGGCATGATGTAGTGTGGGTTATCGTTGACAAACTAACCAAGTGTGCCCACTTTGTGCCTTTTAAGATTAATTATTCCATGGAAAAGATAGCTGAGCTTTATCTAGACGAAGTTATCAAACTTCATAGTGTACCTACGAGTATTGTGTCAGACCGAGACTCCCGATTCATGTCTCGTTTCTGGCAAAGAATGCAAGGAGATCTACGTACTGACCTTAGGTATTCTACTGCCTATCATCCTCAGACAAATGGTCAGACGGAGAGAGTGAATCAGATCTTGGAGGATATGATTAGATTCTATATTCTGTACCATGGTGGGGCTTGGGATAAATGCCTCAGATTGATGGAGTTCACGTGCAATAATAGTTATCAGGAGAGTTTGCAGATGGCGCCATTTGAAGCTTTATATGGAAGGCGTTGTCGAACTCCCCTGTTTTGGGCAGAAGTTAGTGAGAAGCCATTGCTCGGACCGGAAGCGGTGGAGGATATGAGTACTTCAGTAATGCATATTCGTGAAAAGCTGAGATTGGCTCAGGTGCGATACAAAAAGTATGCTAATCAGCGCAGAGTTGATTTGGAGTTCGTAGTTGGGGACATGGTGTTTCTGAAGGTCTCTCCGATGCCCGGGGTTAAAAGATTTGGAAGGAACTATAAGCTAGATCCCAGGTATGTGGGACCTTTTCAGATTCTGGAGCGCATTGGAGTTTCTGCCTATAGACTGGAATTGTTTGATTCTTTCCCTGGTGTTCACGACGTATTTCACGTGAACCAGTTGCGAAAGTGTGTTCTTAGTGATCGACATGTCCTAGACTCAGTGCCCCAGTTGCAGCCTAATCTCTCGTATATCGAAGAGACTGTACAAATTTGGAGATGCAAGATCGTGTGCTAAGAAAGAAAACAATTCTGATGGTTAAGGTTCTCTGGCGAAATCAGGATGCTAAGGGTGCAACTTGGGAATTTGAATCCGCAATGAGGGAATCTCATCCTCAGCTGTTCTCCTAGTCTTTCCCCGTTAGTATTCTTGTTTAAAGAATTCCTCGGTCGTGTATCTTCCTCTGCCCTCTTGTTTCGTTTCGTGTTCCAAGTTTTGGGACGAAACTTCCTTTTTGGAAGGGTGACTGTAACGCCCCTGATTTTCCGACAATTATATAATTCTCTTGTTAACGTCATAATGACGTAAGGGTGTTACGTAACGTCGAGTTGACGGCCCGTCGTCGTTTGTGAGTTTCTGCGTCTATTCGATCTAGTCGGCCAAATTCGTGTATCCTTGCCAAAAATGGAAAATTTCACATTGGAAAATTAAATTGATTAAATTTTGACATGCTCGTCAAGTTTCGTCGCGATCCGAGCGATATTCGAGCCTCGGCGAATTTCCGAAGTTTTGTAAAATTTATGTTCGCCGTACTCTTTGAACATTTATATCTCAAGAACGGCTCTTCGGATTTTGGTTTTGACTTCGTAGTTGTGTTCGTTGCATCTGTGTTCGCCTACGGCGTGAGTTTCGTTTAATTTGGCGCACGTTTGGGCCTCCGCTTTGATCTCGTAGTTTTCTTATTCAAAAATATATACATATGAATATTTTAATATTAAAGTACTATTCAAAAATGAAAATTACTATTCATTTGTATAGTTTGATCAAAAGGTTTTTTTTGCAAAGAACTTGTTATATATGCAAAGAATTTGTTCTTCAGACACGAGTACTGTAAGATATACTCGAGTGACTTGTCCTTCTTACTCGAGTGAATTGTTCTTCATACACGAGTCACATGTTCAATATATACTCGAGTAATCTTTGAGCTCTCGTGTACTTTTTTCCTACTCTCGAGTACTTCTTTTCCTGCTCTCGAGTACTTCTTTTTCTGCTCTCGAGTAGTCAGGTTCCTCTCTGTAAAAACCGAACAAAAACAAACCGAAATGGTTTTAACTGAAACTTTATTATCCGAAAAAGACATATATTACAACGGTATGACCTCCCTTATATAGAATGAAGGAGAGAAGAGAGAATACAAATAAGAGATGTGAGACTAAAAATTTACATGACACAAGCAGACTATACAGACACAAACCCCACAAGCCGCGCGGTTAGGTAGAAGGGTTAACCGCTCGGCTACTACCAGAGAGAGAGATCGTCATGGGAGACCTCTAGACCACCCGGTCTCCATGTCGCCAGAGACAACCCGCTAGACCGCTTGGATCTCAGACAGCAACACACAGCAACCAAACCGCTGAAGGGTAACTGCCAAACCGTGCGGTCATCCACCTGCCAAGCCAGACCGCCAGACCGCCCGGTCACTAACTTCAATACTCCCCCTCAAGCTGGAGCATATATATCGATCATGCCCAGCTTGTCACAAATATGAAGAAACGAGGTAGATACTGGTTTGGTGAAGATGTCAGCCAGCTCTTTATCAAAAGTGACGAAAGGAGTGCAAATTTGTTCTTTCAAAATCTCTTCACGAATGAAATGACAGTCGACCTCAATGTGCTTGGTTCTTTCATGAAAGACTGGATTTTTGGAGATGTATAAGGTAGCCTTGTTGTCACAAAACATAGGTAGATGATGGTTGTAGACCTCTCCTAAATCCAGCATGAGAGCCCATAGCCATTTTAACTCACAAGTGGTCGATGCCATACTCTGATACTCTGCTTCAGCACTGGACCTGGAAACAACAGACTGCTTCTTGCTCTTCCAGCTTACCAGAATTCCCCCAACCAAGGTGCAGACACCGGAGGTAGACTTGCGATCCCCTTTGTCATCAGCGTAATTCGCATCTGAGTATGTTTCAACCCTCAGATGACCATTCTTCTGAAAGAGTAATCTTCTCCCAGGAGCTGCTTTGACATACTCCAAGATCCTCAAGGCGGACTGTAGATGGCACTCCCTAGAAGCTTGCATAAATTGACTCACGTTTCCCACAGCATAGGAAATGTCGGGTCTGGTCACTGTGAGATATATGAGCTTACCAACTAGACGCCTGTACCACGTAGTATCTGAAAGAAGGGGCGAATCATCCGTCCAGGTTTTGTCTTCTCCAATTGACATGGGGCATCGGGCAGGTTTGGCTCCAGTCAATCCTGCTTCTTTTAAAATATCTAGAGCATACTTTCGCTGGGAGAGGACTAAGGAGTTGGGCTTCTGAGAGATTTCAATCCCCAAAAAGTACTTCGGAGAGCCCATATCTTTCGTGACCAGATGTTGACGAAGATGCCGCTTTGTCAAGGCTACCCCTTCCTGATCATTGCCAGTGAGAAGAATATCATCGACGTACACAGCAAGAACCACCAGGCCCGAGGAGGTTTTGAGAATAAATAGAGAGTGATCGGCAAAGCTGCGCACAAAATCAACGGCCGCGACTATGCCGCTGAACTTGTCAAACCAAGCTCGAGGGCTCTGCTTGAGGTCATAGATTGCCTTCTTCAACCGGCATACTCAGGTCTCCCCCTGAGCAACATACCCAGGAGGTTGCTCCATATAGAAGGCCTCCTGAAGATCACCATAAAGGAAGCCATTCTTGACATCCAGCTGTGAAATCGGCCACTCTCGATTGACCGCCACAGAGAGGACTCGGATGGTTCTGAGATGAGCCACGGGAGAGAAAGTGTCAAAGTAATCAACTCCATATGTCTGAGTAAAGCCCTTAGCAACAAGGCGAGCTTTATAACGGTCCACCGTGCCGTCGGGGCCAAATTTTACTACAAAGACCCAGCGACAGCCAACAACATCAGTACCGAAGGGAGTACGAACAAGAGTCCAAGTACCCCGCTCCGTGAGGGTCGCCATTTCCTCATCCATGGCCTGCTTCCAGTGGGGAATAACAAGGGCCTCCTGATAGGAATGAGGTGTGGCAGTGGCAGAGATAGCCAACGCAAAGGCCCTGCGAGAAGGGGTAAGACGATCTTATGAAACAACACCAGCAAGGGGGTGTAGGGTACATGTCCACACCCCTTTGTGAAGAGCTACAGGGAGATCCAGGTCGGCGACTCCCTCGGCATCCGGAGCATCCGTGGCAGAGGGAGCTGGCCCGGGAGAAGAGAGAGACAGCGGCGGAGAGGATGGAGAAGGTGAGGGAGAAGGGGGAGAGAGAGGTGGAGAGAGAGGAGGGGACGGAGATGGCGGAGGGGTGGATATCTCGGTAGGAGACGAGGGAACGAAGGGAATAGCAGGAGAATCAGAAGCTGGGGGAAGAGGAGAGGAAGCGGGGGAAAGAGAGGAGGAGTCAGCCGAGAAGAAGGAGGAATTTTCGAAGAAGGTAACGTCAGCGGAGACGAACTGCTGACGAAGAATAGGGTTAAAGCAACAGTAGCCCTTCTGAGTGGTGGAGTACCCCAGAAAGACACATTTGGTGGAGCGAGGGGATAGCTTATCACGGGTGGCAGATGGGGCATGCATAAATGCAGTGCATCCAAAGATTCAGAGAGGTAGAGGAAAAGGCTCCTTGCCCGGATATAGAATGGAGAATGGGGTTTTCCCGCGGAGAACTGTGGATGGAATGCGATTGATGAGGTAGCAGTCAAGGAGAATAGAATAGCCCCAATAAGAGCGAGGGACATGCATCTAGGTCATCAATGTGCGAGCCACATCGAGAAGGTGACGGTTTTTGTGTTCCGCCACTCCATTTTGTTGGGAGGTATAAACACATCTAGTCTGATGAATAGTGCCATGTTGCACACAAAAAGATGTAAAAGCATGACTCAGATACTCTTTAGCATTGTCGGAGCGAAAGGTTTAAATACAAACATTAAACTGAGTTTTAATTAACTGATAAAAAGAGATCCATACATCTAAAAGATTAGAGCGATCTCGTAGGAGATACACCCAAGTACATCTAGAAAAATCATCAATAAAAGTGACAAAAAAAGAATAACCCCGACCAACGGTGAGGGTAGGAGCAGGTTCCCAGACATCGGAGTGGACAAGATCAAATGGACGAGTAGAGCCCCGACCTTGATTCGGTGGAAGGAGGAACGGTGATGCTTGCCTAGTTGACAAGCGTCGTAGTGGAGAGGAGTACTAGAGGGAGGGAGGTGGGGCAGAAGCTGATGTTGAAGTCGTGGTGGAGGATGACCGAGGCGGAGATGCCACTGGTGAAGATCCGTACAAGAAGATGAGAAGACGGACAAGACGGAAATGTTGTCGAGGAAGTAGAGGCCGCTGCTCTCAGTCCCAGTAGCAATCGTCCGGTGGGAGCTCGGATCCTGAAAAGAACAAGAAGTCGGAGTAAATGTCACAGAACACTGAAGCTGCTTGCATAAAGAGGTAATAGATAATAGATTCCACGGAAACTTGGGCACATAGAGAGTGTCCGCTAATTGGAGTGACGGAGTAACATGAACCACTCCCGTCCCATGAACCGGGGAGGGAGAACTGTCCGCAACGAGGACCGGGGGCAACCGATCATGTTGTTCGAGTAAAGAGAAGCTCTGAGGATTGCCCGTCATGTGATTAGTTGCACCAGAGTCGATGAGCCATTTACCTTGAGTCACCATATGGGCACTACCTGAGGATGTGACAACAGAGGCAGACGGCTTGGAAGAGTCACCGGAGGGGCGATAATGAGGATTCTTTGTCTAGCAGCGTTCAGAAGTATGGCCAGTGCGGCCATAGTGAGAGCAGAGGTAGCGGGAAGAAGCACGGCCGCCGGACTGGTGACTACGGCTACCAGAGCCACTCCGCTGAGTTTGATGAGCATAGTTGTCCGGTGGAGGAGGAGCAGGCAGAAGTGGGCACTGAAGGAGAGAGGTGACAGCAGCGATGCGGGCAGCGGTGGCATCTAAGGTAGGAGATTCCGCCTCACCCAGATTTGCTGGCGGATCATGTCATAAGTATTAGGAAGCCGGAGCAGATAACACACAACCAGAAGCTCCTGGAAGTGCTTGTGTTGTTGAGCCAAATCCGCAGAAAAGGGGCGATTCTGAAGAATCTCAGCCCCAAGAGCCTGAACCTGTTGGTAGGCAGCTGCAGGAGACAAGGTAGGACGGGAAAAGAGGTTTGCATACAACGTATAGATGCGGGACGTCTGAGCCCCGTTGGAGTACAGAGCGGCAAGATGAAGTCAAGCGGCCTTGACCATCTCATCATGACGGATGACGTGAAGGCACTCATCGGAAAGGCTGTTAGCGAGCCAAGTATGCACAAGCGTGTCACTCGCATCCCAGTCATCAAAGAGAGGTGAAGTGGTAGGAGGTGGATCATCAACGAGATGGTGGCGTTTACGTTGCGAGCGGAGTAGAAAGGTGAAAGAGACACTCCAATCTGGGTAGTTGGAGCCGACAAGCTTGGAAACGGTGCCAAGGTTCCCGTAAGGAGTAGGAGGAAGAGGCGGAGCCGGATTGGTGACAGGGGTGGTGGCAGTAGAAGCATCAAAAAGAGCCATAAGAGCAGGAAAAGGGAGGTCGAGCGGTTAGGAAACAACCCGCACGGATAGGAAGAAGAAAAGCTGCAGTGGTAATGAGGGCAGAAACCAGCGGCCAGTAAATCCACGACCAAGCCGCAGACCCAAGCAGAGGGGAAGAAGTCGAACGACTAGAGGCAGGCCGCTCGAACAGGAGCAGCGACAAAATAGGTCGCGGTGATAGGAGGCGTCGACTTAGAACAGGAAACAAAATGGTCTAGCACACAGAGGGCAACGACAAGGAGAGGAAGATGCCGCTCAGACATGGAGAAAACCGGCGAGACAAACTGTACGGTCAGGGAAGGGACAGAATCAGGAGGAGTAGAACCTCCCTCTGATACCATGTAAAAACCGAACAAAAACAAACCGAAATGATTTTAACTGAAACTTTATTATCCGAAAAAGTATCTATTACAAAGGTATGACCTCCCTTATATAGAATGGATGAGAGAAGAGAGAATATAAATAAGATATGTGGGACTAAAAATTTACATGACACTAGCGGACTATACAGACACAAACCGCACAAGCCGCGCGGTTAGGCAGAAGGGGTAACCGCTCGGCTACTACCAGAGAAAGAGAGATCGTCATGGGAGACCGCTAGACCGCACGATCTCCAAGTCGCCAGAGACAACCCGCAAGACCACTTGGACCTCAGACAGCAACACACAGTAACCAAACCGCTGAAGGGTAACTGCCAAACCGTGCGGTCATCAACCCGCCAAGACATACCGCCAGACCGCCCGGTCACTAACTTCAACACTCTCGAGTATATTTTTTTATATATACTCGGGTAGATTTTTTTTATACTCGAGTACTGTTTAATACATACTCGAGTACTGATATTTTTATACTCGAGTACTTTTTTTTATATACTCGAGTCACTGTTCCTGCTTACCCGAGTATCCCTTTGAAGTTTACGTTTGAGTGTCGTTTTGAAAGTCAAAACTATATCGTATCGAAAAATGGTTAACATAAAAATTGTTCGTCTCGAGGAGATCTATAACTTTCATGTTGGGCACTATTCGATATGAGTCAACCTAAAACTCTATTTCATCTCCGCGCACTCGCTCGTTGATCTTCCGTTCTAAGACAAAAATTTTTATAAATATATATACGTTTATATATATAATATTATATATATATCTTTATTATATAAGGAAACCTCTAATGAGGGCATGGTGTAACATTTAAATCCTAATATGACCTAAAAAATTCGGATTTTGTGGGTTAATTGAAGGGTATTTCGGTCATTCGCCTGAATTATTACTTAATTAAAAGCTATCGGAACTATTCCCCCAACTCAAAAACCCGACACCCCATTTTCTTCTTCTTCTACGCAGGGCTAGGGCTAGCGTGCTTCTTCTACGACTCGCGATTTCTTCCTCTGCGACTCCCGCGTGGGATTCTACCCGATAATGTTCTAGCGTGAATGGCTTAGAGAAGCAGCAGCTGTTGAAATTTGTGAAGTGGAAGTGGGTGACGGGACAGGCCGCGCGGCCTGTGGCGGACAGCCTTGGCGGATTGGGCGGACTGGGCGGACTGCGGTTTGCGGCCTGGTGAAAAGTCTGGTGGAAGCCGGCTGTGTTCTAAGCAGGATGTTGCATGGAGTCCGCGGTTTGGTGCGGCCTAGTATCTGCGGATAGAGAGGCTTGCGGATTGGTGCATTGCTCAGTGGCCGCGGGTGAAAGCTTGAGCTGTTGGCGGGTTGGTTCGAGTTCGCGGGAAGCCTTGCGGACTGGTGTGTCCGCGGTTTGGGCTGTTGCGGACTGGGCCTTGAGCTTGGCTGAGGCCTTGTCGAGCTCAGGTGTTACAGCAGGTCTTGCTGTGGAGACCGGTTGGCGGACTGGTGTTTGGAGTCGGGAGGAAGCTGCTGTGTTGGACAAGTGCGAGGAGCTCGCGGACTGGTTGCGGTCTGTGCTAGGGTGTTTGGCGGACGGGACTTTGTGTCCGCCATGCTCGCACTGGCCCTTGATGGTTTTGGACTTGGTCACACTTGGTGTCAAGTTCATGGTGTCCGCCGTATCCGCGAAGTCCGCTGTGACCGGGCGGACTGTTGCTGTCTGCCTTTGGTCGTGGACTTGTGGCGGATTGAGGTGTGAGTCTTGCGGACTCCTCGGGTTGGTGCGGACTGCCATTGAAGAGGGTGCTGTCCTGCAGTGGTTGGAGCTTTGCGGGCTGGTGCCTTGTCCGCTTAGCTTAGGCGGACTGGAGAGGGTTCGTCATTGGTTGCCTAGCTCCTGGCGGTTTCCCTTGGTGTCCGGCTAAGTCCATGCGGACTCGGCGGACGGTGGTTGTATTCGCGCGGACTGAGGGTGGTGTCGCTATCTCTTGGGCGGTGACCACACTCCTCACCTTGCCTATAAATAGGACCCCCCTGGCACATCTACAGTAACCTAAGTAACTTGAGTGAACAGTAAGTTGGGGTGTGCGAAGTGCTGCGGTCTGTGTTTGCCAGTCCGCGCGGATTGTTTCAGGCTGACGGTTTGCTGTGTGCAGGTCGCGCGGATAACTTCAAGGAGCCAGGAGTTTGGCTGTGACTTCGGTCAGTGCTTGGAAGTGTGCGGTCTCTGCGGACTCAGCAGGAGGTCGCTCTGCGGCTTGTCAGTTCTGTTTCAACTTTGCCAGCTTCAATAACCTGTCCGCCGGCTTCAGACGGGTAGGGGAGTTCCTCAGTTCGGGTTCAGCAGGAGGCGAATAACGGTGTGTCCGCGCGGCCTCGCAGTCTCGGCGGACTCCGTGGTATTCGGTGGATTGCAGCATAGCTTGGGCGAGCTCAGCGGTCTCGGCGGTCTCGGCGACCTCGCGGTCTCGGCGGACTGGAGTGCTGTCCGCCCGGCTTGTTTTTGGTTTCTTTCTGTTTTCAGCTGTAATACTAGCGAAATCATGTCTCGCTATGTATGCCTCAGATTGTAAAGAAGTGAATGCATAATAAGACCTTCTTGTGCTTCCATTATTTTGTTGGGTGCAACCTCTGGTCCTTGGGCTTTCCGTAGGTTCAGCGTGCGAACTGGGTAGTTCCGAAGATATTAATTTGGCATTTGGGCTATCTTGCTGACCACGTTGAGAAAATTTAACATGGTATCAGAGCGAGGTTTCTGAGGTTGCGGGTTGTTCAGTTGCATGAGCGGAGGTCAACCAGCGTTGTTACTCCGTGATTGAGTGGTGATCAACCTGTGTTGTTGCTCGGTGCTGCTGAAAGGGTACCAACAGGTGATCGCAATGGAAGGAAGCTTAGCAAGAGGTCTGGGCATTGAACTCTTAACGCCGACTAACTTCAAGAAGTGGAAGTCGTGCATGAAGAGTTATCTTCTTGGCGAGGAGCTGTGGGATGTCGTTGGTGGAGACGACAGGCAGGAAGTCACTGCTGCTTTCGGTACTGCTGAGCAGGTGAGGCTCTGGAGAAGAACAAATGCTAAGGCGGAGTTCATTCTGAAGAGAGCTGTGTCTCCGGAACTGTTTGATCACATCATTGGATGTGAGTCGGCTGCTGATATTTGGACAACCATTGATGAGTTGTTCAATAGGAAGAATGTGGCGCGGCTTCAGTTCCTGGAGAATGAGTTGGCCAGGGCAACTCAGGGAGACCTTTCCATTTCCAAGTACTTCTTAAAGATGAAGAGCTTGTGTGCTGAGCTGTCGGCACTGGATCCTGATGAGCCTATCTCTGAGGCAAAGATGAAAAGGCACATTGTCCGCGGCTTGCGGAAGGAGTATGTGGCCTTTGTTACATCTGTTCAAGGGTGGGCTACTCAGCCGTCGTTGCTGGAGCTGGAGAATCTGCTTGCCTCGCAGGAGAGCTTAGCAAGGCAGATGGCTGGAGTGAATCTGAATCAGGAATGGCAGCGAGGCTCTCATCTCAGGCAAGAAGAAGGGATGGGAATGGAAGAAGAAGAAGAAGGTGCAGGCCGCTGTTGAGAAGGAGACTTCAACTTCATATCCGCCGGAGAGGAGCAATGCTCCTAAGGACTGGAAGAAGAACTTGAAGTGCTACCGGTGTCATCAGCGAGGGCACTTCAAGCGGGACTGCAAGGTCAAACTGCAGCCTGGGCATGCTGCGGGAAAGGAGGAAGCTTGCTCGCGAAGTGAAGAAGCAGAATGGGGAGGAGCTTTCATGACGGGCACTTGTGTCCGGGCCTTATCTGCTGAGGACTTCAACAGCGAGTGGATCGTCGACTCCGGGTGTGGTCATCACCTCACCGGAGACAAGTCGAAGTTCACCTCCATGCAGGCTTACTCAGGTAATGAAGCTATTATCACTGCTGATAATACTATTTATGCAGTAGAGAAGGAGGGGGTCGTGTCTTTGGGTAGTGATCAGGGGCCACTCACGTTAAGGAGTGTGTATCACGTGCCGGGCATGAAGAAGAACCTCTTCTCGGTGACCAATGCGGTGGACGCTGGGTATCACGTTTTGTTTGGGCCAACAGACGTGAGGTTCCTTCGCAACGTATCAGCGGTGAAGGCTGATGTTGCTCATGTTGGGAGGAGGGTGAAGAACTTGTTTGTTCTTTCCACCAGTTCCCATGTTGATAGGATGAGAGCCAATGATAGTGCGGCTATCTGGCATGAGAGGCTGGGGCATGTTGGCATGGACAAGCTGAAGGCAATGGCGAGTAGAAGTTTGGTGAGGGGGTTGCCGAAGTTGTCCTCCTTTGGTGATGGGCATGTTTGTGCGGGCTGTCAATACGGTAAGGCACATCGCCTTCCGTTTGATAAATCACAAACAAGGAGCAAGAAACATTTGGAGTGTATTCATGGCGACCTGATGGGACCGACTGTTACTGCCAGCCTTGGTGGAAGCAAATACATGCTTGTCTTGGTTGATGACTACTCAAGGTATACTTGGGTGTACTTCTTAAAGGAGAAGTCGGAAGCCTTCCGTTTGTTCGTGGAGTTCAAGGAGTTGGTAGAAGGCCGGCTTGGCTTGCGGATTAAGAAGTTTAGAACGATAACGGGGTGGAGTTTGTCTCTTCCGAGTTTTCTAACTTCTGCAGGAAGCACGGGATCCAACGGGAGCTTACTTGTGCTCACACTCCACAACAAAATGGGGTAGCGGAGAACGGAAGATCCGTCATTTGACGGAAACCTGCAAATGCTGGCTGCATGCGAAAGATATCCCAAGGTCCTTTTGGGCGGAGGGAATGTCTTGTGCTGCTTATGTTATCAACCGGATGCCACTCAGCCCTATCAACATGAAGAGTCCCATTGAGCTGTTGCTGAAGGAGAAGCCGAGTGTTGGACACCTTAGGGTGTTCGGTTCAACTTGCTACGTGTATGTCCCGGATGCCTCACAGACAAAGCTGGATGCGAAGGCAAGGAAACTTGTCTTTGTTGGCTATGATGAGCGGAAGAAGGGATGGAAGTGCATGGACCCTGTGACGAAGAAGTTCGTGGTGTCAAGAGACGTTGTCTTTGACGAGCTGACGTCATATGGAGGTGGCTCGGTGGAGCTAACCGGAAGTAGCAAGGTTGATGAAGCACTGGTGGAGGCTGCTGAAGGCTTGGAAGAGGCGCTTGCTGTTTCACCAGCAGCTCCTGTTGCTTCAAACTCCGAGGCTGAGCCTTCTGGCTCAGGAAGCAGGGGGAGCACTGCTCAATGCTTGCCCCAGGTAGGAGTGGAGCCCGAAGAAGCAATGGAAGCCGTGAGCAAGGAGCCGTGTCTTCGGAGATCGAAGAGGGTGGTTAAGCCACCGCTCGGTACTGTGATGGGAATGCAGTGAGCTTTGTCTCCTGCTTCTTTGCAGGTCCTCTGGATGAGCGAGAGCCTGCAAACTTCAACGAGGCCACTGGAGTAAAGGAGTGGGATGATGCCATGGAGGAAGAGATTGATGCTCTGAAGAAGAATGAAACCTGGGACCTTGTGCCCAAGGTTGATGGCGTTACTCCGGTTACTTGCAAGTGGGTGTATAAGTTGAAGAAGAAGGCTGATGGGAGCATTGATCAGTTCAAGGCTCGCCTGGTCGCTAGAGGATTCTCACAGCAGTATGGAGAAGACTATGAGGAGACATTCAGTCCAGTTGCGAAGATGACTTCTGTAAGAGTGGTGATCGCCTTGGCTGCTAGCAAGGGATGGAGGTTGTGGCAACTCGATGTGAAGAATGCCTTTCTTTACGGAGAGATTGACAAGGACATCTTCATGGATCAGCCGCTTGGTTTTGTCTCTGAGAAGCATCCGGACTATGTCTGCAAACTCAGGAAGGCTCTCTATGGGTTGAAGCAAGCTCCTCGAGCGTAGTATGGGAAGATTGCAGAGTACTTGCAATTCTGTGGATACCTGGCTTCCAACTCGGATTCAAGCTTGTTCGTCAAGAAGAAGGGAGAGCTAAGAGTCTTGGTCCTACTGTATGTGGATGACATGATCATAACAAGGAACTCGGAGGAGGAAGTAGCAAGGCTCAGGGCAGAGCTTGCTATACGCTTCGAGATGAAAGACTTGGGAGAGTTGCATCACTTTCTTGGTCTGGAAGTGGAGAGGAAGGAGTGCGGGGTTCTCATTAGCCAGAAAGGTATGCTGATCGCATTGTGAAGCGGTTTGGCATGGGCGAAGGGAAGAAGTGCTCTACTCCACTGGAACCTGGGCTAAAGCTTCGACGAGATGAGGGAAGGGTTCTTAATGATCCCTTGGTGTTCAGGGCTCTTGTTGGGAGCTTGATCTATCTGACGATTACAAGGCCGGATATAGCTTATGATGTTGGCCGAGTAAGTCGATATATGGCTGAACCAAGGCAATCTCATCTAGTGGCGGCGAAGGGAATTCTGAAGTATGTCAAGGCTTCTTCTGACATGGGACTCCTCTATAGGAGGGACGCGGAGGTTGCATTGCTCGGGTACACGGATGCTGACTATGGCGGTGATTCGGATGATCGAAGGTCTACTTCAGGTTATGTGTTCACTTGCGGATCAGCTAGCATCTCGTGGTGTAGCAAGAAGCAGGACTCGGTGTTGGTTTAAACCACGGAGGCGGAGTATAAGGCTTCGGCCTTGGCTGCTCGGGAAGCCGTTTGGTTGAGGAGGCTTATAGAGGATGTTCATGAAGAAGTACAAGGGCCTACTTTACTCCGGGGTGACAATGAGAGTGCTCTCAAACTGGTAAACAATCCAGTGTGTCACGCCAGGACCAAGCATATAGAGATTGATCACCATTTCATCAGGGAGAAGGTGTTGGAAGGATCTCTGCTGGTCGGGCATGTTCGGAGTGAAGATAATCTTGCTGACATCTTCACGAAGCCACTGTCGAAGGGGCCCTTTGAACGCTTGCGCAGCTTGCTGGGCTTGGTCACCACTTCTCACTTTAAGGGGGACTGTTTAAATTTGTGAAGTGGAAGTGGGTGACGGGACAGGCCGCGCGGCCTGTGGAGGACAGCCTTGGCGGACTGGGCGGACTGGGCGGACTGTGGTTTGCGGCCTGGTGAAAAGTCTGGTGGAAGCCGGCTGTGTTCTGAGCAGGATGTTGCATGGAGTCCTCGGTTTGGTGCGGCCTGGTATCTGCGGATAGAGAGGCTTGCGGACTGGTGCATTGCTCAGTGGCCGCGGGTGAAAGCTTGCGCTGTTGGCGGGTTGGTTCGAGTTCGCGGGAAGCCTTGCGGACTGATGTGTCCGCGGTTTGGGCTGTTGCGGACTGGGCCTTGAGCTTGGCTGAGGCCTTGTCGAGCTCAGGTGTTACAGCAGGTCTTGCTGTGGAGACCGGTTGGCGGACTGGTGTTTGGAGTCCGGGAGGAAGCTGCTGTGTTGGACAAGTGCGAGGAGCTCGCGGACTGGTTGCGGTCTGTGCTAGGGTGTTTGGCGGACGGGACTTTGTGTCCGCCATGCTCGCACTGGCCCTTGATGGTTTTGGACTTGGTCACACTTGGTGTCAAGTTCATGGTGTCCGCCGTATCCGCGAAGTCCGCTGTGACCGGGCGGACTGTTGCTGTCTGCCTTTGGTCGTGGACTTGTGGCGGATTGAGGTGTGAGTCTTGCGGACTGCCTCGGGTTGGTGCGGACTGCCATTGAAGAGGGTGCTGTCCTGCAGTGGTTGGAGCTTTGCGGGCTGGTGCCTTGTCCGCTTAGCTTAGGCAGACTGGAGGGGGTTCGTCATTGGTTGCCTAGCTCCTGGCGGTTTCCCTTGGTGTCCGGCTAAGTCCATGCGGACTCGGCGGACGGTGGTTGTATTCGCGCGGACTGAGGGTGGTGTCGCTATCTCTTGGGCGGTGACCACACTCCTCACCTTGCCTATAAATAGGACCCCCCTGGCACATCTACAGTAACCTAAGTAACTTGAGTGAACAGTAAGTTGGGGTGTGCGAAGTGCTGCGGTCTGTGTTTGCCAGTCCGCGCGGATTATTTCAGGCTGACGGTTTGCTGTGTGCAGGTCACGCGGATAACTTCAAGGAGCCAGGAGTTTGGCTGTGACTTCGGTCAGTGCTTGGAAGTGTGCAGTCTCTGCGGACTCAGCAGGAGGTCGCTCTGCGGCTTGTCAGTTCTGTTTCAACTTTGCCAGCTTCAATAACCTGTCCGCCGGCTTCAAGCGGGTAGGGGAGTTCCTCAGTTCGGGTTCAGCAGGAGGCGAATAACGGTGTGTCCGCGCGGCCTCGCGGTCTCGGCGGACTCCGTGGTATTCGGCGGATTGCAGCATAGCTTGGGCGAGCTCAGCGGTCTCGGCGGTCTCGGCGACCTCGCGGTCTCGGCGGACTGGAGTGCTGTCCGCCCGGCTTGTTTTTGGTTTCTTTCTGTTTTCAGCTGTAATACTAGCGAAATCATGTCTCGCTATCTATGCCTCAGATTGTAAAGAAGTGAATGCATAATAAGACCTTCTTGTGCTTCCATTGTTTTGTTGGGTGCAACCTCTAGTCCTTGGGCTTTCCGCAGGTTCAGCGTGCGAACTGGGTAGTTCCGAAGATATTAATTTGGCGTTTGGGCTATCTTGCTGACCACGTTGAGAAAATTTAACAACAGCCATTGCCAGCTGCAGCCCCCGCGAGAAGTGCTCCGTTAATGGAAGGTTCGAATCGAGTTCTCTCTCCTCCGAACTTCACGGCTGCAGCGGCGGTGGACAACCTTTCTTCTTCCAAGTTCACATCCGTGACAGTGAAATTAGGGGTATTTTGGTCTTTCAGCTGAATTAACCCTTAATTAATACATCTCCTCCTCATTCGCAACATCTCCTCCTCTTTCTGTAAGCCCTACGTCGTCGCTCGCAATCCAATCGCAGTCGTGTACCATCGCAAGACCTAAGCTGTCGATGATTGTGTACACCTCTGTCATTTGCAAGCCTGTCGCAGTCATGCGTCGTCGCAAGCCCTACGCCATTGCAAGCCCTACGTCGTCACTGCTTCAATCACTATTTCGATCGCTGCTTTGATCGCTGCCCTCCTGCAGTGCTCCTTATCCAGTTCTTCTTCTCTGGTAAATCCCTACTGTCACGCTTGACCATCATCACTGCCCTCCTACACTGCTCCTTCATCGCTGCTTCGATTGTATATGCTGAATATTGGCAATAAGATAATAAAATATGTTAGCAGTTTCTTTTATTAACCCCATTTGTGTTGTGCTCCTTATCCAGTTCTTCTTCTCTGGTAAATCCCTACTATCGCGCTTGACCATCATCGATCCCCTCCTGCACTGCTCCTTCATCGCTGCTTCGATTGTATATGCTGAATATTGATAATAAGATAATAACATATGTTAGCAGTTTCTTTTATTAACCCCATTTGTGTTGTTGATTGCATATGCTGATTGCATAATTAAACCCCATTCGTGCTGAAAATAGCAGTTTCTTTTATTAATCAACTCTTAGCAGTTTCTTTTATTAACCACATTCGTGTTGAAAATAGCATATGCAATCATGGTATAAAATCATAATTTAAGCTCAGATGTTTGTAGTTTCTTTAATTAACCCCATTCATGCTCAATTTTAGTGCGTTTCTAATATCTCTAATGTTAGCAATTTCTTGGGTAACAACCAACTATTGAGCCAAAATGAAGATGATGATGTATGTTGACATTCAAAAATATCTTATATGCTTACATTTAAAAACTACTGAACATTTAATCAACTACTGCAGAAAAAACTTTAAAAATATCTTATATTTTTATACCATATATGATTATGTGCATGTTTAATAAGTTCTATAAACACCTGTGATGGTTCATATAAGTTGAGGTTTTTATTGTTTAGTAAATATTTGATTAAATTCTTGGAGGGGTTAAATTACAAGATGATTCTGTGATAAGCTTGGATGGGTTAAATTAGTTTGTTTCAAGCTCCTAAGGATATGCTTAAGCCATGCTAAGTTGTTTGCTTTATATGATCATTCCCTCCAGCCATCTTACTGTTCATTTCTTCTCAGGTTTCATGTCTGCCATTCCCGCAATACAGAATGGGCTCGCAGCTTTGTGGTTCCTAAAACTTACTCTTCGGTAACTTCCTCTGCCTCTCTACCTCTCCCTCTCTTCGACACTTTTCCATGATTGCATATGAGTTTAGCTTCTCCGGTTTGTTTTTCATTTCAATCGTGATTTGCCAATAAATAGGCTCGTGACTCGCACTCGCATTTAAATCGTGATTGCACATGCATACGAGTTTAGTTTCTGTTTTCAGTTTAAATATATATACTGAGTAAGCATTTGATATGATTCAGTTTAAGATTATATATAATGAGTAAGCATTTGATTTTGGTTTCTTTCAAGGCCCAACATATAGTTCATAACCTCCTAACAAACATCAAGTTCTTCGTTGGTTCAATTATTAGCCTTAATCAAGGTTATAAAAAAAGCTGAGAAAACAGTTCAGTTTAGTTCTGTTGTGGTCAACTTTATGAGTATTTTTTATTGATTTCATCAAATTGTGTTTACATTTGTCATCACATGCAGACTTTTATCTTGCATTTTGGGTATTTTTAAACTACCACCACCCTATTTTTGTTCTTGGCTTCGCATCTTCAGCACACAGGCATCTCTGTAATTTTCACTTAAACTTTGGATCTTCAATTTGTGAATATGTGTTTTAATGATTTTTTTTGTTCTTAGATTCATGCCCTCTAATTCAAAATATGTTTTCATTGCGTTCATTGTGTTTTTTTTATTATGGTATGTTAAAAATACTACAATGCTGCAAGCTAAATAGCTAACTAAAACAGTGGAGAACTCATTGTCCTCTCTGTCATAAATGGGAAATCATTGTATGATTGCTCAATTTAAATCATTGTATGTATGCTACTCTCTATTTTTTCTGTTTGATGCTAATTAAGATTTTAATACTCATTTGATGTTGTGAGTTCATCATTTTCTATCAGTTTATGCTTTGAGCTCATAATTTTTTATCATTTATATTTGTATGTTGATATATTGGGGGAAATCATATCAGTTGTATTTGTGTGCTGATATATTTGGGGATATAGTTTTCTATCAGTTTATGCTGATATATTTGTATCTTATTATAATAATAACTCATCATACAGTTTATGCTGGTTTTTTAATCTCCTTACCTATTCAGCAATCTGCAGTGAGATTTAAATTTCATTTTGTATTTTTTAGTTTAACTCATTGCTCTGCGCTTCCTACAGAACTTGCGACGCCAGAGCTGCGTATTCCTTAAGTTCTGCTCTCATTGAAAGTGTGCTCTATCTCTCCCCTCTGCTCTCGTTTGATTTCCTTTTCATATGACAGTGGGACTTTAATATCCTGAAATTTAGGATGTGTACAGTAGAGTAATAAGCCCTAATGTCTGAATGTCCGATAATATGTTCTTTTAATCTTAGCTGTGGCCCTTTCAACCCTTCTAACTACTCATGCACCGCTTTTAATCTTAGCCGTAGCCCTTTCAACCCTTCTAACAACTCATACACTGGTTTTTTTGAATTGTAATGTACAATACTATGTTCCTACTGCTAAACCAGGGTGAGCCATTCTAGCGTAAACGAGGAAGGGCTTCGAATTCAACGATAACTACTAAGAAAACATGATTAATAGTTAGGACAAAAACATGATTTAGTTTTTCATACTAATGTTCCCCCACAGTGAATGTCGCCCCCACGATGAAGTGACGCCCCCACGACAAATGTCGCACCCCCCACACAACGAATGTCGCCACCACGACAAGTGACGCCACCACGAGAAGTGATGCCCCGACGACAAATGTCGTCGCCATTACAAATGTCGCCTTCACGACAAATGTCGCCCCTACGACGAATGTTCCACGCACGGGGTACTTTTGATTAGGATTTAACTTTTCAGACGAATGTCGCCCCCACGAAGAATGTCGGCCCCACGACGAATGTCGCACCCGCCAAATGTAGCCCCCTTGACGAATGTCTCCCCCACGACGAATGTCGCCCCCACGATGAATGTCACCCCCATGACGAATGTCGCCCCCAAGACGAATGTCTCCCGCACGACGAATGTCGCCCCCACGACGAATGTCTCCACCACGACAAATGTTGCCCCCACGACGAATGTCTCCACCATGACGAATGTCGCCCCCACGACAAATTCCGCCCTCTCGACAAATATCGCCCCACGACAAATTTTGCCCTCTCGACAAATATCGCCTCACGACAAATGTCGCCCCCTCCTGAAATGTCACCCCAACGACAAATGTCGTCCCCCCGACAAATATCCCCGCTCGAGATATGTCGCCCCTATGACAAATGTCGCCTACCCCACAAATATCGCACACACGACGAATGTTTCCCCCTCGACAAATGTCGCACCCACAACGAATGTCGCCCCCTCAAGAAATTTCGTACCCACGACGAATGTCGCCTCCTCGACAAATGTCACACCTACGACGTATGTCACCCCCTCGATAAATGTTGCGCCCACGACGAATGTTGCCCGCACGGGGTCTCCCGTGCATGACTGCTTGTATATATATATAATCTTATCTTATGATAGTTAAAAACAAACAGAAGACTTCTTCTTCTTCTCCTGGCCGAACCAGAGCGTCATGACAAATAGCTCTAAGTCGGGAATCTTCCGGTGGCCGCCGACGGAGCTCCGGTGCTCGAAATTTCCAACCGATCGTAGATCTAGAAAGCTCTCATCGAGAGCTGCGCTATCGTGGTAATTTGTTTTCTCATTCCTTGAGTTTTCTCGTTAGGGTTTTTCGGCCCTAACCTCTATTTCGGCCATTTTCATTCAGATTTCGACTCCTAATGTCTTCTTTTGCCCCGATCTGCGACGTGGGGTGATTCTGAGAATTTTTCCGGTAAAAACGAGGTAAGTGGTGTTCTTGCTCTCCCTCTTACTCCTACATTCTAAATTTTTGCTACAATTATTTAAGGTTATCATGTTTCAATTATGTAGAAACTTGTCTTGAAATTATAATTTTCTTCCTCTTTCCCTTAGATTGTGACTTGTTGTCCCTAAAACCATAACCCCAAAATTTTAGTCCCTAGAATTGGTAAACGAATCGGTTGTCGTGCCGTTGTAACCATAGAAACATCTTTATCGTTGTGACACATTGTGTGTTCCGTTATTTTTGATTAAACTTCACTTGCTCGACCTTGGCATGCTCTTTTGCAGTCCACTTTGTTGGTTATTCTTGATTCTGTGATGAATAAAAAGGAACTCTGCTTGTATAATTATATAACTAAAGAAACACAGATGGTCTGTGCGCGTTAGGGTTTCTCACTCGGCATAGTGCCTTATGCTTGAGTCTGTGTGTGTTGTGGACTTTCATCCCCGACACATTACCTTAGCTTGGTCTGTGCGCGTTTGGGTTTCTCCCTCGGCATGGTGTCTGTTGGCTGGGTTTGTGCGCACTGTGGACCTTTTTCCCCGGCACAGTACTAGGGGTGAGGAACAAAAACCGAAAACCGACTAAACCGACCGAACCGACCAAACCGCACCGACTTTGAAACCGAGCCGCCCGGTCCGGTGTCGGTTCGGTTTGGAGATTTTGAAAACCGAAGGCTTATCGGTTCGGGTCGGTTTTCAAGTTGTGAAAACCGACTAAACCGAACCGAACCGAGCACTTCACCACTGTTTTGGGGTGTATTTGATCGAGCAACTTTCAGATTATCTTTGCTTACAACCAGCTTCAATCACTCTCCCAATTTTCAAATCCTAAACAAGTAATATGAGGAAATAAAAAGGGTTACATAATAATTTGGATTAACAAAAATCTTCATAATAGATATTAAACAAGATGGAAGATAAGAATTTGAAGAATATGTTTAAGATGTATTGCGAATGTGAGATCAAATCTATAAGATCAGTCTATGTCTTGAAAAAAGATAAGGAGCACTGTACAAACTAAAGATGTTGTGTTCTGAAGCCCTAAATCAATGATCCATTGGTGAGATGAGACACAATGTCATAGGTATTTGGACAATATTACCAAAAGTCAGAAAGCAAATTATGAAAAGTAGTTTACTTAGCAACAGTAAGGATACACGATAATGCAGAACTAGTTTATCAAGCAAATGTAGAAGTGCAGAATAAATCGCAATAGAATCCAGGTGCAAAAAAGAAGGATGATAAATATGATTCAAGCATATCTAAGATGTGGTTTATGCCCTACAGTAAGTGCAGCACTTGGTGTGGCGGTCATGATTAGTGCAATGGGAAAATAAAGTATGAACATGATACTGATAGATCCGGTAACCACAACCATGAAATGATGGGGAGTCACAACCTTGAGTTGCATACTTAATGTCATTATGAAGTTGTCATAGCCCATTTTGATGGCATTTGCCATTTGTTATTTTGTTTTTTCTTAACCTATAAGTGCCTGAGAATGTGTCAGTTTGCAGTCCAGGTATCATTGCACAAGAAATTTTATATCATTTAACACATGATTTGGCGCATGATTTGACACATGATTTGACAAATGTTCTTCGTTGTAGTACCAAGTTTTCAGTTAGTCATCTTGCATCTCATCGAGAGAAAAATGTGATGCCATTCTCCTCCCAAGTAATTTAGGAGTTGCCTTACATTGTGTAGGTTACCCTCATCCTAGATACAATTATCGTTCATGCCTCACATTGAACATGATATTTATACTCAAAAAATTGTATGTTATTTATTTAATATAAACCTTTAGTTGATAAAGATTATGAAATTATTAAAGGGAAGATGACCAATCCAAAAAAATAGCACTTGATTATGTTTGTTCGCAGAAAACCGACACCGAACCGCAAAAAACCGACTAAAAATCGAACCGACTTTGAACCAAACCGAATGGGTTCGGTTCGGGTCGGTTTGGACAAACCAAAAACCGAGGCATGTAGGTTCGGTTTCAGTTTGGGTCCAAACCGCCCCAAACCGAACCGCTCGCACCCCTACACAGTACCCCCCCCCCCCTTTTGTAACGAGCAGATCATTCTCATTTTCTTTATTGAAGAATAACTTGAATAATAAGGAAATATGAAGGTTTGAACTTCTCATGATGTGATTAACCATTCTTGCTCGACTAGTTTTGTTGTTGCTTACCATTACTCTGCTACTAACCCTTTTGTTACAGTCGCTTCAGAATTTCCTTTACTTTGAGGTTTGTGTAGTTTGTCTTTACTCTTTGCACCATTTGTATCTTGTTCTGAGGTGTTCACCGTTTGAATGCCTCAGGACCAGAGCTGTAGCAGCTTTAGCTGACCGTGTTGTGCTTCTGGTGTAGCTGGTTGCTGCGGTCTTTTGCTTCCACCTCTGAGCTTGAGGTAGTTGACTTTGTTTAGACTTGTCAGATTTTACATGGGTTCGTGTCAGTTGTTGACGCCCATAGACTTTGATTTTTTTTGTGATAGACTACTTGTTACTTTTGCTGCTTTTACTTTTTACCTTTTTGTACTTGCTCTCTGGGAAGGATTTATGTTAGGATGCATTTAGTTATTTTAAAATATACAAAACTGCATTCTGGAGTATCGACATGACATTATTTTTAACTGCCAAACCTACTATTTTAAGCGCTATAAGAGTACTCTATATAGATGAAATGTAGAAGACACCGCATCATTTTGAGGAACTAAACCTTCATTCTCACATAGGTTAACAAATGAACTAACTCAGTATTTTTCCGCCACGTAAAACTTATATATTTTCTCACCTATGGACTAGTGGTCCACCCGACCGAGGGATACAATTATTAACTCTAATAACTTATATGCATTATTTTTAACTTAATTTCATAAATCTTTTACATGAAATAAATGTGAGGACGGGTTGCCTGAGCGTCTACAGCTGTCCCCTGCACAACGTAGAATCACGACACGTATTTTCCCAACTTTGACATATTTTTGAATACGGAGAAAATGCCGGTCGTGACAAGAGTAGTCTAATAGGTTAAGACATTGTGGTTCATTCTCACCCGTGATGTGTTTGAGGGATTTTTAATAAAGACACTGTTGTGCATTCTCGCCCGAGATGGGTTGGAGGGATATATGTTGCAGGCTCAACCGTGAAGGGTTTGCGGGATTCAGGACAGGTTGGTCGTGCGAGCTGAAGGCTTGGAATGAAATACTTGCATGTGCATAAATTTAGTGGCGGGTCATGCGGTACTGGCCGATCGCCACACCGATGGTAGTACGGTGAACCAGGCGGGTGTGAGGGTTTGAGGGGCTAGTGGGTTGTTTTACACTGCGGTCTGGAGGACGATCCCCAATAACGCACACCCGACCCAACAAGATTGACAGGCTATCAGCGAAGTACGTACGCATAGACTCTAGAGTGCACCTAGGACGTGTACAGAGGCGTATAAGAGGGGTCTAAGGTTTGGTAGTGTGCATACTGGCCTAGAAGTGGAGATGCCCGCTCCGCTGCTTCCGTAGCCACAGCGATGGTAAACGAGAGTGAAGCTAGATCTCAAAAAGTGGGAAATAAAGGTCTGTGATCACAGAATCATTGTGTGTGAGTTGCACTTGCCTGTTGCATAAATTGCATCATAAACATTCATTCATATTAGGTCATACGCTTCATAAATCCTTATCATATAAATTAGTATGGGCTGTTTTATATGATAAGTTAAATTTTCGGGAAACCTTAAGTTATAAATTTGTATGGGCATTTTTATAAGTTAAGGTACGATTTGTAATGGTAGAGTCGTGGTAGCATAGTTTTACTTTCCTACACTTACTTTCAGTTCCTTTACTTACTTTACCGTACCGCGTTTTACTTCACTTGTTTTACTTACTTCAATTTTGTACTTTACTTACTGCACTTGTACTTCTTGCATAGAACTGCTAGAGTAGAACTACTATTACTCATCATATACTTGTTAGTATAGTACCACTGCCACCTGTTTAAACTTGTTACCCCTTATTGTCCTCTGGTTCGTCCTCCCACAGAGTGCCTAGGAGTTGCAAGGCGAGGTGTGGAGGAAACGACTTAGTCTTTTTGACTAATGGTCGGTGACCAAACTATTTTTAGGAGCTCGAGGAGATGGAGCACCAGCATGACCGGCAGGATGAGATGACAGGACGTGAGGAGCTGATACCACCACCTACTAATACTACTACTGCAGAGTTGCCTCAGGTGGGATGACTTGGTGATGATAGTTATCTTCCGCTGTTTAGAGTTAAGAGAGAGAGATTTTGATATGATGTACTGGGCATAAGACCTTTTTACTTCTGTACTCATATGGACTGATGTATTTCCTTTTCATATATTTATATATATATACTGTGACTGTGGACTAGTTGTATTTTTCTTTTACCGCTATACTTCTGTTTCTCATTTTGGCCTACAGGTTATATGACCGTATTAGCCGGCAGAATCGGCGTGTTATGGTGTCAACTAACCCGTGCATTAGTGTCACGGTAAGACGGCAGTTCTGGGCATAAGACCGGGTTGCCTCCTTGGTAAGGGGAGGGGTCTTACAAACTGGTATCACTTGACCGAACGATCATATGAGAAATAAGTCCATAACACTAGACCACCCAGCACGAGCATTAGTTTGCGGACAAACTATGCAGCGGAAGTAATGGTGTGCCCATGTGCAAAAAGTCACAGAAAATAGTCCATTCAAATAATGAGTTAGGCCAATCCAATTAGGACATCACCTTAGTTTGACTTACCAAGAGGATTTCGTAGTGTATCCAAGTCAAAAATTGACCTCAGAGATAGATTGGTTAAGGTATGAGGATACCCAAATTCACCAAGGGAAGAATTTGACGCAAGAGTCACTCTTAAGGCTTAAAATCTGATTTCCCTACTCCAACTATCGAATAATATTATCACTTCTTACCCAAGCTGATAGGACCGCCTTAAGGAGAATCGGTGCATATAATATATTAGTGGAATAGTAGGGTACTCGTAAACTTAACCCTCATACTAATGACTTGATTACGTTGAGACAACCATAGTGGCAAATAACAAAGGTAGAATAAGAATTCAAATCTCAGAAGAAACCCATTTTGGTTGGGTCACATGTTGACCTCGAGAAGATTGTCGCATAAGTAATCTTAAGGGCCAAAGGTATATAGCATATCAATTAGTCTCAAGGTGGAACTCCAGGTCTAAGATTGTTAGACCTAAGGATTGAGTGCACATATAGGAGGAATGCATTATAAATATTAAGGGAATATAGCCTGAAAGGTATGGCGGCTAATCCTTTTGTTTATTGGGCTAAATTGGTAACGACTTGAATTTCTCTAGACCCGGTTTATAAAACATGTGTCACAAACATAGTGATCTAGAAGACTTGATTAATTCAAATGTTGCTCAAGTAAAGATGAGGTTTTGTATTCATATAATCGGCAAGATAATCAACCCTCCCTAGAAGTTTGAGATATATGTAGAGGGTTGCCCCCTTGGATTTATTACAACCCTAGAACAAGGAAAGTCTCCATGAGAAGTGAGAAACTTTCGCGGGCTTGTGAATCAGATCATTACTTGACACAACTTTAAGAGAGATTGCAATTTCATTAATGCATAATGACATGCTATATCCCAAATATCGAAACAAGTTGCGTATAATCCACAAGAATTCGAACAAATGGCCTTTCAATAAACTAAAATCAAGCAGTAACGACGACACAAATGTTTTATGTATAATTTAAGGAATATATTACCACAGCAAAGCACGTCCCTAGAGGCCCCAACACCTTAATCCAATTGACGCGACACGCGATTAATAATTATATCATTAGTTAAGGATTTGATTAATGAACTCAGATGTATTGCAAGATAAAACCAAGGTGAATTGAGAATTCAGTATAAGTCGGACCGGTAGTTGGAAATTCTGCATAGTTGTGGCTCTTAGGAAAGTGACTCTGACTTTCACATATTAAATGTGTAGAATTGGGGGTGTTGGGTAATGTATCCACAATTACCTGGATTTGACGAAGCCACCTGTCAAGCTAAGATGAATTCACAATGTATTTGATGAAACCTTTTAAGTTGTGCTTGCAGTTATTCCACGCTAAGTGCACTCCAATGTCAGGGTGCAGTAGGTCAATATACACGGGTCTGCACGACGTAATCCCTCGTTGAGTAGATCAGTGTGTTGGCCTACGTGTACTCTCTCTATTGGAGTGTACTTATTTTCAAGTACAGGGCTGTGATATTGCAAGAGCAGACAAGGAGCAAGGATGAGTTAAAGAGCAGCTCAGAGGCGGAAAGACGAAAAATCATCCAAGTATTATTCGACGAGAATCACCAAGTGATTTTCGCCGATTCGGTGAGAATCACTAGTGATTCTCGCCGAATCGTCGAGAATCACTGGTTGATTCTTGCCGTCTCTATCCGGCTACATCAAAGCGTGTAAATCTGGCGCTAAGTCATAATCGTCGAGAATCATCAAGTGATTCGGCGAGAATCACTAGTGATTCTCGCCTAATCGTCGAGAATCACCGGTTGATTCTCGCCGACTCGTCAAGAATCACCTTCGATTCTCACCGAATTTGACTTGGGCAATTTTCTGGATACCACTGGACCGAATCAAATGTTAAGGCACTGTTTTGAACCGGAATTAGGGTTTCTTCAGATGGGACCCATAACGGTCATAAAGAAGTATTCTACCGTATAAATACACGTGTATTTTGAACAGTAAATACGACACAGAAAAACGAAGCCGAGCCGCCGACCTTGACCTAGATCGCGAAATCCGCTCCGCCACCGTCGCCGCTCGTGCTAGTAGATTGCCGGCTTTGATCGAGGTTGCTTCCAGATCTCCCGGTGACAGAAGCTTAGCCAAGCATAGCGTCTCACGCGTCTAATCAGAGATCCTTTGTCTCTTGATTCGTTGATCGGGAAAACCTTCCCCTTCTGAATCGATCGAGACAATCGATCCTAGTGTGACCGTTGGTAGACCTTGCTAGCTTTGCTACGAAGATTGAGTCTCCAAAGCATAGCAGCCACACACCGTTGTCGCCGCCGATTCCGAGAACCGAGCTGCCGCCCTTCTTACCGCCGCCGGTTTCGGGGAGATTCTCTCCAAGAGAGATCTAGGGTTGTGGACTCTTCGTTGACTTCAAGAACACGTCATCGAACGAAGAGGGACACCTTAGTCTCCAAAAGTTGTTTGTATTTCCTATACATTCTAGTTTCATTTTTGTTGTAAAGGAACGTTGGTTCCTAGCTGTAAGGGTTGGGTGCAACCCGTATTGTGGGATTGTTGTCTCCTACGTGTGGAAGGGTTCCTTCCAATAGTGCAAGGATTGGATTTCAATCCTGTTGGTGAAGTGACCGAGTCGTCCCTGGTTGGGAGATAGGTCGAAGGGGGAAAGTGGATGTACCCAAATCGGGGAACCACTATAATTTGTTTGTGTCCCTTCTGTGCTGTGCTGTTTTGTTTTCTTGTGCAGGTACAATTTTAATTCCGCAAAAATGTTGCACGTCACCTATTCCCCCCCCCCCCCCATAGGTGAAGGTAGTTGACACTAAGTGGACTTTCAGGGGGAAGTGGAAATGATGATAGATCTCTGCAATCCGCGCCTACCTGACATGCTTAAGTAATAATGTTAGAAACATACAAATCGAGAAAGAGTAACATCATGGTATTGTGAAGGAGTGATTATGGGTCTTATTGATGCCCAAAAACGGCACCGGGGCAGCTAACACGGAGGGGGTGTTTGGTCTCACAGGCTAGAAAAGGAAGAGGATGAAGGTTGTGTGGATAGAGGAGAAGAGGGAAGCTTCTGAGTGCTCGAGAGTGGAGCAAATGCTTGTCAAGGAGTTTGCGGGGATAGAGGAGAGGGTGCTGAGAGCAGGGGAGAAGCTTGATCAACAGAGAAGGTTGATCAAGAGAGGAGGAGGTTGATCAGGAGCTGTCGAGCAGACAGTTAATATGACGGTTGTGCTTGCAGGTTGGTTGCCGAGAGAGCTGAGCTGAGCGAGGAAGAAGGGGAAGAGAGGGGGCTGCTTGCAGCGGCAACAACAGACTTCACCTGCCGCGGCTTAAATTCCACTCTTACGACGTGCTTTCCTTTGATTAATAATGAGAGTTACAGCTCATTAGTACACCTTTTCAAGAAAGCAATAAAGGGGTACAAAGGGAAGCTGGAGGCTGAGGAAGAAGTGACAGAAGAGGTCGCGCGGGCTGAGCTATGGAGGCTAGCAGACCGCGTGGCTAAGTAAAGGAAGCAGACCGCGCAGACTGAAGATCCAGGTCGGCAGGCCACGAGACTAAAGGTGCAGAGATGGGTGCGGTCTGAGAAACGGAGTCCGCAGGAGTTGGGTTGGCTGGCTGACTTCGGGCGTGAGGACCTTGGTGATCACGAGGCCACCGAGCGCAGACCACCGAATGAGAGGCATGGGTGGCTATTTATAGGCCCGAGGAGGTAACGGCTTGCGGTGACATTACCCCCGTTGAGACGGTAACTGGAGCGAGAAAGAGATGGAGTCCGCCGAGTCCGCAACAGGCCGCGCGGACTGGGACTTGGTACTGAAGCCGTAGCTGCTGTCGGCAAAATGGGAGACTCAGTGGCAGACTGCGATGCGGGTTCGCGGAGTCCATCACTGCTGAGCTGGGACTGTCCGCCTACTGCTGTGGCGGCGGATGCTGGAAGCTATGTGGCGGACTGCGAGGAGAATCCGCGGAGTCTGCCACTACTGAACTGATCAAGCTGCAAGGGGTGCGGGTAGCAGAGTGCCCGCGGAGTCTGGCGAGTTCGATTAGGTTATGCGAACTGGGACTGCCTTCTAGAGGATTTAATGCCTGGCGGGCTGGAAAGAGTCCGCCACAACTGATTGAGTCCGCACGGAGGCCGCGGACTGAGGGAGAAAACTGCTACTACTGGCTGAGCCTACGACAGGCCTGCAGACTGAGAAGGAGTTGACCCCGCTGCTGCTGTGAAGCTAGTGCTGGCTAAGGAAAGGGCGGACTGCATAGAGAGTCCGCCAAGTTCGCGGCTGCTGCAAGGCTTAGTCCGCTTATGTTGGAGATGGAGAGCCTGGCTGCTGAGGCTATTGGGGTTCACCAATGAAGGCAGACTGGAAGTCTTGACCTGACCTCGAGTCCGCCGAGCTCGCGATGAACTTGGACGCTGCTGGTCTTAGTGGGTAGCCGGACCTGGGGCGGATATACTTCTGAGTTCGCCAATATTGGATGTCCCGTCAATTGCGAGCCAAGTTACGGGTTGCTGCCGGCCTGAGCAGATAGGGGGTTAAGTCCGGCAGAGTTGGTCCTGCGGAAACAACCTCGCGGTTAAGCTGAAAGGGGGGCGGTATGCAGAGGCGGACTACGGAAGCAGTCCGCGGACCCTGCCGACCAAGGAAATGCGCATGGCTTGGGGTAGGTAGGACCGCTGAGACCGCGCAGGCCACCTGGCCTGAGCGGACAGAGAATTCTGTCCGCCCAACCTAGGGCATCACGTACTCCAGGAGGAACCCGGGGCAGGCCGCGATGAGCGAGCTGGCTTCCTTGGGAAGGATCGCCAATTTCGGGGTTAACAGGTCTTAACTATGACGTGATTGGAGCCCCTCAAGTAAGGATTTAAATTTTTGAGTAATTATGTCTATAACACTGGGGGTATAACGATCCCAGAAAACTTAAAGTCAAGTAAAAAAAATAAAATTGGAAGACGTATATTATAGGTATGATCCTTTGGATGTGACTCTGATGATCACAAGAACCAAAACAAAAGTATTCGATGATGATATACAGATGGTGTGTTCTCTCAAAGAATCAACCCTTTTCAAATTTAAAGGTTTTACTAACCCTTATACTTTGGGAGATAGTTTAAGTTATAATTCGAAATCTTGATGAGATAATGTCTTGCGTATAGAATATAATGGTTAAGTTACTATGGTTAGGTATGATTTAGTACTACCTTGTTTGATCCTAAAAGGGGATGGGATTTGGAGATTTGAACACAATGATGAAATATCATTACTATTCATGCTTACATGATGTAGCCAGTCACTTGATCATAATGGTAAACTATAACCTTGAATGATTCAAATTAAGCAAAAGTCATCATATTGGAACTTAAGAATTGAAAAAAGGTAACGTTATGATAAATAAGATTAATCTCCTATGGTATGACATTGAAAATGCAACGACTCAATGTAACAACCCAAGTTTGTTTGGGTGCGATGCGCTACTCTGGAATCATCCCGTAACTTCACCGCCTGTTTTGTGATATATGTTGTGGGGCCTCGGCCGGACCTTCTAGTATATACCATATGAACGGATGGGGTTGTTACACTCAACAAATTCAAATGGGGTGGATGATTAGGTAAAACATACGCATAAGTATGATCCCTTGATTACGATAACATCGAGAACTGGGACACATACGTTGATAACATCATGATCACCTTAGGAAATTCATGACTATGGAGAGATCAAATTTTGGTTGATAAGGTGTATACGGAAAAATTACATGAGAAGTAATGAGTGTTTATTAAGATTCTCTTTATAATGAAATAGATTTGTGTCAGACATCACCATTATTGGACATATACATTTATAAATTTATGAATTAGACTATATATGAAAAACAATTGGGACTCATTTATATCAATATCAATATCATTAATGATCGCTTGATGTACGCTTGAAAGGTGAACACTCTATGAATTATCTATTACCGTTTATGTAGAGCTGTAATAATTCATGAGTCTGGAAGAAACAAAATAATGACCTCTTCATCACATCTTAATTTTGGAGGTTGGTTAATTACTATACATAAGTTGGATATTCGTAATAAATAATATCACGATACATTGCATTTGAAGAATCAATGTAGTATAAGTCATGTGGCATGATGCGATTCTGGAAGAAAAATTTGAGATTTGTGTGCTCAATTCTACATATAAAAGTATGTATTCTCAGGTACTTGGTTGTCATTGCTCGTAAGGGACACCGAACCAACGTATGATTAAGGTTTATTTAATGATAATGTGTTGAAAAAAATTGGAAATATGACAATGTAATCCTGATTATGAATATCATGAAGTATAATGAAAATACACTTGGATCGGAATATATAGAGGATATGAGTGCTCAGATATAACTGATTAGACATTGGATATTGGAGGCTCAGAATAGACAGGCCAAGTACTACGATGTACGATATCAAATGGTGAAGTTCCAGGTGGGGACAATGGTTTTCTTGAAGATACGTCGGGTGCATGGTGTCTCTCGGGTGCAAAGTCGCAATTAGCTCAGCCCTCGATATATGGGGCCGTATTTGATCCTGGTGCGGATCGACCCCTTGGCTTATAGGCTGGAGCTGCTGCTGGAGTTACGGACTTTGCACGATGTCTTTCATGTCTCCTCACTTTGAAGAGCTCTACTTCGACTAGAACAACATATTACCACTACAGCAAGACCGGTAGCACCAGATAGATCAGTTTGTTTGGAGCCAGTCCGGAGCGAAGATACGATGATTCGAGTTCTGCCAAAGAAGGTTCGCCTAGTGAAGGTATTGTGGTTCAACCATGGACGGGACGAGCACACTTGGGAGCCGATGGATCTGATGCGTGAACGGTACCCGGAGCTTTTCGCCTCAGGTGTATTTTAACTATATTGAAAGTTTCTTAAAATTCTTGTGCACAGAAACCCCGTAGACCCAAACTTGAATTTCGGGGACGAAATTATTTTTCTTGTTTATTGGGATTTGGAACATCCCATGTTAATTATAGACCCCTTAACTTAGATTTGGTTAAGCATGTGGTGGGTGTTAGGAAAAATTAACTAGGTTTGACCCTAGGTAGTGGGTTGTAGTCATGTGGGGCCCACTAAAGGGCCCAAGTCAAACTAGGTCAAACTATCCTAAATATGAACCCTAGACACACCATGACCCCACCACATTACCCTAACCCTAAAATAATCTAAGTAGACCCTAGGACATGTCATTAGGTCAACCCTTTGACCCTGGTTGGCCAAAGTCAACCATGGCCCTAATTTGGTCAAACTTATACCTATAAGCCCAATTAGCCCAAGTACGACACCACATTGACCCAACCCAAGTTGGGTGGTGCCATTAGACCCATGACCACCAAGTGGGGTCAGCCCACTCATCATGGTTGACCAAGTCAACTCAAAGTCAACCTAGTCAACATAATTGACCTAAAGAAGAAAATGAGGACTAAGCCCACTCTCCTTGGGCCAAGCCCACCAAACTTGGCCCATGGCCAGCCCAAGTGGACAAAGACCAGCCCTACCCCTCTGGTTTTGGAGAGAGGACACATGCATAAGGGTAAAGTGGGAATTTTAGGAGAGATTAGAGGAGTGAGAAGAGGAAAAGAGAGGAGGCCACTTGGCCTTGGCTCCTTCTGCCCCAAAATGGTGCTGACTGCCCTCCTCAGTAAAATCCAGCAGGAATTGGCAGCATGGTGGCCACTTGGCACCATTGGTGATACCTCTAAAGCCCTAAACCGAGCTCACCTTGGAGTTATCTCCACAAACAGCCCTCCCCAACTCAAACCGACCACACCATCAGCTTTAGTGAGTGGAATCTAGTGGAGAATGAGTCCTAGAGCAAAGATTTTGGTGAAGAATCAAGGTTTTGAGGAAGAGATCGCCGGAGCAGCTCAACCATGGCCAACCACCACCACACCCCCCGCCAAGGCCTGATTCAGGTCCGTTTCGCCTCCCCTCTACTCGTACTAGCTTTATAGATCCTTTAGGAGAGACATCAGACTCAATTGAGCCCGATACCATGTGAGGAAAGGGAGAATTTTCCGAGCTTTTCTTCTTGCTCGGGTTCGTCGGAGGAGAAAATTTTGGAGGCCTCATCGCCGGAAATCGCTAGCCACTACCTTAGTGAAGGTGGTGGCGACATCCGTCGGTAGTGGTGGTGGCTCAGCTGGCCGGAAATAGCAAGGAAAGTCAGCCCAGCGGAAATGAAACTGGGTCGTTGGCTGATTGGGGACGATGACCAGATTCCGTCCATTCTTGTGTCAAGATTCTTGCAACCCGATATTTATTAAATTAAATAAACTATAGTATATATATACATTCTGTCACACTTAAACAGTAATATTGCATGGCTATTTTAGGCCTCTTAGAGTCTTTTTTAAATCTGGTGATTACGATGAAAGTTGTAGCCCTCCCTCTTATATTTAATTTTCCACCTTAATCGTGTAATTTGGAGCAGTATACTGCCTTGTAGTGCTGTTTTTCTAGGATTGGTCCTAGGCAAGTGCAGAATTTCAAATTGATGCTCAAGCCAAACCATTAATTAAAATGACACCAACGTTTGGGTGCATGCATGTTTAGGGCATATGTAGCCCCTGCCAAAAATTGAGAATTTTTGGGAAAACTTTGTCTATAGTTTTATTCATAATAAACAAAATTAAATAAATGAAATATATGGAGTGTTATGGCCCCAAATGGCCCCAAATTTTGGTGGCATGTCCTTGTTGACTATACACGTGCATGGTAAAAATTGCAGTACATTTGGATCACTGAATGTTGGGTAAACTTACTTGCATGTGATGGTTATTTATAGGCTTGGGGTGCAAATAGCCAAATTTGAAATATTGTGTATTAGGCCTATTTGGAACATCCAAAAATCATGGTATTGATTTCAGAGGCTCATTAGGGTGAATTATACCCCACATTGTAATAATGGGATTTTTGGAAGCAAAAATCCCATTATTTGGAATTTTTGGAATAATAGAACTTTTGAAAAATAAATGTAAAAATAGGTTCATCATTGAGATAAAACCCCCAATTTTTGTTAAGGTCAATATAATGTTAGATTTAACTCCTGAAAATGTTTGTCTCTGTTTGAAGAAGTTTGATATGAGTTATGTGGAAATTACCTTTTTACCCTCATTTTACTTAATTAGCAAATTGATGAAACTAATTAGTAGAAAATTTTGGAAACTTTCTTGGTGATATATCTAAGCATAAATAACCTTGTATAATTATCTCAGCATTTTTGGATGACTCAATAATTTTTAAAACCTCATAGTGGCATTTTGGAAATATAATTAGAAATGAAAATTTGTTGCCCTTGTATCATGGAAGTTCATGTAATTCTCTATTTAGCATTATTTTACCAATATATGTATGTTGTAATTTTCTTGGAATTTTTAGTAATGAACTCCTTGTACTTCCTTTGGAAAATGGCTATTATGTGAGTTTTGTATTAATTAAAGAATAAATAGAAATATTGAAAGGAAAATTATGAATTTTGGTAGACAACAATAGTTTACCAAGATATAACTCAGGAAAAATTCCTTAGGTCAGTGGATTATAATTTTGATACTTCATGTATTAAATGACCTAGGGGATTAATTGAATGATTTAATTAGAGGCCTTAATGACTTAAGAAAATTATGAAAATTAATAGGCTCACTTCATTAGTCCATACCATCCTAGGATTATTTGTTAGGGGCAGGTGGCCCAAGGAATTGGAAGTTCTACTTCGGGGTGATATCAGGTCATGGGTTGTGCATAGTGTAAGTAGGTTATACTATAAGGACCACCGGGGGATAGATCGACGGATGAGCTAGAGGTTACGATTGGAGAATAAACTTGGAGGGTAATGTTGTCTTAGTGATGAGAGTAAAAGTGCAAGCCCTTGGATAGCAATTGGAGTGGAGGCCGGCGGAAGACCGTCGCCCTTCTGAGAACATCTTAAGTCATTAGGATCACCCAAGAGTAATAACGAGAGCTCGGGGCGAATTATGGGTAGTCATCAACTAAAGTAAATATCCATGAGAAAGAGAGCTTTGGGCGTAATCCCATCGTAGTTCCTAGTGCCCCCGAGAGCCCCTCACCTGTTATACCCGGGGCAGTCCTTGGATTAACCTTAAATCACTAAGTATAATAACCCGTTGACAAGAGTAGTCTATTTGGATAAGACATTGTGGTTCATTCTCACCCGTTATGGGTTTGAGGGATTTTGAATAAGGGCACTATTGTGCGTTCTCTCTCGAGATGGGTTGGAGGGATATATGTTGCAGGCTCATCTGTGAAGGGTTTGAGGGATTCAGGACAGGTTGGTCCTGCGAGCTGAAGGCTCGGAATGAAATACTTGCATGTGCATAAATTTAGTGGCGGGTCATGCGGTATTGCCGATTGTCACACCGATGGCAGTACGGTGAACCAGGAGGGTGTGAGGGTTTGAGGGGTCAGTGGGTTGTTTTACACTGCCGTCTGGAGAACGATCCCCGATAACGCACACCCGAACCAACAAGACTGACGGGTTGTCAACAAAGTACGTACCCATGGACTATAGAGTGCACCTAGGACGTGTATAGAGGCGTATGAGAGGGGTCTAAGGTCTGGAAGTGTGCACTACCGGCAGGGCGAGATGACAGGATGTGAGGAGCTGATACCACCACCACCTACTACTACTACAGAGTTGCCTCAGGTGGCATGACTTGGTGATGATAGTTATCTTTCGTTGTTTAGAGTTGAGAGAGAGAGAGATTTTGATATGATGTACTGGGCATAATCCCTTTTTACTTCTATACTCATATGGACTGATGTATTTCCTTTTCATATATTTATATATATGTACTATGACTGTGGACTAGTTGTGGTTTACTTTTACCCGCTATACTTCTGTTTCTCATTTTGGCCTACAGGTTATATGATCGTATTAGCCGGCAGAATCGGCGTGTTGCGGTGTCGACTAACCCATGCGTTAGTGTCACCGTAAGACGATGGTTCTGGGCATAAGACCGGGTTGCCTCCTTGGTAAGGGGGAGGGGTCTTACATTCAAACATTTAAGTCCTAAACTATGAAAGTAAAATGTGAAGAGCTAAATATTTAGCAAAGTTTTCTCTAATAAAATAATTAGAACTCAAAATTAAATATTTAGCAAACAAAGTTAGATTAAAAATTATAAACACTTTTTTCACTAAAAAGAAACTTCAAGGAAAATTCAAACTACTACTTATGCTCTCTTACAATTTTAATTTAAATCTAAAACAATTATATTTGATTTTTGGATTTAGGAACAAGAAAATTGAAGAGATCTTAGATTGAGGGTGATGAATTTTATCCTCTCAACCCACACAATATTTTTTTCTTTTTGATGTTCTTTTTTCTTTTTCTCTTCGAACAAAATTGCTTAGGAGTAATGAATTTTATCCTCTTACTCCGTTTTTTTTTGGGGGGGGGAGGTTGCATATGTGTACTAAGGAATACTTGATTCTCATGACATATGATTTAACCAAAAAGAAAAATATTGCATATGTGTACTAGGGGATAATGAATTTTATCCTCTTATTCCCGTGACATATGAGCTAACAAGAAAATAAAAATAAAAAGAGAAAGGCTAGCAAAAATTTTGGATTAAATCAAAATTGTTGGAGAGCAACTATAGTAAATAAAAATTTCCAAAGAATCTTAAAGTTTAAGTGAATATAATTAAAATCTAAGGATTGTTAAACTAAGCACTATGAAATTGAAACTAACTAGAATTTGAGAGAAAAAGGGCTAAATAAATTTCTTTAAACAAATTTATTTCATTAATTTATTTCTTAAAATCAAATCACCTAAAAATTAAATTTAACTAACTTTGATGAAATAAAAGATTTGAAAATCAAAATTTATAAAAATTCTTATAAATAAACTAAAAATAAATTTGTAAAAATCACAACGAGATTAAGTAGTGGTTAATTATATTTTTTGTATTTTCTTTTATTTATATTTTTGATAATAAAAGGAAATCAAAATTTTTTTAATTTTTAAAGATTTTTTTAATTTTTAAAGAAATTGTTTTCATTTTTTTGATTTTTTAAATAAAAATAATAAATAAGAATCCAAAAACGTGATGAAGAATTTATAGTTTTAAAATGTATCCAAACTATAATCTCAAATAGGCAAGCGTACCTATTGAAATATAGTATAGGAAATATCATATTAGACCCGGGGCCTGTTAAGTACTTCTACTCACGCAAATTAGTATTATTTTATCTAAATATAAAATGAGATTAAATTAAACTAATTGACAAAAAAATAAACTAAAAACTAGCAATTGATCTAGACTCCTTTTGAAAAAACATTTTATTAAACACAAACTCTATTTTACTCACTTCGACCGTGGAGGTTCCCAAGATACAAAAGCGTCTCTCTCGAGCCCATGCTTTTGACTAACCTTAGGTTGATCGATTAAGACACCTCGGCCAGTCGAAACTCCTAAGCTTGCTTTAGGCGGTGAACCCCTCTATTGGATTTGACTCCAATCCGGAAGATCCATGTCATCCTCTCTCGAGGAGTGCATGCGGCTCCTTTTATCTTTGAGCGATCTACTCGTATCTGTAATATCTCGGTCATTTAAGATACGGATCTAAAATCGAAGAGCATATCCATGAAATATGAATTCGACACAATATAATTCAAAGATAAATATAAAGCGGTAAAAGAGTTTGACAAAAAGAGTTTAATTCAAAGATCATCATGATCAAGTGCTAAGTAAGTTAACTACATGACATGAAATAAAGGTTACAATAAAATTAAAAGGAAGACATGATTAAGATGAGTAGTACTTGAATTGAAATTAACAAAAAGTAAAGTTAAACTATGAAATTGAAATTACATAAAAGAAATGCATAAAAATAGTAAACTAAGCTACAACATAGTCCTAAAATTGGCTTCTCCTCAATTCCCCGGCTCATGAACTCATCTGGAATTTATAAGAAAAGTTACTGGTCGGTCATGCCCTTGGTCACGCCCGTGACCTGGGGCGTGTTAAGCTCGGAATCGTCATCTTAAAAGCCCTGGAACGTTGGAGAAAAATTGCCAAAAGTCGCCGTTTTGTGGGTCATGCCGCTCGGTCATGCCCGTGACCTAGGGCGTGTCAAGTTTGTTACTGGAAAAGGCGGTAAGGAGAAACGGCGGGAATAAATTATGGATGTTTTAGGAAGTCACGCCCCTCGGTCACGCCCGTGACCTAGGGCGTGTATTGACCGGGTCAGCAAACGGATGGAAACGACGCAATCTGGCATCAATTCGGCAGTTTCGGGTAGGTCACTCCCTAGGTCACGCCCGTGATATAGGGGCGTGTACTTAGAAAATGTCCCAGAATTGTCCACGGAAGCTTTCTGTAGAAAATTATACTTTTGAACTAGACACTCCCATGTTCATTCCCTGGTCACGCCTGTGTCATCAGGGCGTGTATTTGAGAAACTCTCCAGATTTGTAGAGGATGTCGTCCTCTTTCCGTTGACTGGTTTCACATCCAGTAACTCTTCCTGGTTTGAAATTTATGACCATTTGAAGTTCAGCTATCCGCGACCAAAAATGTTAATTTTCTCCAAAATGTTTTTCGATCATGGTCATGCACTTGAAATTGATATTCAGAGCTCAATTATACCTGAAATTAGAAAATAAAGGATTCATTACTTTTATTTAAAAAAACAAAAGAAAATATAATTATTTATTAGATAAAAATTATATTAAAATAAATATAAATAATGACTTATCAAATACCCCCATACTTAATCTTTCGTTATTTCAGAGCAAAACTATGAGAAATAATTATAGGAAATTAAAATAATTTTTAATTAAACTAAAAATTTATTAAATCAAAAGAAAGTTAAAAATTAACTTTAGGGATTCAAAATTTTAAGTCCGAAAATATAAAAGTAAAATATGAAGAGCTAAATATTTAGCAAAATTTACTCTAATAAAATAATTAGAACTCAAAATTAAATATTTAGCAAACAAAGTTAGATTAAAAATTATAAACACTTTTTTCACTAAAAAGAAACTTCAAGGAAAATTCAAACTACTACTTATGCCCTCTTACAATTTTAATTTAAATCTAAAATAATTATATTGGATTTTTGGGTTTAGGAACAAGAAAATTGAAGAGATCTTAGATTGGGGGTGATGAATTTTATACTCTCAGTACACAAATTTTTTTTGATGTTCTTTTTTCTTTTTTCCCTTCGAACTGAATTGCTTAGAAGTAAAGAATTTTATCCTCTTACTCCTTTTTTTGGGGGGGGGGGTTGCATATATGTATCAAGGAATACTTGATTCCCATAATATATGATCTAACCAAAAAGAAAAAAATTGCATATGTATACTAGGGGATAATGATTTTTATCCTCTTATTCCGATGACATATGAGCTAACAAGAAAATAAAAATAAAAAGAGAAAGGCTTGTAAAAATTTTGGATTTAATCAAAATTGTTGGAGAGCAACTATAATAAATTAAAATTTCCTAAAAATCTTAAAGTTTAAGTGAATATAATTAAAATCTAAGGATTGTTAAAATAAGCACTATGAAATTAAAACTAATTAGAATTTTAGAGAAAAAGGGGTAAATAGATTTCTCTAAACAAATTTACTTCATAAATTTATTTCTTAAAATCAAATCACCTAAAAATTAAATTTAACTAACTTTGATGAAATAAAACATTAAAAAATCAAAATTTATAAAAATTCTTATAAATAAACTCAAAATAAATTTCTAAAAATCACAACGAGATTAAGTAGGGGTTTATTATATTTTTTGTATTTTTTTTTGTATTTTTGATAATAAAAAGAAAACAAATTTTGTTTTTAATTTTTAAAGATTTTTTTAGTTTTTAAAGAATTTTTTTCATCTTTTTGAATTTTTAAATAAAAATAATAAATAAGAATCTAAAAACTTGATGGAGAATTTAATGTTTTAAAATGTATCCAAACTATAATCCAAATAGGCAAGCGTACCAATCGAAATATAGTATAAGAAATGTCGTATTAGACTCGGGGCCTATTGAGTACTTCTAATCACGCAAATTAGTATTATTTTATCTAAATATAAAATGAGATTAAATTAAACTAATTCAAAGAAAATAAACTAAAAACTAGCACTTGATCTACACTCCCTTTGAATAAACGTTTTTGAAACACAAACTCTATTTTACTCACTTCGACTGTGGAGGTTCCCAAGATACAAAAGCGTCTCTCTCGAGCCCATGCTTTTGACTAACCTTAGGTTGATTGATTTAGAACCCTCGACCAATCGAAACTCCTAAGCTTACTTTAGGCGGTGAATGTCTCTATTGGATTTGACTACAATTCGGAAGAACCATGTCATCCTATCTCGAGGAGTCCATGCGGCTCCTTTTATATTTGAGCGATCTACTCGTATCCGCAACCTCTTAGTCATTCAAGATACGGATCTAAAATCGAAGAGCATATCCGCAAAATATGAATTCGACATAATATAATTCAAAGATAAATCGAAAGCGGTAAAAGAGTTTGATAAAAAGAGTTTTATTTAAAGATCATCATGATCAAGTGCTAAGGAAGTTAGCTACTTGACATGAAATAAAGGTTACAATAAAAGTAAAAGGAAGACATGATTAAGAAGAGGAGTACTTGAATTGAAATTAACAAAAAGCAAAGTTAAACTATGAAATTGACATTACATAAAAGAAATGCATAAAAATAGTAAACTAAGCTACAACATAGTCCTAAAATTGGCTTCTCCTCTCTTCCCCAGCTCCTGAACTCATCTGGACTTTATAGAAAAAGTTGTTGGTCGGTCACACCCTTGGTCATGCCCGTGACCTAGGGTGTGTCAGGCTCGGAACCATAATCTTAAAAGCCCAGGAACGTTGGAGAAAAACCGCCAAAAGTTGCGGTTTTGCAGGTCACGCCCCTAGGTCACACCTATGACCTAGGGCGTGTAAAGTCTGTTACTAGAAGTCACGCCCCTCAGTCACGCCCGTGACCTAGGGGGTGTACTGACTGGGTCAGAAAACGGATGGAAACGGCTCAATGTGGTATCAATTAGGCAGTTTTGGGTAGGTCATGCCCTGGGTCACACCCGTGACATGGGGGCGTGGACTTAGAAAATGTCCCAAAATTGTCCACGGAAGCTTTCTGCAGAAAATTGTACTTTTGAACTAGACACGCCCGTATTCTTGCCCTGGTCATGCCCATTTCATGGGGGAATGTACTTAGAAAATGTCCTAGAATTGTCCACAGAAGCTTTCTCCAGAAAATTGTCCTTTTGAACTAGACATGCCCGTGTTCATACCAAGTTCACGCCCGTGTCATTTGGGCGTGTACTTTAGAAACTCTTCAGATTTGTAGAGGACGTCGTGCTCTTTCCGTTGACTAGTTGCACGTCCCGTAACTCTTCTTGCTTTGAATGTTAAGATCATTTGAAGTTCAGCTATCCGCGACCAAAAATGTTAATTTTCTCCAAAATGTTTTTAGATAATGGTCATGCACTTGAAATTGATATTCAGAGCTCAATTATACCTAAAATTAGAAAATAAAGGATTTATTAATAGTATTTATAAAACAAAAGAAAATATAATTATTTATTAGACAAAAATTATATTAGAATAAATATAAATAATGACTTATCAAATACCCTCATACTTAATCTTTTGCTATTCCATAGCAAAACTATTAGAAATACTTATAAAAATTTAATAAAATTTTTAATTAAACTAAAAATTTATTAAATCAAAATAAATTTAAAAATTAACATTAGGGATTCAAAATTTTAAGTTCAAATATATGAAAGTAAAATGTGAAGAGCTAAATATTTAGCAAAATTTCTCTAATAAAATAATTAGAACTCAAAATTAAATATTTAGCAAACAAAGTTAGATTAAAAATTATAAACACTTTTTTTACTGAAAAGAAATTTCAAGGAAAATTTAAACCACTACTTATGCTCTCTGACAATTTTAATTTAAATCTAAAACATTATATTGGATTTTTGAGTTTAGGGACAAGAAAATTGAAGAGATCTTAGATTGGGGGTGATTAATTTTATCCTCTCACCCCACACATTGTTTTTTTTGATGTTTTTTTTCTTTTTTCTCTTCAAACAAAATTGCTTAGTAGTAATGAATTTTATCCTCTTACTCCTTTTTTGTGTGGGGGGGGGGGGTTGCATACGTGTACCAAGGAATACTTGATTCCCATGTCATATGATCTAAACAAAAAGAAAGAAATTGCATATGTGTACTAGGGGATAATTAATTTTATCCTCTAATTCCAATGACATATGAGCTAACAAGAAAATATAAATAAAAAGAGAAAGGCTAACAGAAATGTTGTATTAAATCAAAATTGTTGGAGAGCAACTATAGTAAATTAAAATTTCCTAAGAATATTAAAGTTTAAGTGAATATAATTAAAATCTAAGGATTGTTAAACTAAGCACTATGAAATTGAAATTAATTAGAATTTGTGAGAAAAAGGGCTAAATAGATTTCTCTAAAAAAATTTTCTTCATAAATTTATTTCTTAAAATCAAATCACCTAAAAATTAAATTTAACTAACTTTGGTGAAATAAAAGATTAGAAAATCAAAATTTATAAAAATTCATATAAATAAACTAAAAATCAAATTTCTAAAAATCATAACGAGATTAAGGAGGGGTTTATTATATTTTTGTATTTTTTTTAATTTTTTGTATTTTTTATAATAAAAAGAAAACAATTTTTTTTAATTTTTAAAGATTTTTTTTATTTTTAAAATTTTATTTTTAATTTTTTGAATTGTTAAATAAAACTAATAAATAAGAATCCAAAAACTTGATGAAGAATTTATAGTTTTATAATGTATCCAAACTATAATCTCAAATAGGCAAGCGTACCTATCAAAATATAGTATAGGAAATGTTGTATTAGACTCGGGGCATGTTGAGTACTTCTACTCATGCAAATTAGTATTATTTTATCTAAATATAAAATGAGATTAAATTAAACTAATTGAAGGAAAATAAAATAAAAACTAGCACTTGATATAGACTCCGCTTGAATAAACTTTTTATGAAACACAAACTCTATTTTACTCACTTCGACCATGGAGGTTCCTAAGATACAAAAGCGTCTCTCTAGAGCTCATGCTTTTGACTAGCCTTAGGTATCGATTAATACCCCTCGGCCAGTCGAAACTCCTAAGCTTGCTTTAGGTAGTGAACCCCTCTATTAGATTTGACTCAAATCTGGAAGATCCTTGTCTCCTCTCTCGAGGAGTGCATGCGGCTCCTTTTATCTTTGAGCGATCTACTCGTATCCGCAACCTCTCGGTCATTTAAGATACGGATCTAAAATCGAATAGCATATCCGCGAAATTTGAATTCGACACATTACAATTCAAAGATAAATGGAAAGCGGTAAAAGAGTTTGACAAAAAGAGTTTGTTCAAAGATCATCATGATCAAGTTCTAAGGAAGTTAGCTACTTGACATGAAATAAAGGTTACAATAAAAGTAAAAGGAAGACTTGATTAAGAAGAGGAGTACTTGAATTGAAATTAATAAAAAGTAAAGTTAAACTATGAAATTGAAATTACATAAAAGAAATGCACAAAACAGTAACCTAAGAATAACATAATCCTAAAATTAGCTTCTCCTTTATACCCCAGCTCCTGAACTCATCTTGAATTTATAGGAAAAGTTGCTGGTCAGTCACGCCCTTGGTCACGTCTTAAAATTGGTCAAGCTTGGAACTGTCATCTTAAAGGCCCGGGATTGTTGTAGAAAAACCGCCAAAATCACCATTTTTCGGGTCACGCCCCTAGGTTATGCCCGTGATCTAGGGCATGTCAGGTCTGTTACTGGAAAAGGCGGGAAGGAGAAACGGCGGGAATAAATTTTGGATGTTGCGGGAAGTCACGCCCCTCGATCACGCCCGTGGCCTAGGGCATGTACTGACCAGGTCAGTAAACAGATGGAAACGGTGCAATCTGGCATCAATTCGGTAGTTTCGGGTAGGTCACAGCCTGGGTCACGCCCGTGATATGGGGGCGTGTACTTAGAAAATGTCCCAGAATTGTCCACGGAAGCTTTCAACAGTAAATTGTACTTTTGAACTAGACATGCCCATGTTCATGCACTGGTCACGCCAGTGTCATGAAGGCGTGTACATAAGAAACTCTCCAGATTTGTAGAGGACGTCATCCTTTTTCCGTTGACTGGTTGCACGTCCCGTAACTCTTCATGATTTGAAAGTTATGACCATTTGAAGTTCAGCTATCCGGGACCAAAAATGTTAATTTTCTCCAAAATATTTTTAGATCATGGTCATGCACTTGAAATTGATATTCAGAGCTCAATTATGCCTGAAATTAGAAAATAAAGGATTTATTAACAGTTTTTAAAAAACAAAAGAAAATATAATTATTTATTAGATAAAAATTATATTAGAATAAATACAAATAATGACTTATCAAATACCACCATACTTAATTGTTTGCTATTCCAGAGCAAAACTATGAGAAATACTTATAACAAATTAATATAATTTTTAATTAAACTAAAAATTTATTAAAATAAAAGAAAGTTAAAAATTAACTTTAGGGATTCAAAATTTTATGACCTAAAATATGAAAGTAAAATGTGAAGAGCTAAATATTTAGCAAAGTTTTCTCTAATAAAATAATTAGAACTCAAAATTTTATATTTAGCAAATAAAGTTTGATTAAAAATTATAAACACTTTTTTCACTGAAAAGAAACTTCAAGGAAAATTCAAACTACTACTTATGCTCTCTTACAATTTTAATTTAAATCTAAAACAATTATATTGGATTTTTAGGTTTAGGAACAAGAAAATTGAAGAGATCTTAGATTGGGAGTGATGAATTTTTTCCTCTCACCCCACATAATTTTTTTTCTTTTTGATGTTATTTTTTCTTTTTTCTCTTCGAACAAAATTGCTTAGGAGTAATGAATTTTATCCTCTAACTCCTTTTTTTTGGTGTGGGGCGGTTACATATGTGTACTAAGGAATACTTGATTCTCATGATATATGATCTAACCAAAACGAAAAAAATTGCATATGTGTACTAGGTGATATTGAATTTTATCCTCTTATTCCCGTGACATATGAGCTAACAAGAAAATAAAAAGAAAAAGAGAAAGGCTAGCAAAAATTTTGGATTGAATCAAAATTGTTGGAGAGCAACTATAGTAAATTAATATTTCCTAAGAATATTAAAGTTTAAGTGAATATAATTAAAATCTAAGGATTGTTAAACTAAGCACTATGAAATTGAAACTAATTAGAATTTGTGAGAAAAAGGGCTAAATAGATTTCTCTAAACAAATTTACTTCATAAATTTCTTTCTTAAAATCAAATCACCTAAAATTAAATTTAACTAACTTTGATGAAATAAAAGATTAGAAAATCAAAATTTATAAAAATTCTTATAAATAAACTCAAAATAAATTTCTAAAAATCACAACGAGATTAAGTAGGCGTTTATTAAATTTTTTTTATTTTCTTTTTTTATTATTATTATTTGTATTTCTGATAATAAAAAGAAAACAAAAATTTTATAGTTTTTAAAGATTTTTTTAATTTTTAAAGAAATTTTTTTCATTTTTTTGAATTTTTAAATAAAAATAATAAATAAAAATCCAAAAACTTGATGAAGAATTTATAATTTTAAAATGTATCCAAACTATAATCTCAAATGGGCAAGCGTACCTATCAAAATATAGTATAGGAAATATCGTATTAGACTCGGGGCCTGTTGAGTACTTCTACTCACGCAAATTAGAATTATTTTATCTAAATATAAAATGAGATTAAATTAAACTAATTGAAAGGAAATAAACTAAAAACTAGCACTTGATCTAGACTCTCTTTGAATAAACTTTTTATGAAACACAAACTCTATTTTACTCACTTTGACTGTTGAGGTTCCTAAGATACAAAAGCGTCTCTCTCGAGCCTATGCTTTTGACTAACCTTAGGTTGATCGATTAAGACCCCTCGGCCAGTCGAAACTCCTAAGCTTGCTTTAGGCAGTGAACCTCTCTATTGGATTTGACTCCAAACCGGAAGATCCATATCATCCTATCTCGAGGAGTGCATGCGGCTCCTTTTATCTTTAAGCAATCTACTCGTATCTGCAACATCTTGGTCATTTAAGATACGGATCTAAAATCGAAGTGCATATCCGCGAAATATGAATTCGACATAATATAAATCAAACATAAATGGAAAGCGGTAAAAAAGTTTGACAAAAAGAGTTTTACTCAAAGATCATCATGATCAAGTGCTAAGGAAGTTAGCTACTTGACATGAACTAAAGGTTGCAATAAAAGTAAAAGGAAGACATGATTAAGAAGAGGAGTACTTGAATTGAAATTAACAAAAAGTAAAGTTAAACTATGAAATTGAAATTACATAAAAGAAATGCATAAAAACAGTAAACTAAGCTACAAAATAGTCCTAAAATTGGCTTTTCCTCTCTTCCCCAGCTCATGAACTCATCTGGAATTTATAAGAAAAGTTGTTGGTCGGTCACGCCTGTGACCTAGGGCGTGTCAAGCTCGGAACCATCATCTTAAAATCCCGGGAACTTTGGAGAAAAATCGCCAAAAGTCGTCGTTTTACGGGTCACGCAGCTCGGTTATGCCCGTGAACTATGGCTTGTCAAGTCTGTTTCTGGAAAAGACGGGAAGGAGAAACGGCGGGAATAAATTCTGGCTGTTGTGGGAAGTCACGCCCCTCGGTCACGCCCGTGACCTAGGGCGTGTACTAACCGGGTCAACAAACGGATGGAAACAACACAATCTGGCATCAATTCGGTAGTTTCGGGTAGGTCACTACCTGGGTCACGCCCATGATATAGGGGCGTGTACTTAGAAAATGTCCCAGAATTGTCCACGGAAGCTTTCTGCAGAAATTGTACTTTTAAACTAGACATGCCCGTGTTCATGCCTGGGTCACGCCCGTGTTATGGGGACGTATACTTGAGAAACTCTCCAGATTTGTAGAGGATGTCATCCTCTTTCTGTTGACTGGTTGCACGTCTAGTAACTCTTCCTGGTTTGAAATTTAAGACCATTTGAAGTTCAGCTATCCGCGACGAAAAATGTTAATTTTCTCTAAAATATTTTTAGATCATGGTCATGCACTTTAAATTGATATTTAGAGCTCAACTATACCTGAAATTAGAAAATAAAGGATTTATTAATTGTATTTAAAAAAACAAAAGAAAATATAATTATTTATTAGATAAAAATTATATTAAAATAAATATAAATAATGACTTATCAAATACCCCCATAATTAATCTTTTGTTATTCCAGGGCAAAACTATGAGAAATACTTATAAGAAATCAATATAATTTTTAATTAAACTAAAAATTTATTAAATCAAAATAAAGTTAAAAATTAACTTTAGGGATTCAAAATTTTAAGTCCTAAAATATGAAAGTAAAATATGAAGAGCTAAATAGTTAGCAAACTTTCACTAAAAAGAAACTTCAAGGAAAATTCAAACTACTACTTATGCTCTTTTATAATTTTAATTTAAATCTAAAATAATTATATTGGATTTTTGGGTTTAGGAACAAGAAAATTGAAGAGATCTTAGATTGGGGGTGATGAATTTTATCCTCTCACTCCACGCAATTTTATTCTTTTTAATGTTCTTTTTTCTTTTTTCTCTTCGAACAGAATTGCTTAGGAGTAATGAATTTTATCCTCTTACTCTTTTTTTTGGGGGGGGGGGGGTTGCATATGTGTACCAAGGAATACTTGATTCCCATGATATATGATCTAACCAAAAAGAAAAAAACTTGCATATGTATACTAAGGGATAATGAATTTTATCCTCCTATTCCGGTGACATATGAGCTAACAAGAAAATAAAAATAAAAAGAGAAAGGCTTGCAAAAAATTTGGATTAAATCAAAATTGTTGGAGAGCAACTATAATAAATTAAAATTTCCTAAAAATCTTAAAGTTTAAGTGAATATAATTAAAATCTAAGGATTGTTCAAGTAAGCACTATGAAATTGAAAGTAATTAGAATTTGAGAGAAAAATGGCTAAATAGATTTCTCTAAACAAATTTGCTTCATAAATTTATTTCTTAAAATCAAATTACCTAAAAATTAAATTTAACTAACTTTGATGAAATAAAAGATTAGAAAGTTAAAATTTATAAAAATTCTTATAAATAAACTAAAAATAAATTTCTAAAAATCACAACGAGATTAAGGAGGGGTTTATTATATTTTTTGTATTTTCTTTTTTTAAATTTTTTTGTATTTTTGATAATAAAAATAAAACAATTTTTTTAAAATTTTTAAAGATTTTTTTAATTTTTAAAGAATTGTTTTTCATTTTTTTGAATTTTTAAATAAAAAAAATAAATAAGAATACAATAACTTGATGAAGAATTTATAGTTTTAAAATGTATCCAAACTATAATCTCAAATAGACAAGCGTACCTATCGAAATATAATATAAGAAATGTCGTATTAGACTCGGGGCCTGTTGAGTACTTCTACTCATGCAAATCAGTATTATTTTATCTAAATATAAAATGAGATTAAATTTAACTAATTCAAATAAAATAAACCAAAAACTAGCACTTGATCTAGACTCCCTTTGAATAAATTTTTTATGAAACACAAACTCTATTTTACTCACTTCGACCGTGGAGGTTCCCAAGATACAAAAGCGTCTCTCTCGAGCCCATGCTTTTGACTAACCTTAGGTTGATTGATTAAGACCCCTCGACAAGTCGAAACTCCTAAGCTTGCTTTAGGAGATGAACCTCTCTATTGGATTTGACTACAATCCGGAAGATCCATATCATCCTCTCTCGAGGAGTCCATGCGGCTCCTTTTATCTTTGAGCGATCTACTCGTATCCACAACCTCACGGTCATTCAAGATACGGATCTAAAATCGAAGAGCACATCCGCAAAATCTGAATTCGACACAATATAATTCAAAGATAAATCAAAAGCGGTAAAAGAGTTTCACAAAAAGAGTTTTATTTAAAGATCATCATGATCAAGTGCTAAGGAAGTTAGCTACTTGACATGAAATAAAGGTTACAATAAAAATAAAAGGAAGACATGATTAAGAAGAGGAGTACTTGAATTGAAATTAACAAAAAGTAAATTTAAACTATGAAATTGACATTACATAAAAGAAATGCATAAAAACAGTAAACTAAGCTACAACATAGTCCTAAAATTGGCTTCTCCTCTCTTCCCTGACTCCTTAACTCATCTGCACTTTATAGGAAAAGTTGCTGGTCGGTCACACCCTTGGTCACACCCGTGACCTAGGGCGTGTCAAGCTCGGAACCGTCATCTTAAAAGCCCGGGAATGTTGGAGAAAAACCGCCAAAACTAGCTGTTTTGCGTGTCACGCCCTGAGGTCATGCCTGTGACCTAGGGCATGTCAAGTCTGTTACTGGAAAATTCAAACTAATACATATGCATTCTTACAATGTTAATTTAAATCTAAAACAATTTTATTGGATTTTTTGGGTTTAGGAACAAGAAAATTGAAGAGATCTTAGATTGGGGGTGATAAATTTTATCCTCTCACCCACACAATTTTTTTTTCTTTTTTATGTTCTTTTTCTTTTTTCTCATCGAACAAAATTTCTTAGGAGTAATGAATTTTATCCACTTACTCCTTTTTTTTGGGGGGGGGGGGTAGCATATGTGTACCAAAGAATACTTGATTCTCATTACATATGATATAACCAAAAAGAAAAAAATTGCATATGTATACTAGGGGATAATGAATTTTATCCTCTTATTCTCGTGACATATGAGCTAACAAGAAAATAAAAATAAAAAGAGAAAGGATAGCAAAAATTTTGGATTAAATCAAAATTATTGGAGAGCAACTATATTAAATTAAAATTTCATAAGAATCTTAAAATTTAAGTGAATATAATTAAAATCTAAGAATTGTTAAAATAAGCACTATGAAATTGAAACTAATTAGAATTTGAGAGAAAAAGGACTAAATAGATTTCTCTAAATAAATTTACTTCAAAAATTTATTTCTTAAAATCTAATCACCTAAAAATTAAATTTAACTAACTTCGATGAAATAAAAGATTAGAAAATCAAAATTTATAAAATTTCTTATAAATGAACTCTAAATAAATTTCTAAAAATCACAACGAGATAAGTAGGGGTTTATTATATTTTTTGTATTTTCTTGTTTTTTGTATTTTTGATAATAAAAATAAAACAAATTTTTTTTAATTTTTAAAGATTTTTTTTAATTTTTAAAGAATTTTTTTCCATTTTTTTGAATTTTTAAATAAAAATTATAAATAAGAATCCAAAACCTTGATGAAGAATTTATAGTTTTAAAATGTATCCAAACTATAATCTCAAATAGGCAAGCGTATCTATCGAAATATAGTATAGGAAATGTCGTATTAGACTCGGGGTATATTGAGTACTTCTACTCATGCAAATTAGTATTATTTTATCTAAATATAAAATCAGATTAAACTTTTTATGAAACACAAATTTTATTTTACTCACTTCGATCGTGGAGGTTCCCAAGATAAAAAATCTCCTCTCTCGAGCTCATACTTTTGACTAACCTTAGGTTGATCGATTAAGACCCCTCGGCCAGTCGAAACTCCTAAGCTTGCTTTAGGCAGTGAACCCCTCTATTGGATTTGACTCTAATCTGGAAGATCCATGTCATCCTCTCTCGAGGAGTGTATGCGGCTCCTTTTATCTTTGAGCGATCTACTCGTATCCACAACCTCTCGGTCATTTAAGATACGGATCTAAAATCGAAGGGCATATCCCCGAAATATGAATTCGACACAATATAATTCAAAGATAAATCGAAGGCGGTAAAAGTGTTTGACAAAAAGAGTTTTAATCAAATATCATCATGATCAAGTGCTAAGGAAGTTAGCTACTTGACATGAAATAAAGGTTACAATAAAAGTAAAAGAAAGACATGATTAAGAACATGAGTACTTGAATTGAAATTAACAAAAAGTAAAGTTAAACTATGAAATTGAAATTACATAAAAAATTGCATAAAACAGTAAATTAAGCTACAACATAATTCTAAAATTGGATTCTCCTCTCTACCCCTGCTCCTGAACTCATCTGGAATTTATAGGAAACGTTGTTGGTCAGTCACGCCCTTGGTCACGCCCGTGACCTAGGGCCTGTCAAGTCTGTTACTGGAAAAGGCGGGATGGACAAACGGCGTGAATAAATTCTGGCTGTTGCGGGAAGTCACGCCCCTCAGTCACGTCCGTTAGCTAGGGCGTGTACTGACCGGGTCAGCAAACGGATGGAAACATTGCAATCTGGCATCAATTCGGTAGTTTCGGGTAGGTCACTCCCTGGGTCATGCCAGTGACATGGGGGTGTGTACTTAGAAAATGTCCCAGAATTGTCCACGGAAGCTTTATGCAGAAAATTGTACTTTTGAACTAGACATTCCCGTGTTCATGCCTTGGTCACGCCCGTGTCATGGGGGCATGTACTTGAGAAACTCTCCAGATTTGTAGAGGACGTCATCCTCTTTTCGTTGACTTTTTGCACGTCCCGTAACTCTTCCTGGTTTGAAAGTTATGACCATTTGAAGTTCAGTTATCCGAGACCAAAAATGTTAATTTTCTCCAAAATGTTTTTAGATCATGGTCATGCACTTGATATTGATATTTAGAGCTCAATTATACCTGAAATTAGAAAATAATGAATTTATTATTAGTATTTATAAAAACAAAAGAAAATATAATTATTTATTATATAAAAATTATATCAGAATAAATATAAATAATGACTTATCAAATACCCCCATACTTAATCTTTTGCTATTCCAGAGCAAAACTATGAGAAATACTTATAATAAATTAATATAATTTTTAACTAAACTAAAAATTTATTAAATCAAAAGAAAGTTAAAAATTAACTTTAGGGATTCAAAATTTTAAGTCCTAAAATATGAAAGTAAAATGTGAAGAGCTAAATATTTAGCAAAGTTTTCTCTAATAAAATAATTAGAACTCAAAATTAAATATTTAGCAAACAAAGTTAGATTAAAAATTATAAACACTTTTTTCAATAAAAAGAAACTTCAAGGAAAATTCAAACTACTATTTATGCACTCTTACAATTTTAATTTAAATGTAAAACGATTATATTGGATTTTTGGGTTTAGGAACAAGAAAATTGAAGAGATCTTAGATTGAGGGTGATGAATGTTTTCCTCTCACGCCACACAATTTTTTTTTATGTTCTTTTTTCTTTCTTCTCTTCGAACAAAATTACTTAGAAGTAATGTGTACTATGGGATAAAGAATTTTATACTCTTATTCCCATGATATATGAGCTAACAAGAAAAAAAATAAAAAGAGAACGGCTAGCAAAAATTTTGGACTAAATCAAAATTGTTGAAGAGCAACTATAGTACATTAAAATTTCCTAAGAATCTTAAAGTTTATGTGAATATAATTAAAATCTAAGGATTGTTAAACTAAGCATTATGAAAATAAAACTAATTAGAATTTGAGAGAAAAAGAGGTAAATAGATTTCTCTAAACAAATTTAATTCATAAATTTATTTCTTAACATCAAATCACCTAAAAATTAAATTTAACTAACTTTGATGAAATAAAAGATTAGAAAATCAAAATTTATAAAAATTCTTATAAATAAACTCAAAATAAATTTTTAAAAATCACAAAGAGATTAAGTAGGGGTTTATTATATTTTTTGTAATTTTTTTTATTTTTTTATATTTTTGATAATAAAAATAAAACAAAAAATTTTTAATTTTAAAAGATTTTTTTAATTTTTAAAGAATTTTTTTTCATTTCTTTGAATTTTTAACTAAAAATAATAAATAAGAATCCAAAAACTTGAGGAAGAATTTATAGTTTTAAAATGTATCCAAACTATAATCTCAAATAGGCAGGCATACCTATCGAAATATAGTATGAGAAATGTCGTATTAGACTCGGGTCCTGTTGAGTACTTCTACTCACGCAAGTTAGTATTATTTTATCTAAATATAAAATGAGATTAAATTAAACTAATTGAAAGAATATAAATTAAAAACTAGCACTTGATCTAGACTCCCTTTGAATAAACTTTTTATGAAACACAAACTCTATTTTACTCACTTTGACCGTGGAGGTTCTCAAGATACAAAGCGTCTCTCTCGAGCCCATACTTTTGACTAACCTTAGGTTGATCGATTAAGAACCCTCGGCCAGTTGAAACTCCTAAGCTTGCTTCAGGCGGTGAACCCCTCTATTTGAATTGACTCCAATCCGGAAGATCCATGTCATCCTCTCTCGAGCAGTGCATGCAGCTCCTTTTATCTTTGAGCGATCTACTCATATCCGCAACTTCTCGGTCATTTAAGATATAGATTTAAAATCGAAAAGAATATCCGCGAAATATGAATTCGACACAATATAATTCAAAGATAAATCGAAAGCGGTAAAAGAGTTTGACAAAATGAGTTTTATTCAAAGATCATCATGATCAAGTTAAGTAAGTTAACTACTTGACATGAAATAAAGGTTACAATAAAAGTAAAAGGAAGACATGATTAAGAAGATGAGTACTTGAATTGAAATTAACAAAAAGTAAAGTTAAATTATGAAATTGAAATTACATAAAAGAAATGCATAAAAACAGTAAACTAAGCTACAACATAGTCCTAAAATTGGCTTCTCCTCTCTTCCCCAGCTCCTGAACTCATCTGGAATTTATAGGAAAAGTTGTTGGTCGGTCACGCACTTGGTCACGCCCGTGACCTAGGGCGTGTCAAGCTCGGAACCGTCATCTTAAAAGCCCGAGAAAACCACCAAAAGTCCTAATTTTATGGGTCACGCCCCTATGTCACGCCTGTGACCAATGGCGTGTAAAGTCTGTTACTGGAAAAGGCGGGAAGGAGAAATGGAGGGAATAAATTCTGGCTGTTGTGGGAAGTCACGCCCCCCGGTCACGCCCGTGACCTAGGGCATGTACTGACCGGGTCAGCAAACGGATGGAAACGGCGTAATCTGGCATCAATTCGGCAATTTTAGGTAGGTCACACCCTGGGTCACGCCCGTGACATGGGGGCATGTACTTAGAAAATGCCCTAGAATTGTCCACGAAAGCTTTCTGCAAAAATATGTACTTTTGAACTAGACACGCCCGTGTTCATACCATGGTCACGCCCGTGTCAATAGGGCGTGTACTTGAGAAACTCTCCAGACTTGTAGAGTACGTCGTCCTCTTTCCGTTGACTAGTTGCATGCCCTGTAACTCTTCTTGGTTTGAAAGTTATGACCATTTGAAGTTCAGCTATCCGCGACCAGAAATGTTAATTTTCTCCAAAATGTTTTTAGATCATGGTCATGTACTTGAAATTGATATTCAGAGCTCAATTATACCTGAAATTAGAAAATAAAGTATTTATTAATAGTATTTATAAAAACAAAAAAATATAATTATTTATTAGATAAAAATTATATTAGAATAAATATAAATAATGACTTATCAAATACCCCCATACTTAATCTTTTGGTATTTCAGAGCAAAACTATGAGAAATACTTATAAGAAATTAATATAATTTTTAATTAAATTAAAAATTTATTAAATCAAAAGAAAGTTAAAAATTAACTTTAGTGATTCAAAATTTTAAGTACTAAAATATGAAAGTAAAATGTGAAGAACTAAATATTTAACAAAGTTTTCTCTAATAAAATAATTAGAACTCAAAATTAAATATTTAGCAAAAAAGTTAGATTAAAAATTATAGACACTTTTCACTAAAAAGAAACTTCAAGGAAAATGCAAACTACTACTTATGCCCTCTTACAATTTTAATTTAAATCTAAAACAATTATATTGGATTTTTGGATTTAGGAACAAGAAAATTGAAGAGATCTTAGATTGAGGGTGATGAATTTTATCCTCTCACCCCACGGAATTTTTTTTCTTTTTGATGTTCTTTTTTCTTTTTTCTCTTCGAACAGTATTGCTCAGTAGTAATGAATTTTATCCTCCTACTCATTTTTTTGGGGGGGATTGCATATGTGTACCAAGGAATACTTGATTCCCATGATATATGATCTAACCAAAAAGAAAAATTGCATATGTATACTAGGGGATAATGAATTTTATCCTCTTATTCTGGTGACATGATCTAACAAGAAAATAAAAATAAAAAGAGAAAGGGTTGCAAAAATTTTGGATTTAATCAAAACTGTTGGAGAGCAACAATAATAAATTATAATTTCCTAAAAATCTTAAAGTTTAAGTGAATATAATTAAAATCTAAGGATTGTTAAATTAAGCACTATGAAATTGAAACTAATTAGAATTTGAGAGAAAAAAGGTTAAATAGATTTCTCTAAACAAATTTACTACATAAATTTATTTCTTAAAATCAATTCACCTAAAAATTAAATATAACTAACTTTGATGAAATAAAAGATTGGAAAATCAAAATTTATAAAAATTCTTATAAATAAACTCAAAATAAATTTTTAAAAATCACAACGAGATTGAGTAGGGATTTATTATATTTTTTTTGTATTTTCTTTTTTTGTATATTTTTTTTTTGATAATAAAAAGAAAACAAATTTTCTTAAAATTTTTAAAGATTTTTTTAATTTTTAAAGAATTGTTTTTCATTTTTTTGAATTTTTAAATAACAATAATAAATAAGAATCCAAAAACTTGATGAAGAATTTATAGTTTTAAAATGTATCCAAACTATAATCTCAAATAGGCAAGCGTACCTATCAAAATATAGTATTAGAAATGTCGTATTAGACTCGGGGACTGTTGAGAACTTCTACTCAAGCAAATTAGTATTATTTTATTTAAATATATAATGAGATTAAATTAAACTAATTCAAAGAAAATAAATTAAAAACTAGCACTTGATCTAGACTCCCTTTGAATAAACTTTTTATGAAACACAAACTCTATTTTACTCACTTCGACCGTGGAGGTTCCCAAGATACAGAAGTGTTTCTCTCGAGCCCATGCTTTTTACTAACCTTAGGTTGATCGATTAAGAACCCTCGGCCAGTCGAAACTCCTATGCTTGCTTTAGGTAGTGAACCCCTCTATTAGATTTGACTCCAATCCAGAATATCCATGTTATCCTCTCTTGAGAAGTGCATGCAGCTCCTTTTATCTTTGAGCGATCTACTCGTATCTGCAACCTCTCGGTCATTTAAGATACGGATCTAAAATCGAAGAGCATATCCTCGAAATTTGACTTCAACACATTATAATTCAAAGATAAATGGAAAGCGGTAAAAGAGTTTGACAAAAAGAGTTTATTCAAAGATCATCATGATCAAGTGGTAAGGAAATTAGCTACTTGACATGAAATAAAGCTTACAATAAAAGTAAAAAGAAGACATGATTAAGAAGCGGAGTACTTGAATTGAAATTAGTAAAAAGAAAAGTTAAACTATGAAATTGAAATTACATAAAAGAAATGCATAAAAACAGTAAACTAAGTACAACATAGTCCTAAAATTAGTTTGTCCTTTCTACCCCAGCACCTGAACTCATCTGGAATTTATAGGAAAAGTTGTTGGTCAGTCACGCCCTTGGTCATGTCTTAAAATTGGTCAAGCTCGGAACTATCATCTTAAAAGCCCGGGAACGTTGGAGAAAAACCTCCAAAAGTCACCGTTTTGCGGGTCATGCCCCTAGGTCACACCCGTGATCTAGGGCCTGTCAAGATTGTTACTGGAAAAGGCAGGAAGGAGAAATGGCGGGAATAAATTCTGGCTGTTACGGGAAGTCACGCCCCTCGATCAGGCCCGTGACCTCGGGCGTGTACTGACCGTGTCAGCAAATGGATGGAAATGGCGCAATCTGGCATCAATTCGGTAGGTTCGGGTAGGTCACACCCTGGGTCACGCCCGTGATATGGGGGCGTGTACTTAGAAAATGTCACGGAATTGTCCACGGAAGCTTTCTGTAGCAAATTGTACTTTTGAACTAGACATGCCCGTGTTCATGCCCTGGTCACGCCCATGTCAAGGGGGCGTGTACTTAAGAAACTCTCCAAATTTGTAGAGGACGTCGTCCTCTTTCCGTTAACTGGTTGCACGTCCCATAACTCTTCCTTATTTGAAAGTTATGACCATTTGAAGTTCAGTTATCCGCGACCAAAAATGTTAATTTTGTCCAACATATTTTTAGATCATGGTCATGAACTAGAAATTGATATTCAGAGCTCAATTATACTTGAAATTAGAAAATAAAGGATTTATTAACAGTATTTAAAAATAAAAGAAAATATAATTATTTATTAGATAAAAATTATATTAGAATAAATATAAATAATGACTTATCAAAAACCCCCCATACTTAATCTTTTGCTATTCCAGAGCACAACTATGAGAAATACTTATAAAAAATTAATATAATTTTTAATTAAACTAAAAATTTATTAAATCAAAATAAATTTAAAAATTAACTTTAGAGATTCAAAATTTTAAGTCCAAAAATATGAAAGTAAAATGTGAAGAGCTAAATATTCAGCAAAATTTCTCTAATAAAATAATTAGAACTCAAAATTAAATATTTAGCAAACAAAGTTAGATTAAAAATTATAAACACTTTTTTTACTGAAAAGAAATTTTAAGGAAAATTCAAACTACTACTTATGCTCTCTTACAATTTTAATTTAAATCTTAAACAATTATATTGTATTTTTGGGTTTAGGAACAAGAAAATTGAAGAGATCTTAGATTGGGAGTGATGAATTTTATCCTCTCACCCCACACAATTTTTTTTCTTTTTCATGTTCTTTTTTATTTTTTTCTCTTCGAACAAAATTGCTTAGGAGTAATGAATTTTATCCTCTTACTCCTTTTTTTGGGGTGGTGGGGTTACATATGTGTACCAAGGAATACTTGATTCCCATGACATATGATCTAACCAAAAAGAAACAAATTGCATATGTGTACTAGGGGATAATGAATTTTATCCTCTGATTCCCGTGACATATGAGCTAACAAGAAAATAAAAAGAAAAAGAGAAAGGCTAGCAAACATTTTGAATTGAATCAAAATTGTTGGAGAGCAACTATAGTAAATTAAAATTTCCTAAGAATATCAAAGTTTAAGTGAATATAATTAAAATCTAAGCATAGTTAAAATAAGCACTATGAAATTGAAACTAATTAGAATTTGAGAGAAAAAGGGCTAAATAGATTTCTGTAAACAAATTTACTTCATAAATTTATTTCTTAAAATCAAATCACCAAAAAATTAAATTTAACTAACTTTGATGAAATAAAAGATTAGAAAATCAAAATTTATAAAAATTCTTATAAATAAATTTCTAAAAATCACAACGAGATTAAGTAGGCGTTTATTATATTTTTTATATTTTTTTTTTGTATTTTTGATAATAAAAAAACCAAAAAATTTATAATTTTTAAAGAATTTTTTTTTCATTTTTTGAATTTTTAAATAAAAATAATAAATAAGAATCCAAAAACTTGATGAAGAATTTATAATTTTAAAATATATCCAAACTATAGTCTCAAATAGGCAAGCGTACCTATCGAAATATATTATAGGAAATGTCGTATTAGACTCGGGGCCTGTTGAGTACTTCTACTTACGCAAATTAGTATTATTTTATCTAAATATAAAATGAGATTAAATTAAACTAATTGAAAGAAAATAAGCTAAAAACTAGCACTTGATCTAGACTCCCTTTGAATAAACGTTTTATGAAACACAAACTCTATTTTACTCACTTCGACCATGGAGGTTCCCAAGATACAAAAGCATCTCTCTCGAGCCCATGCTTTTAACTAACCTTAGGTTGATCGATTAAGACCCATCGGCCAGTCCACACTCCTAAGCTTGATTTAGGCGGTGAACCGCTCTATTGGATTTGACTCCAATATGGAAGATTTATGTCATCCTCTCTCGAGGAGTGAATGCGGCTCCTTTTATCTTTGTGCGATCTACTCCTATCTGCAACCTCTCGGTCATTTAAGATACGGATCTAAAATCGAAGAGCATATACACGAAATATGAAATAGACACAATATAATTCAAAGATAAATAGAAAACGGTAAAATAGTTTGACAAAAAGAGTTTAATTCAAAGATCATCATGATCAAGTGCTAAGGAAGTTAACTACTTGACATGAAATAAATGTTACAATAAAAGTAAAAGGAAGACATGATTAAGAAGAGGAGTACTTGAATTGAAATTAACAAAAAGTAAAATTAAACTATGAAATTGAAATTACATAAAAGAAATGCATAAAATAGTAAACTAAGCTACAACATAGTCCTAAAATTGGCTTCTCCTCTCTTCCCCAGCACATGAACTCATTTGGAATTTATAATAAAAGTTGCTGGTCGGTCACTCCCTTGGTCACGCCCGTGACCTGGGGTGTGTCAAACTCGGATCCGTCATCTTAAAATCCCGGGAACATTAGAGAAAAATCGCCAAAAGTTATCTTTTTGCGGGTCACGCCGCTCGGTCATGCCCGTGACCTAGGGCGTGTCAAGTCTATTACTGGAACAGGAGGGAAGGAGAAACGGCGGGAATAAATTCTAGATGTTATGGGAAGTCACGCCCCTCGGTCACGCCCGTAACCTAGGGCGTGTACTGACCGGGTCAGCAAACGGATGGAAATGACGCAATCTGGCAACAATTCAGTAGTTTCGGGTAGGTCACTCCCTGGGTCACGCCGGTGATATAGGGGCGTGTACTTAGAAATTGTCCCAGAATTGTCCACGGAAGCTTTCTGTAGAAAATTGTACTTTTGACCTAGACACGCCCGTGTTCATGCCCTGGTCACGCCCGTGTCATGGGGCCGTGTACTTGAGAAACTCTCCAGATTTGTAGAGGATGTCGTCCTGTTTCCGTTGACTGGTTGCACGTCCAGTAACTCTTCATGGTTTTAAATTTATGACCATTTGAAGTTCAGCTATCCGCGACCAAAAATGTTAATTTTCTCCAAAATATTTTTAGATCATGGTCATGCACTTGAAATTGATATTCAGAGCTCAATTATACCTGAAATTAGAAAATAAAGGATTTATTAATTGTAATTAAAAAACAAAAGAAAATAAAAATTATTTATTAGATAAAAATTATATTAAAATAAATATAAATAATGACTTATCAAATACCCTCATACTTAATCTTTTGTTATTCCAGAGCAAAACTATAAGAAATACTTATAAGAAATTAATATAATTTTAAATTAAACTAAAAATTTATTAAATCAAAAGAAAGTTAAAAATGAACTTTAGGGATTCAAAATTTTAAGTCCTAAAACATGAAATTAAAATATGAAGAGCTAAATATTTAGCAAAGTTTTCTCTAATAAGATAATTAGAACTCAAAATTAAATATTTAGCAAACAAAGTTAGTTTAAAAATTATAAATACTTTTTTCAGTAAAAAGAAAATTCAAGGAAAATTCAAACTACTACTTATGCCCTCTTACAATTTTTAATTCAATATAAAACAATTATATTGGATTTTTGGGTTTAGAAACAAGAAAATTGAAGAGATCTTAGATTGGGGGTGATGAATTTTATCCTCTTACCCACGCAATTTTTTCTTTTTGATGTTCTTTTTTCTTTTTTCTCTTTGAACAGAATTGCTTAGGAGTAATGAATTTTATCCTCTTACTCCTTTTGGGGGGGGGGGTTGCATATGTGTACAAAGAAATACTTGATTCCTATGATATATGATCTAAACAAAAAGAAAAAAATTGCATATGTATACTAGGGGATAATGAATTTTATCCTCTTATTCTGGTGACATATGAGTAAACAAGAAAATAAAAATAAAAAGAGAAAGGCTTGCAAAAATTTTGGATTAAATCAAAATTGTTGGAGAGCAACTATAATAAATTAAAATTTTCTAAAAATCTTAAAGTTTAAGTGAATATAATTAAAATCTAAGGATTATTAAACTAAGCACTATGAAATTGAAACTAATTAGAATTTTAGAGAAAAAGGGCAAAATAGATTTTTCTAAACAAATTTACTTCATAAATTTATTTATTAAAATCAAATCACCTAAAAATTAAATTTAACTAACTTTGATGAAATAAAATATTAGAAAATCAAAATTTATAAAAATTCTTATAAATAAACTCAAAATAAATTTCTAAAAATCACAACGAGATTAAGTAGGGGTTTATTATATTTTTTGTATTTTTTGTATTTTTTGTATTTTTGTTAATAAAAAGAAAACAAATTTTTTTTTATTTTTAAAGATTTTTTTAAATTAAAAACAATTGTTTTTTCATTTTTTTGAATTTTTAAATAAAAATAATAAATAAGAATCCAAAAACTTGATGAAGAATTTATAGTTTTAAAATATATCCAAACTATAATCTCAAATAGGCAAGGGTACCGATCGAAATATAGTATAAGAAATGTCATATTAGACTCGGAGCCTGTTGAGTACTTCTACTCATGCAAATTAGTATTATTTTATCTAGGTATAAAATGAGATTAAATTAAACTAATTCAAAGAAAATAAACTAAAAACTAGCAATTGATCTGGACTCCCTTTGATTAAACTTTTTATGAAATACAAACTCTATTTTACTCACTTCGACCGTGGAGGTTCCCAAGATACAAAAGCGTCTCTCTCGAGCCCATGCTTTTGACTAACCTTAGGTTGATTGATTAAGACCCTTCGACCAGTCAAAACTCCAAAGCTTTCTTTAGGCGGTGAACCCCTCTATTGGATTTGAGTACAATCCGGAAGATCCATGTCATCCTCTCTCGAGGAGTCCATGCGGCTCCTTTTATCTTTGAGCGATCTACTCGTATCCGCAACCTCTCGGTCATTCAAGATACGGATCTAAAATCGAAGAGCATATCCGGAAAATATGAATTCGACACAATATAATTCAAAGATAAATCGGAAGTGGAAATGAGTTTGACAAAAAGAGTTTTATTTAAAGATCATCATGATCAAGTGCTAAGGAAGTTAGCTACTTGACATGAAATAAAGGTTACAATAAAAGTAAAAGGAAGACATGATTAAGAAGAGGAGTACTTGAATTGAAATTAACAAAAAGTAAAGTTAAGCTATGAAATTGACATTACATAAAAGAAATGCATAAAAACAGTAACCTAAGCTACAACATAGTCCTAAAATTGGCTTCTCCTCTCTTTCCCAGCTCCTGAACTCATCTGGACTTTATAGGAAAAGTTGTTGGTCGGTCACACCCTTGGTCACGCCCGTGACCTAGGGCGAGTCAAGCTCGGATCCGTCATCTTAAAAGCTCGAAAATGTTGGAGAAAAACCTCCAAAAGTCACCGTTTTGTGGGTCTCGCCCCTAGGTCACGCCTGTGACCTAGGGCGTGTCAAGTCTATTACTGGAAGTCACGCCCCTCGGTCACGCCCATGACCTAGGGTGTGTACTGACCGGGTCAGCAAACGGATGGAAACGGCGCAATCTGGCATCAATTAGGCAGTTTCGGGTAGGTCACACCCTGGGTCACGCCTGTGACAGGGGGCGTGTACTTAGAAAATGTCCCAGAATTTTCCACGGAAGCTTTCTGCTAAAAATTGTACTTTTGAACTTGACATGCCCATGTTCTTGCCCTGGTCATGCCCGTGGCATTGGGGCGTGTACTTTAGAAACTCTCCAGATTTGTAGAGGATGTCGTCCTCTTTCCGTTGACTGGTTGCACATCCCGTAACTCTTCCTTGTTTGAAAGTTATGACCATTTGAAGTTCAGCTATCCGCGACCAAAAATGTTAATTTTCTCCAATATGTTTTTAGATCATGGTCATGCACTTGAAATTGATATTCAGAGCTCAATTATACCTGAAATTAGAAAATAAAGGATTTATTAATAGTATTTATAAAAACAAAAGAAAATATAATTATTTATCAGATAAAAATTATATTAGAATAAATATAAATAATGACTTATCAAATACCCCATACTTAATCTTTTGCTATTGCAGAACAAAACTATGAGAAATACTTATAAGAAATTAACATAATTTTTAATTAAACTAAATATTTATTAAATCAAAAGAAAGTTAAAAATTAACTTTAGGGATTCAAAATTTTAAGTCCTAAAATATGAAAGTAAAATGTGAAGAGCTAAATATTTAGCAAAGTTTTCTCTAATAAAATAATTAGAACTCTAAATTAAATATTTAGCAAACAAAGTTAGATTACAAATTATAATCACTTTTTTCACTAAAAAGAAATTTCAAGGAAAATTCAAACTACTACATATGCTCTCTTACAATTTTAATTTAAATTTAAAACAATTTTATTGGATTTTTTGGTTTAGGAACAAGAAAATTGAAGAGATCTTAGATTGGGGGTGATGAATTTTATCCTCTCACCTCACACAATTTTTTTTCTTTTTGATGTTCTTTTTTCTTTTTTCTCTTCGAACAAAATTGCTTAGGAGTAATGAATTTTATCCTCTTACTCGTTTTTTTAGGGAGGGGGGGGGGGGGTTGTATAGGTGTACCAAGGAATACTTATTTCTCATTACATATGATCTAACCAAAAAGAAAAACTGCATATGTGTACTAGGGGATAATGAATTTTATCCTCTTATTCCCGTGACATATGAGCTAACAAGAAAATAAAAAGAGAAAAGATAGCAAAAATTTTGGATTAAATCAAAATTGTTGGAGAGCAACTATAGTAAATTAAAATTTCCTAAGAATCTTAAAATTTAAGTGAATATAATTAAAATCTAAGTATTGTTAAAATAAGCACTATGAAATTGAAACTAATTAGAATTTGACAGAAAAAAGGCTAAATAGATTTCTCTAAACAAACTTACTTCATAAATTTATTTCTTAAAATCAAATCACCTAAAAATTAAATTTAACTAACTTTGATTAAATAAAAGATTAGAAAATCAAAATTTATAAAATTGCTTATAAATAAACTAAAATAAATTTCTAAAAATAACAACGAGATAAGTAGGGGTTTATTATATTTTTTGTATTTTCTTGTTTTTTTTGTATTTTTGATAATAAAAAGAAAACAATTTTTTTTTAATTTTTAAAGATTTTTATAATTTTCAAAGAATTTTTTTCCATTTTTTTGAATGTTTAAATAAAATTTATAAATAAGAATCCAAAAATTGATGAAGAATTTATAGTTTTAAAATGTATCCAAACTATAATCTCAAATATGCAAACGTACCAATCGAAATATAGTATAAGAAATGTCATATTAGACTCGGGGTCTGTTGAGTACTTCTACTCACGCAAATTAGTATTATTTTATATAAACAGAAAATCAGATTAACTTAAACAAATTGAAAGAAATAAACTAAAAACTAGCACATGATCTAGACTCCCTTTGATTAAACTTTTTATGAAGCACAAATTCTATTTTACTCACTTCGACCGTGGATGTTCCCAAGATACAAAAGCTTCTCTCTCGACCCCATGCTTTTGTCTAACTTTAGGTTGATCGATTAAGACCCCTCGGCCAGTCGAAACTCCTAAGCTTTCATTAGGCGGTGAACCCCTCTATTGGATTTGACTCAAATCCGGAAGATCCATGTCATCCTCTCTCAAGAAATGTATGCAGCTCCTTTTATCTTTGAGCGATCTACTCATATCCACAGCCTCTCGGTCATTTAAGATACGGATCTAAAATCGAAGAGCATATCCCTGAAATATGAATTCGACACAATATAATTCAAAGATAAATCGAAAGCGGAAAAAGAGTTTGACAAAAAGAGTTTTATTCAAATATCATCATGATCAAGGGCTAAGGAAGTTAGCTACTTGACATGAAATAAAGGTTATAATAAATGTAAAAGGACGACATGATTAAGAAGAGGAGTAATTGAATTGAAATTAATAAAAAGTAAAGTTAAACTATGAAATTGAAATTAGATAAAAGAAATGCATAAAAACAGTAAACTAAGCTACAACATAGTTCTAAAATTGGTTTCTCCTCTCTACCCCTGCTCCTAAACTCATATGGAATTTATAGGAAAAGTTGATGGTCAGTTACATCCTTGGTCACGCCCGTGACCTAGGGCCTGTCAAGTATGTTACTGGAAAAGGCAGGAAGGAGAAACAGCTGGAATAAATTCTGGCTGTTGCGGGAAGTCACGCCCCTCAGTCATGCCCGTGACCTAGGGCGTGTACTGACCGGGTTAGCAAACTGATCTCAACAGCGCAATCTGGCATCAATTTGGCAGTTTCGGGTAGGTCACTCCATGGGTCACGCCCGTGGCATGGGGGCGTGTACTTAGAAAATGTCCCAGAATTGTCCACGGAAGCTTTATGCAGAAAATTGTACTTTTGAACTAGACATTCCCGTGTTCATGCCTTGGTCACTCCCGTGTCATAGGGGCATGTACTTGAGAAACTCTCCAGATTTGTAGAGGACGTCATCCTCATTCCGTTGACTGTTGCACATCCCGTAACTCTTCCTAGTTTGAAAGTTATGACTATTTGAAATTCAGCTATCCGCGAGCAAAAATGTTAATTTTCTCCAAAATGTTTTTAGATCATGGTTGTTAACCCCGAAATCGGCGATCCTTCCTAAGCCGGCCAGATCGCTCGTCACGGCCTGCCCCGGGTTCCTCCAGGAGGTCATGATGCCCTAGGGAGGGCGGAAAAAATTCTCTATCCGTTTAGGCCGCGTGGCTTATGCGGCCTCAGCGGTTTGACTGACCAGGCCGCGCGCTTTCCCTTGGTTGGCAGGGTCCACGGACTGCTTACGCAGTCCGCCTCTGTTGGCCGCCACCTTTTTCAGCTCAACCGTAAGGTTGTCTCCGCAGGATTCTTTCTGTCAGACTCAACTACCTACCAACCCCAGGCCGCCAACTCCGGCTACCCGCCAGGACCAGCAGCAACGTCTAAGTTCCTCACGAGCTGGGCAGACTTGAAGTGCGATCAAGACTTCTAGTCCGCCTTCACTACTGAACCCCAATAGCCTCAACATCCAGGCTCTCCATCTCCAATGTAAGCGGACTCAACTCTGCAGCAGTCGCGGACTCGGCGTACTCGGCAGACTCTCTATGCAGTCCACCCTTTCCTTAGTCAGCGCCAGCTTCTCGGCAGCAGTACGAGTTTCCTCCTCAGTCCGCAGGCCTTTCACAGGCTCTGCAAGTAGTAGCAGACTTCTCCCTCAGTCCGCAGTCCCGATGCGGACTCAGTCAGTAGTGGCGGACTCCTTCCAGCCCGCCAGGTATCAGATCCTCCAGAAGACAATACCAGTCTGCATAACCTTGTGCGGACTCGCCGCACTCCGCGGGCACTCTACTGCTCGCACCCCTTACAGCTCGCTCAGTTCAGCAGCGGCGGACTCTGTAAATTCTCCTTGCAGTCTGCCGCTTGCCCTCCAGCATCCGCCACCCCAGCAATAAGTGGACAGTCCCAACTCAGCAGTATCAGACTCCTCGAACCCGCATCGCAGTCTGCCACTGAGTCTCCCATTTTGCCGACAGCAGCTTCGGCTTCAGTACCAAGTCAAAGTCCGCGTGGCCTATTGCGAACTCGGCGGACTTTGTCTCCTTCTCGCTCTAGTTACCGTCTCACCAGGGGTAACGTCACCGCAAGCCGTTACCTCCTCGGGCCTATAAATAGCCCCCATGCCTCACATATTTGGGGGATCACATCATCGCCAAGGTGCTTACGCTCGAAGTCAGCCAGTAAGACCTCCACCTACGGACTCCATTTCTCAGACCGCACCCCCCTCTGCGCCTTTAGCCGCGCGGCCAGCTGGCCTCCTGTTCTGCAGTCTGTGCGATCTCGTGATTCCATTAACCATGCGGCCTGCCAGCTTCGCTCTTCAGTCCGTGCGGCTTCTTCTAGCATTTCTTCCTTAGCCACCAGCTTCCTTCTTGTACCCTTTATTGCTTTCTTATAAAGGTGTATTAGCAATTTGTAACTCTCGCTATTAATAAAAGGAAAGCTCGTCACAAGAGTGGCGTTTAAGCCACGGCGGGTGAATTCTGCTGTTGCCGCTGCTTGCGGCCCCCTCTCTCAACCTTCTTCCTAGCTCAGCTCAGCTCCCTCGGCAACCAACCTGCAAGTACAATCGTCATAGTAATCGTCTACTTGATATCTCCTGATCAACCTCCTCCTCTCATCAGGCTTCCCGGCTGCTCTCAGCACCCTCTCCTCTATCCTCGCAACCCCTTTGACAATTGCTTGCTCCACTCTCGAGCACTCAGAAGCTTCCTTCTTCCCTCTTCCCCCGCAGCCTCTTTACCTTTCTCCACTCAGCTTGTGAGACCGAACACACCCCCTCCGTGTTAGCTGCCCGGTGCCATTTTCGCCCATCAACAGTTAACACACGGCCTTCAGATCCGAACAGACGGTGAACAGCGACAGTTACCCATGTCAGATTTTCAACCAGCCGAGAACTTTGCTCCAAGTCCTAGAGATGATCCTCTCTGGGAGGCCTTTGAACAATCGCGCCGTGAGAATGCTCAGCAGTTCCAAGCCATCAACCAAATGCTCGCTGCAATCATAAAACGACTAGACTCTCAACCAGCAACAGCTCCAGTTGCTTCAGCTGCTCCAATCAATCTAGCCCCGACATTGGATCATCAACAAGCTTGTCTTCCAGCTTTCCCGCCGGTCTATCCTCCTTACACAGCAACCTTCCCGCAAGGGCCAGCGGCTCCTCTGTGACCTCAAGATGAAGAATTTGCTGCTCGCCAAAACTTCTTCCGGGAAGCAGCCCGGGGAAGCCCTTCTAGATTTCTCAACTTTCAGGGAAGTCACCCTTACCCCGCAGCTCCTGCATTTGCTCCTCCTGCAACAACTTTTCCCTTTTACCCTCTAGCTCCTTTTGCAGCTGCAACTTATGCTCCTTTTTATCTTTATGTTGTAGGAGAGCAGGAAGAGCCTTCGCCATTTGCAGAGAATGTTCGTCATGAACCAACTCCAGCAAATTTCAGAGAAACCTGGTTACCAATCTACATCGGAGAGACTGATCCGGTAAAGCACCTTCAAGCCATTGAATTGGCTGTTGCTCTCAAGTCTCTGTCAGATGCAACCAAGTGCAAGCTCCTTGTTATAACTTTTGATGGGCAAGTGAGGGACTGGTTCTATGATCTTCATCCTCACTCCATCACTTCCTTCGCTGATTTGCGAAGGGAGTTCTTGCTCAGATTCTCTACCTCCACCAAGAGAAAGGGCGGTCCTGACGCCCTCTTTGAGATCAAGCAGCGAGAGAATGAAACTTTGTCTCAGTTCATTTATCATTTCCAAAGAGAAATCTTGGACATCGAGATTGTCAGTCAAGAAATGTACCGAGTGGCTCTTATCCACGGTCTTCGTGAAGGGACTCTCAAGTTTGAAGCCAATGTCCGTGCACTAAGAACATACCAAGAGTTGATTGCCTTAGCCAACTCATACATCCGAGGAGAAAAAAGCAACACAGGCTTCATCTCCAAGCTCATATCAGAGAAAGATCCTTTTCCCAAACACCCTCCGAGGTATCCTCACAATGATTTCCTAACTCATTCAAGGAAAGGAAAAAGGTTTCAGCGCCATCGATACTGTTTCCTGAGCCGTGATCATGCTCAAGATTCATTGCTACCGCTAGCATCTTCTCAAACAGCTGCAGTCTGCCATCAGCGAGATGATGACTTGCATGAGTCCGAACTAGATGAAGCCATGCTAGAAGTAAGCCAGATCATGAAAGATAGGGCTAGCTACAAAAAGCCTTACCGACCAGCCGATCAAAGGTCTAGAGACTCAGAGTCTTACTGTGAATTCCACAAAGAGCCGGGTTACCTAACTGAGAACTACCGAGCACTCCGCCAGCTTGTGCAAAGGATGCTACGACAGGGTAAGATGCGTGACCTGCTTTCCAACGAAGATCGCCCAGATCCATCAACCGTAAAGGGCAAAGAAGTTGCAGATGCTCCTTGCTCCTCAAAAGGAGTGAACCTAGTCGAAGAACCCCCTCTCCTCGTTGTTAACAAAACTGTTGAATGCTTCGATGCCGATGATGAGGGTGTGCTTGGAAGTCTATTCTAAGCCAGCAAAGGACTTCATAGTTATCCAAATTCTCTCACAACCACGATGGGTTATCTCTACTCCTGCCTTTTCAAACATTCTCTTGACAAAACACTTCTTAGTGTTCATTTTTGCTTTTCAACAAAGCTTTTATCAAGGATCCCATACTGACACAGTTCCCTTCTTGTATTGCTTCCTCCTCTATTCTCTCTTCTCCGAGAGGTCCCTGAGCCGCAGAGATGTCGCCGAGTCTTGCTATAGGCCCCCTTGGGATTGGATTCCTGCGTAAGACCACAGTGACCACATATCGCGGGGAGATTTCGCATATATGTGTAGTGGGGGATATCCAACTCTCATGCGGAGGAATACTGGACTTTCGATCCTAGCTGACATCTAACACAGAGTGTGTGCTAGGGATGCTCCATGTGTTAGCTCTGTTGTGCTCTGTTAGGATACATTACAGTTACGATGATCTTTGCTTGACAAGCAATGGCGGCCAAGCATAGCCTTGTCTCTTCAATCATCTCACGACTGTGATGGCCGAGCGTTCTCTAGTGCTCCCAATCCATGCTTTCCCTAGATCCTCTACTCCACTGATCAATCCACAGACAAGCTATATGCCTCTTGGTTCAACCAGTCTCATTGATCAGTGATGTAGTAACCCGAAGCATGTGATCAGTGCCTCTAGCGATCCTTCTCAGGATTTCCCTTGCTTTTCTCCTTTGTTCCCTCTTAGAGGATGCGCGGCCAACCCGCTTTGAGTAGGACTATACTCGTGATGATTTTCTCTGGCAAGCGATGCATAAGGTCCACAGGTGATCTCCTGTGGCGGCATCCAGTCTTTCTTAGTCATCTCCGAGTATAGACCTCTTTTTTGTCAACTGCCTTCTTTCATAGGTGAACAGGTTAATCCGACCTATCAAAAGGATTTCCAGCATTCACTTTACTTATGCTCATCTTATATGCATCGCTTTCCCAAGCTCTATCAGATGATGGTTCACAGAGCTATTCATTACTCTTATCAAAATCTAATGGTATCAAGCATTGATCAAAGAATCTTACTCTCCTCGATCATCAAGCCTTGTTATTGCAATCTGGTTAAGATTGGCAGAATTCGTCAAGTTTCTTCTCTGCTAATTTGATTATGTCCATCCAGCAATATCAATAGTTAATGCTCGATTTATTGATTTGGGCTTCATGATAAAGAGTTCATCAGGCATTTTCCTTGCCATTTGGTCATGTCCACCTTATCTCATCAACGGTTAACACTTGCAAGCCTTCTTCATAGGTACTTGCAAGCTATTTTTATGTTTTATCTGCTCCTAACCATTTTCTTGCAGAGACTATCAGACACTTGCAAGCTTCTTTCGTATATTGTCTGCTTCTAACTTTTCTCTTTGTAAAGATCAACAGACACCTGCAAGCCTCATCCAGGTACTTGCAGTTTAATTCATTATTCTATGTCTGCAACTCACTCTTTTCTTTGTAGTGGTTAGAAGATACCTGAAAGTCATATCCAGGTACTTGCAGCTTATTTTATGTATGCAATACCCGCTCCTAACTCTCTTCTTGCAGAGATCAGCAGACCCTTGCAAATTTCTTCGTAGGTACTTGCAAGCTACTCACATATACCATGTTTGTTCCTAACTCTCATTTTGCAGAACTTAGTGGAAGACACATCTTCTTCATTTTGCAAAAGCAAACTCAGGTACACACATGATGTACCACCCGTACGTACCTACCCTAACTTTCCTCTTACAGGAAAATAGATAGGTAGCACCAAACTCCTAAGGAGAGGCTTCAGGTTTTATCTCTCCTTTCCCCATTCTCTTTCCGTTGGGGTGGATGACGATTTTCGTGGGTATCCAACTTTTTCGAAGTTCTATTCGGAACTTAAAAAAGTGCGAGGATTATGTTAACCCCGAAATCAGCGATCCTTCCTAAGCCGGCCAGCTCGCTCGTCACGGCCTGCCCCGGGTTCGTCCTACAGGTCGTGATGCCCTAGGGACGGCAGACAGAATTCTCTATCCGCTCAGGCCGCGCGGCTTGCGCGGTCTCAGCGGTCTGACCGACCAGGACGCACGCCTTCCCTTGGTCGGCAGGGTCCACGGACTGCTTATGCAGTCTGCCTCTGCAGGCCGCCCCCTTCTTCAGCTCAACCGTAAGGTTGTCTCCGCAGGATTCTCTCTGCCGAACTCAACTACCTACCTACCCCAGGCCGCCGACTCCGGCTACCCGCCAAGACCAGCAGCAATGTCAAAGTTCCTTACGAGCTGGGCGGACTCGAAGTGCGATCAAGACTTCTAGTCTGCCTTCACCGCTGAACCCCAACAGCCTCAACAGCCAGGCTCTCCATCTCCAATGTAAGCGGACTCAACACTGCAGCAGCCGCAGACTTGGCAGACTCTCTATGCAGTCCTCCCTTTCCTTAGTCAGCTCCAGCTTCTCAATAGCAGTACCAGTTTCCTCCTCAATCCGCAGAACTTTCACAGTCCCGCCAGTAGTAGCAGACATCTCCCTCAGTCCGCAGTCCCGATGCGGACTCAGTTAGTAGTGGCGGACTCCTTCTAGCCAGCCAGACATCAGATCCTCCAGAAGACAATACCAGTACGCATAACCTCGTGCAGACTCGCCGGACTCCGCAGGCACTCTCCTGCTCGCACCCCTTACAACTCTCTCAGTTCAGCAGCGGCGGACTCTGCGGATTCTCCTTGCAGTCTGCCGCTTGCCCTCCAGCATCCGCCACCCCAGCAATAGGCGGACAGTCCCCGCTTAGCAGTATCGGACTCCTCGAACCCGCATTGCAGTCTGCCACTGAGTCTCCCATTTTGCCGACAGCAGCTTCGGCTTCAGTACCAAGTCCCAGTCCGTGCGGCCTATTGCGGAGTTGGTGGACTCCGTCTCCTTCTCACTCAAGTTACCGTCTCACCAGGGGTAACGTCACCGCAAGCCATTACCTTCTCGGGCCTATAAATAGCCCCCCATGCCTCTCATATTTGGGGGATCGCATCATCGCCAATGTGCATATGCTCGAAGTCAGCCAGCAAGCCCTCCTCCTGCGGACTCCGTTTCTCAGACCGCACCCCCCTCTATGCCTTTAGCCGCGCGGCCTGCCGGCCTCAGGTTCTGCAGTCCATGCGATCTCCCGATTCCATTAACTGCGCGGCCTGCCAGCTTCGCTCTTTAGTCCGCGCGGCTTCTTCTGGCATTTTTTCCTTAGCCGCCAGCTTCCTTCTTGTACCCTTTATTGCTTTCTTATAAAGTTGTATTAGCAAGTTGTAACTCTCGCTATTAATAAAAGGAAAGTCCGTCGCAAGAGTGGCGTTTAAGCCGCGGCGGGCGAATTCTGCTGTTGCCACTACTAGCGGCCCCCTCTCTCATCCTTCTTCCTAGCTCAGCTCAGCTCCCTCAGCAACCAACCTGCAAGAACAACCGTCATATTAACCGTCTACTCAACAGCTCCGGATCAACCTCCTCCTCTCATCAGCCTTCCCGGCTGCTCTCAGCACCCTATCCTCTATCCCCGAAACCCCTTTGACAAGTGCTTGCTCCACTCTCGAGCACTCAGAATCATCCTTCTTCCAACTTCCCCCGCAGCCTCTTTCCCTTTCTCCACTCATCTTGTGAGATCGAACACACCCCCTTCGTGTTAGTTGCCCGGTGCCATTTTCGCCCTTCAACAATGGTCATGCACTTGATATTGATATTTAGAGCTCAATTATTCCTGAAATTAGAAAATAATGAATTTATTATTACTATTTATAAAAATAAAAGAAAATATAATTATTTATTATCTAAAAATTATATTAGAATAAATATAAAAAATGACTTATCAAATACCCCCATATTTAATCTTTTGCTATTCCAGAGCAAAACTATGAGAAATACTTATAAATATTAATATAATTTTTAACTAAACTAAAAATTTATTAAATCAAAAGAAAGTTAAAAATTAACTTTAGGGATTCAAAATTTTAAGTCCTAAAATATCAAAGTAAAATGTGAAGAGCTAAATAATTAGCAAAGTTTTCTCTAATAAAATAATTAGAACTCAAAATTAAATATTTAGCAGACAAAGTTAGATTAAAAATTATAAACACTTTTTTCACTAAAAAGAAACTTCAAGGAAAATTCAAACTACTACTTATGCTCTCTTACAATTTTAATTTAAATGTAAGACAGTTATATTGGATTTTTGAGTTTAGGAACAAGAAAATTGAAGAGATCTTAGATTGAGGGTGATGAATTTTTTCCTCTCACCCCACACAAATTTTTTTTGATGTTCTTTTTTCTTTCTTCTCTTCGAACAAAATTGCTTAGAAGTAATGTGTACTAGGAGATAAAGAATTTTATCCTCTTATTCCCGTGACATATGAGCTCACAAGAAAAAAAATAAAAAGAGAAAGGCTAGCAAAAATTTTGGACTAAATCAAAATTGTTGGAGAGCAACTATAGTATATTAAAATTTCCTAAGAATTTTAAAGTTTAAGTGAATATAATTAAAATCTAAGAATTGTTAAACTAAGCACTATGAAATTGAAACTAATTAAAATTTGAGAGAAAAAGGGGTAAATAGATTTCTCTAAACAAATTTACTTCATAAATTTATTTCTTAACATCAAATCACCTAAAAATTAAATTTAACTAACTTTGATGAAATAAAAGATTAGAAAATTAAAATTTATAAAAATTCTTATAAATAAACTCAAAATAAATTTTTAAAAAACACAACGAGATTAAGTAGGGGTTTATTATATTTTTTGTATTTTTTTTATTTTTTTGTATTTTTGATAATAAAAAGAAAACAAAATTTTTTTAATTTTTAAAGAATTTTTTTTCATATTTTTGAATTTTTAAATAAAAATAATAAATATGAATCCAAAAAATTGAGGAAGAATTTATAGTTTTAAAATGTATCCAAACTATAATCTCAAATAAGCAAGCATACCTATCGAAATATAGTATAAGAAATGTCGTATTAGACTCGGGGCCTGTTGAGTACTTCTACTCACGCAAATTGTATTATTTTATCTAAATATAAAATGAGATTAAATTAAACTAATTGAAAGAAAATAAACTAAAAACTACCACTTGATCTAGGCTCCCTTTGAATAAACGTTTTATGAAACACAAACTTTATTTTACTCACTTCGACCATGGAGGTTCCCAAGATACAAAAGCGTCTCTCTCGAGCTCATGCTTTTGACTAACCTTAGGTTGATCGATTAAGAACCCTCGGCCAGTCGAAAATTCTAAGCTTGCTTTAGTCGGTGAACCCCTCTATTGGATTTGACTCTAATCCGGAAGATGCATGTCATCCTCTCTCGAGGAGTACATGCGGCTCCTTTTATCTTTGAGTGATCTACTCGTATCCGCAACCTCTCGGTTATTTAAGAAACGGATCTAAAATCGAAAAGCATATCCGCAAAATATGAATTCGACACAATATAATTCAAAGATAAATCGAAAGCGGTAAAAGAGTTTGACAAAAAGAGTTTTATTCAAAGATCATCATGATCAAGTGCTAAGGAAGTTAGCTATTTGACATGAAATAAAGGTTACAATAAAAGTAAAAGGAAGACATGATTAAGAAGAGGAGTACTTGAATTGAAATTAACAAAAAGTAAAGTTAAACAATGAAATTGAAATTACATAAAAGAAATGCATAAAAACAGTAAACTAAGCTACAACATAGTCCTAAAATTGGCTTATCCTCTCTTACCCAGCTCCTGAACTCATCTGGAATATATAGTAAAAGTTGCTGGTCGGTCAAGCCCTTGGTCACGCCCGTGACCTATGGCGTGTCAAGATCGGAACTTTCATCTTAAAAGCCCGGGGATGTTGGAGAAAAACAACCAAAAGTCCTTGTTTTGCGGGTCACGCCCCTAGGTCACGCCCGTGACCTATGGCTTGTCAAGTCTATTACTAGAAAAGTCGGGAATGAGAAACTGCGGGAATAAATTCTGGCTGTTGCGGGAAGTCACGCCCCTCGGTCACGCCCCTCAGTCACGCCCGTGACCTAGGGCTTGTACTGATCGGGTCAGCAAACGGATGGAAACGGCACAATCTGGCATCAATTTGGCAATTTCGGGTAGGTCACACCCTGGGTCATGCTCGTGATATTGGGGCATGTACTTAGAAAATGCCCTAGAATTGTCCACACAAGCTTTCTGCAGAAAATTGTACTTTTGAACTAGACACGGCCGTGTTCATACCATGGTCACGCCTGTGTCATGGGGGCATGTACTTGAGAAACTCTCCAGATTTGTAGAGGACATCGTCCTCTTTCCGTTGACTAGTTGCACGTCCTGTAACTCTTCATGGTTTGAAAGTTATGACCATTTGAACTTCAGCTATCCGCGACCAAAAATGTTAATTTTCTCCAAAATGTTTTTAGATCATGGTCATGTACATGAAATTGATATTCAGAGCTCAATTATACCTGAAATTAGAAAATAAAGGAATTATTAATAGTATTTATAAAAACAAAAGAAAATATAATTATTTATTAGATAAAAATTATATTAGAATAAATATAAATAATGACTTATCAAATACCCCCATACTTAATCATTTGGTATTTCAGAGCAAAACTATGAGAAATACTTATAAGAAATTAATAAAATTTTTAATTAAATTAAAAATTTATTAAATCAAAAGAAAGTTAAAAATTAACTTTAGTGATTCAAAATTTTAAGTACTAAAATATGAAAGTAAAATGTGAAGAGTTAAATATTTAGCAAAGTTTTCTCTAATAAAATAATTAGAACTCAAAATTAAATATTTTACAAACAAAGTTAGATTAAAAATTATAAACACTTTTTTCACTAAAAAGAAACTTCAAGGAAAATTAAAACTACTACTTATGCTCTCTTACAATTTTAATTTAAATCTAAAACAATTATGTTAGATTTTTGGGTTTAAGAACAAGAAAATTGAAGAGAACTTAGATTGGGGGTGATGAATTTTATCCTCTCACCCCACACAAATTTTTTTTCTTTTTGATGTTCTTTTTTTTCTCTTCGAACAAAATTGCTTAGGAGTAATGAATTTTATCCTTTTACTCCTTTTTTTTGGGGGGGGGGTTGCATATATGTATCAAGGAATACTTGATTCCCATGACATATGATCTAACCAAAAAGAAAAAAATTGAATATGTGTACTACGAGATAATGAATTTTATCATCTTATTCCCGTGACATATGAGCTAATAAAAAAATAAAAATAAAAAAGGAAATGCTAGCAAAGTTTGGATTAAAACAAAATTTTTGGAGAATAACTATAGTAAATTAAAATTTTCTAAAAATTGTAAAGTTTAAGTGAATATAATTAAAATCTAAGTATTATTAAACTAAGCACTATGAAATTGAAACTAATTATAATTTGAGAGAAAAAGGGCTAAATAGATTTCTCTAAACAAATTTACTTCATAAATTTATTTCTTAAAATCAAATCACCTAAAAATTAAATTTAACTAACTTTGATGAAATAAAAGATTAGAAAATCAAAATTTATAAAAATTCTTATAAATAAGCTCAAAATAAATTTTTAAAAATCACAACGAGATTAAGTAGGGGTTTATTATATTTTTTGTATTTTCTTTTTTTATTATTTTTTTGTATTTTGTAAATAAAAAGAAAACAAATTTTTTTTAATTTTTAAAGAATTTTTAAAATTTTAAAAAAAAAATTTCATTTTTTGAATTTTTAAATAAAAATAATAAATAAGAATCCAAAAACTTGTTGATGAATTTATAGTTTTAAAATATATCCAAACTATAATCTCAAATAGGCAAGCGTACATATCAAAATATAGTATAGGAAATATCGTATTAGACTCGGGCATGTTGAGTACTTCTACTCACGCAAATTAATATTATTTTATCTAAATATAAAATGAGATTAAATTAAACTAATTGAAAGAAAAAAAAACTAAAAACTAGCACCTTATCTAGACTCCCTTTGAATAAACTTTTTATGAAACACAAACTCTATTTTACTTACTTCGACCGTGGAGGTTCCCAAGATACAAAAGCGTCTCTCTCGAGCCCATGCTTTTGACTAACCTTAGGTTGATCGATTAAGACCCCCCGGCCAGTCGAAATTCCTAAGCTTGCTTTAGGCGGTGAACCCCTCTATTGGATTTGACTCCAATCCGAAAGATCCATGTCATCCTCACTCGAGGAGTGCATGCGGCTCCTTTTATCTTTGAGCAATGTACTCGTATCGGCAACCTCTCGGACATTTAAGATATAGATCTAAAATTGAAGAGCATATCCGCGAAATATGAATTTGACATAATATAATTCAAAGATAAATCGAAAGCGGTAACATAGCTTCACAAAAAGAGTTTTATTCAAAGATCATCATGATCAATTGCTAAGGAAGTTAGCTACTTGACATGAAAAAAAAGTTTACAATAAAAGTAAAAGAAAGACATGATTAAGAAGAGGAGTACTTGAATTGAAATTAACAAAAAGTAAAGTTAAACTATGAAATTGAAATTACATAAAAGAAATGAATAAAAATAGTAAACTAAGCTACAACATAGTCCTAAAATTGGCTTCTCCTCTCTTCCCCTACTCCTGAACTCACCTGGAATTTATAGGCAAAGTTACTGGTAGGTCACGCCCTTGGACACACTCGTGACCTAGGGCGTGTCAAGCTCGGAACCGTCATCTTAAAAGCGCAGGAACATTGGAGAAAAACCACCAAAAGTCGTCGTTTTGCTGGTCACGCCCCTAGGTCACGCCCGTGACCTAGGGCGTGTCAAGTCTGTTATTGGAAAACGGGAAGGAGAAATGGCTGGAATAAATTATGGTTGTTGCGGGAAGTCACGCACCTCGGTCACGCCCGTGACCTAGGGCGTGTACTGACCGGGTCAACAAATGGATGGAAACCGCATAATCTGACATTAATTCGGCAGTTTCGGGTAGGTCACGCTGTGGGTCACGCCCGTGACATGGGGGCGTGTACTTAGAAATTGTCCCAGAATTGTCTACAGAAGCTTTCTACAGAAAATTGTACTTTTGAACTAGACACGCCAGTGTTCATGCCCTGGTCACGCCCATGTCAATGGGGCATATACTTGAGAAACTCTCTAGATTTGTAGAGGACGTCTTCCTCTTTCTGTTGACTGGTTGCACGTCACGTAACTCTTTCTTGTTTGAAAGATATGACCATTTGAAGTTCAGCAATCTGTGGCCAAAAATGTTAATTTTCTCCAAAATGTTTTTAGATCATGGTCATGCACTTGAAATTGATATTCAGAGCTCAATTATACATGAAATTAGAAAATAAAGGATTTATTAATAGTATTTATAAAAACAAAAGAAAATTTAATTATTTATTAGATAAAAATTATATTAAAATAAATATAAATAATGACTTATCAAATACCCCAATACTTAATCTTTTGCTATTCCAGAGCAAAACAATGAGAAATACTTATAAGAAATTAATATAATTTTTAATTAAACTAAAAATTTATTAAATCAAAAGAAAGTTAAAAATTAACTTTAGGGATTCAAAATTTTAAGTCCTAAAATATGAAAGTAAAATGTGAAAAGCTAAATATTTTGCCAAGTTTTCTCTAATAAAATAATTTGAACTCAAAATTAAATATTTAGCAAACAAAGTAAGATTAAAAATTATAAAAACTTTTTTCACTAAAAAAACTTCAAGGAAAATTCAAACTACAACTTATGGTCTCTTACAATTTTAATTTAAATCTAAAACAATTATATTGGATTTTTGGGTTTCGCACCAAGAAAATTGAAGAGATCTTAGATTGGGGGTGATGAATTTTATCCTCTAACCCCACACAATTTTTTAAAACTTTTTGATGTTTTTTTTCTTTTTTCTCTTCGAACAAAATTGATTTTAGTAATGAATTTTATCCTCTTACTCCTTTTTTTTGGGGGGGGGGGTTGCATATGTGTACCAAGTAATACTTGATTCCCATGACATATGATCTAACCAAAAAGAAAAAAATTGCATGTGTACTAGGGGATAATGAATTTTATCCTCTTATTCCCCTGACATATTAGGTAACAAGAAAATAAAAAAAAAAGAGAAAGGTTAGCAAACATTTTGGATTAAATCAAAATTGTTGGAGAGCAACTATAATAAATTAAAATTTCCTAAGAATCTTAAAGTTTAAGTGAATATAATTAAAATCTAAGGATTGTTAAACTAAGCACTATGAAATTGAAACTAATTAGAATTTGAGAGAAAAAGGGCTAAATAGATTTCTCTAAACAAATTTACTTCATAAATTTATTTCTTAAAATCAAATCACCTAAAAATTAAATTTAACTAACTTTGATGAAATATAAGACTAGAAAATCAAAATTTATAAAAATATTTATAAATAAACTCAAAATAAATTTCTAAAAATCACAACAAGATTAAGTATGGGTTTATTATATATTTTTTTTTTGTATTTTTGATAACAAAAAGGAAACAAAAATTTTTTAATTTCTAAAGATTTTTTTAATTTATAAAGAAATTTTTTTCCTTTTTTTGAATTTTTAAATAAAAATAATAAATAAGAATCCAAAAACTTGATGAAGAATTTATCGTTCTAAAATGTATCCAAACTATAATCTCAAATAGGCAAGTGTACCTATCAAAATATAGTATAATAAATGTTGTATTAGACTCGGGGCATATTGAGTACTTCTACTCACGCAAATTAGTATTATTTTATCTAAATATAAAATGAGATTAAATTAAACTAATTGAAAGAAAATAAACTAAAAACTAGCACTTGATCTATACTCCCTTTGAATAAACCTTTTATGAAACACAAACTCTATTTTACTCACTTCGAACGTGGAGGTTCCCAAGATACAAAACCGTCTCTCTCGAGCCTGTACAACCTCGGGCTCGCGAGAGGTCCTCAAAGTGCGTATAGACCAGGCAGGCGAGTGGAATTGATGGGCGAGTGTGACCATGTGGTCCACTCACAGGTGGCGAGATAAAAAGCCTCTGTAGTAGGCGAGATGCCCCTCCTTAGGGCGCGAGAAGGCTTATGACCGCGAGAAGGCCTCACGACATATAAGGTTGGTGAGATGGGAGGAAGATTCATCTTGCCGATAGATACTCCCCCACTTGCCATTTAGAATAAAGGCCATTTTGACAAATCTAGGGCCCCAGGGGGATTTTACTCTTCTACCCCTAGTATTTTTACTATTTTTCCCTTGATGGTCTGCGTATAACTCCTCAGAATAGCGAAGTTTGGATGTTGGCAGATCCAACTAGGGGTACTCTGGTAATTTCAAGTCAGCCCAGCATGGTTATTTGCAGATCTATTTCATAAAACTATAAATAGACCCAGAGGGGTTCTTTTGAAGCACATATATCGACATCTTTCCCGGGACTTAAGAGTCTTTTGTCTGTGCTTTCTGAGGGGATCCAAGCCCAGCTTTTGGCTTTGTAGGGGAAGCTCTCAGAGATCTTCTGGGTAAGTGGTGGGACCTCCCTGATGAGGCCTTGGGTCAGTTTCTAGTCCTTCACAACAATTCGGAGGTCAGAGCTTGGGACTAGTAGGTGTTGGCTACGCCCCTATTTTTTGAACTCTTGTCGAAGTCAGATTTTGGCTTCAACACTTCTGGTGCATTGAGCGTGGAAGGTAGCTAATACAATAAAAGCTTGAGTTTAGTCTGATGGCAGGAGGTGAAGGTGAAGGATCTGGTTCAGGAGGTTCCCCCTCCCATGGAGAAGAGGCGACAAGGAAGATGCTGGATGACTTTAGGCGAGAGGTCCTGCAGACCATCAGCTTGGCCATCTCGGCCAGAAGCGAGTGGGCCACACCTCAGGTCCCCATAGAGGAGGTCTCACTCTTGGGCGAGAATGCCCCGGGGCAGCGCCCGGGTAAGGAGGTCCCGGTGGAGGCTGGCGAGGGGACGTGGCGACGAGAGAGCTCTTCCCAGGCCAGCGCCCCGGGAATGAGATTCCGGCAGAAGTTGACGAGAGGGAGGCTGCTATTCGAGAGCTCTTCCCTGGGCATGGTCTCTAGGATTGGGCCAGTCAGCCAAGGCCGTGAGAAGTGCACTCTCATCAGGCAGGTGGCGAGAGCGCATTCAGTGATCTCATCATCTCGGCTCCGGTGCCGAAGGGGATCCAGGAGCCCGTCATGTCCTACTACTCGGGGAAGGATGACCCTGTACAGTACGTGCAGTGGTATGAAGATGTCGTTTCGATAAGGCAGATGGTGGATGCCTTCAAGTATTTGCCATCACATTGAAGGATAAGGCACGAGACTGGTTCCACCAGTTGTCGGCAAGGTAGATCTACTGTTTTGAAGATCTGCGAAGAAGTTTCCTGTTGAGGTTCTCAACATCGAAGAAGCGCAAGAAGGAGGCGAAGTGCCTGTTTGCGATGAGGCAGAAGTAGGATGAGATGTTGGGACTTTACGTGTACCGGTTTCAGGAAGAGGTCCACCTGGTCTAGGAAGTTCCAGGGTATACGCTGATGCTCGCGTTTACTCTGGGACTGAGGCCGGGTTTCTTCAGTATGGAGTTGAAGAGGGTGCCCCCCTCTCTTTTGAGGTGCTCATGGAGAGTGCGGCAAAGGAGACAGACTTCGAGAGGGCCAATCCGGCATTTGTAAGGAAGCTAGCTAGGTTGGCGGAGGATGATGTGAAGGAGCCAGAAGCAGGAAGGCGGAGTGAGCATAGAAAAGAGAGAAGGAGAGAGGAACCCCGATGTCAGGGGATGCAGGGACGGCATCAAGGACGGGGGGCCTGGGAGACGAATAACCGGATAGGTTGGAAGCCTCAGGAGGGTCACCCTTAGGAGTTAGGAGGAGGTTTTCAGGGAAGAGATAACTTCCGCAAGTCGAGGAGGTACGATCAGCCGGCATGGAGGCAGGGGCCGAGGGATCGCTTTCAGCATCAGCAAGAGGCAATGGAGATTGGTCGAGGTAGAGGAGGAAGGAGAGGAGCTTGGGGAGGAGCTGGAAGGAGAGATGGGGGAGAAGGAAGAAGGGACAGGGTGGCGTTGCCTTTTCTGTGACTTCCATCCGGAGGAGGGTCACGCAACGGCCACCTGCCCAGATTTCTTAGAAGTGAGAGAAGCCAAGGGGGTGAGGAGGCCGGAGCCGCCGGTGAGGATAGATGCGAGGATTGGGTGGATATAGGAACCCGGGGAGGGATCAGGGTGATCCACGTAGGAGTTGGGATCCAGGCTTATCGTAAGGGTAGCCTCCAGACCATGTACCGAAGGGGGTAGCCTCAACCTCCCAGGCTCCACCCCCGAAAGAAAAAAATTATATTTTCCTCAGAGGATATGCCAGATTATGAAGATCTATTCTGCGACGCCTTGGTTATCCAGACGGCGGTAGGAAACTTTACGGTCACCAAGATCCTAGTGGACAACGGGAGATCCATAAATGGGATCTTCAAGAAGGTCTTCGATGAGATGCAGGTTGAGGGCAAGAGAGTGCTAGCTTCGAACGGACCATTGTTCGATTTCTCAGGAGAAAGGAAGGAAGTGGAGGGTGGAGTAGGGCTGCACGTGAAGTTGGGGGTGCGTGTAACGGAACTGCAGGTTCGTGATCGTGGATGCCTCGAGCAACTATAGCGCCTTCTTTGGGCGCCCCCTCATTAAAGTCTTTCGCTGCGTCCCCTCCTCATTTCATCAATGGCTCAAGTTCAACAATGGGGGGGGGGGGGTGTAGGTCAGGGTCAGAGGGAACCCGAAGGTGGCAAGACAGTGCTACGGTACGACAGTAAACACCATATCATGGATGGCAGAGGTAGAGGAGTTGGATAAGGAGATGGTGGCGCATGAAGAGGTTGTTAGACAGGAGATGAGCCTAGAGGAGGCAAGAGAGGAGGCTGAACAAGAATTCGGAGAGGAGTGAAAGTGCAGGTTAGATCTGATATACTCTAGAGGGAGGGGGGGGGGGGTGAATAGAGTTTTGTGCTCACTAAAAATGTTTTACAACTTTTGTTGTATTCCTAAATGAATAGGGAAGTAAATAAAATAAGATAAGCACAACAATTATCTAAACTCAGATCAACACAGAGTAATCATAGAGCACAGCCATAAAAAAAAAGAAAAGAGCAACCAGACGACACAAGAATTTAATAGTGGTTCCCCAACCTGGGTACATCCACTCTTCTACCACCATGGTAGGAATCCACTCAGGTTTTTGTTCAGGTGCCTGACACCAATGAGCTTTTGTTTAGGTGCTCAAAAACCAAACCTCAAGTCTTTTGGAATGAGACTTGCAACCAGAATAATTTTGAAGGTATTTAAAACCCTGTACAGGAATTGGAAAGAATGTGATAGTGTCTTCTCTGTCAACAATCAGTAAGAGGACTTGTGGATTGATTGTAGCAGATCTTGCTCCCCCTGAGATCTTGAATTGGTCAGGAAAGCTGGAGCACTACTTCAGGGTGATAGGTTTTCAATGACCTAGAATGCCTGGACCAGAAATGCTTCAGGAACTTCTTCTGACAGGTAAAGTTTTGTTGTCCTTTGAAGTTGTCCTGAGAATAGAGAGAAGAAGAGTCTTGATTGAATTTGATTGTTCTTCTTCTTCTTCTTGAAAATGTTCTCTGGTCAAGGTTGATTGCAGTCAAGAACTTTTGATTTGAGAATGATTGTTCTTCTCTGCAACCTCAGAGTGTCTGTCTGATTGTGTATAGCTTGCTCTACTGTAATTTTGTTCCTCTATCACTGCTTGCTCCTTTTCTTTCTTACTGTGTCTCTTTCTGACTGAGGAACATTCAAACTTTTGAATGTCGAGCAGTAATTACAGTCGGCATTGGAAAGAATCGACAATCAATAATTTCCCTAGCTGTCCTATAAAAAACGGCATGTAATCGTCCATAGTCAATGCGCGTTCTAACGGTAACATTCCGAGAAGATCTGGCATTAAATATTCAGGAATCATCGCCAAGAAACGGGACGGGAAACTTGAAGAAAACCTAGTCTGGATTCGTCGAACGAAGAACACAATTCGTCGAGCTGCACTTGTGTTCGTAGAGCTGAACTTGAGTTCGTCGAGCTGAGCTTGAGAGAGTTCGTCGACCAGACAATCTTCATTCGTCAAACAGATTGACTTCATTCGTCGAGCTGAGAATCAAATTAGTCGAGCTGAGAAAAGTTCTGGACTTAGGCAAAATACTCTGCATCTGCTGAAATGCTGTGTCGACATAAGTTGGTGTCGACAGATTGATCTTGGTGTCGACACAAGTCCTCTGGTGTCGACATAAGCGGTTGTCGACTGATATCCTGGTGTCGACACAAATCCTCTAGTGTCGACCTAAGCTGGTGTCGACACAAATTGTCTGGTGTCGACACAAACCCTAAGTGTCGACACAAATTCTCTGAGTCCAGAAATCGTCGAGTAGAGTACAACATTCGTCGACCTGAGAAGCTTCCTTCGTCGACCTGAGAAATTGATAACTTGAGGTCCAAGTTCATCGAGCTCAGAATATAATTCGTCGACTGAAGCTTGAAGCTGGACTTAGAAAAAATTGAAGTTCTCCTGACTTTGGCTCGATGAAGAAACCGAGTCTTCGTCGAACAGAGAACATAGATCGTCTAGCTCAGCACTAAGAATTATCTCACGATCGTCGAGTACAGAACTCCTTTCATCGAGCTGAGTTCGACGAACATCGAACTCACTTTACTTAGTCTTGAAAACTTGTTAGACTGGAGTCTCTGATGGTCTTGTTACAAGCTGGTCCATCTGGAGTTGAGCCTAAGGACTTGACCTAGACTATAGGACACAAATTGACCATGGCTATACATGATGGGTCACATCCTAAGTCAGTGAACTTAGCCCAAATCAACTAGGGATCCAACAATCTCCCCCTATTTGGGTGAGGTCACTAACAGAGACTCAAAATAGAAAAACAAAGCAAGAAAAGAGATATATCTGGCAGAGAATTATAACACATGCAACAGATATATATATACACATCTTTGTTTAACAGATAGCATGGTTTGAAAAACAAAAACAGACAGAAAATGAAATAACACAAAAAGATTACTTCTTTGGCTTCTTCTGATGAGGTTTGTCTTCAGATGTTTGCTCTCCTGTCTTCTTGAAAATGATTTCTCTCTTTGGATCTAGAGCTTGAGCTATTATCATAGTCATGTCAGCTGCACCAATAATATTCAAAGATGTTGCTCTGGGGACAACTTCTTCAGGATGACGTTTCATATAATCATCAACATTAAACAATTTATTTCCTTTGTCAAACCTTTTCAGCTCTTCTTTTCTATACTTTGACATGGTTGATAATCCTGATATATCTTTGCCTTTAGCCTTGGCTTTATTTATCAAAGATAGTCCAATAAATTCCTGGTATCTATCCATTATTGTTGTATTTGCTGTTTCAGGATCTTCAAAAGGGATTGGAGGAGAGAGAGGTCTCTTTGGACTTTCAGCTTTTTGAACTTCAGAACTTTGTTGCTGCTGTTGCTTATGCTGTTGACTTTGACTTCCAGAGGAGGATGGCCTCTGCTGGCTGCTTCCAAAAGACCTCCCTGACTGTCTCTGGTATGTTTGCATTGGGGCTGATCTCTGGGAGCTAGAGACACTAGCACCAGCTGCTAGAGGAGGAGGAGGAGGAGGATCCTTCTTGTATCTTTGCACCGGAGGAGGAGAATATCTCCTGCTTCTCTTTCTATCTTTCTGGTTTTTGGAGAGCCACATCCATGCAGGCATTCCCTTATATGGAGTTATATTGTGCAGGATGTAGAAAGGGATGTCAGCATTGCGATTAGGCTTTGGAGCTAGAGGAGGAGGAGCCTTTCTTTTCTTTGAAAGCAACTTCTTTTTCTTAGTAGCAGCATCTTCATCTGAGTCATCATCATCATTTTCTTCCGACTTAGAACCTTGAGGGATGTCATAAAGAGCATCCAAAGCTTTCAAAGCTTTATCAGAAATAACTACCTTTTCTAGAGGAGGGGCAGAAGGTTCAGGAACTGGAATATCAACAATAGGAGAGGAGGGAGTTGCAAAGGAAACTAAAACAATAGGGACAGAGCATTCAGCTGCTATCCTGTTTTCTTCTTCAATGTCAGCCTGAATAAGCTCATCCAAATCTGGTAGGGGAGAGTCAACCATTACAAAATCTGGTGCTGAAACTGGCACTGAAGAATTTTCTGGAATGACCTTTGGGCTAGAAGCTGAGATGGAGGCTGAAGCTGAGAGAGAAAAATTGTAACAGAGTTACTTAGCAACTACTGGACTAGATGGAGAGGTATAAGGTACAATAGCCAAACTTGGCTTAGTAAAATCTGCTGGAAAGAATTGCTTATGTGCAGTATCAAAATTACTCAACAAAACAGATAAATTCACTGTGACATTTAAATAGAAATAGCCAACAGGCATTATTTGTGCAACTGACTCATCCAAATCAATGTCAGTATCCATAAATTGAATTAAATCAATCATTTTAGAATCAAAATCTGTCAAAATTTCTGTATCCTCATCTGAATCTTCATATGTTAGAGAGAGAACTGCTGCTATGACAGCTGCTACTGCTGCAACTGCATCTGCTGCAAATTCATCACTAAGCATCTCCCCCTGCTTGGGTTTAGGAATACCTGGAGCCAGGGCCCTAGATGAAGAGGGGACAGCAGATAGAAGAGAGATTTGGGCAGATAAGGAATTGATGGAGGTCACAAGAGGTATAATGGCCTCTTGGCTGAGAGATTTTATGAGGGGAGTGAGCAAGGAGATGATTGTAGATGGATCAAATGGGGAGGGGAAGAAGATGGCATGGGAGGAGGAATAATAGATGGAGTGGGTGCATCTGGCATGATTGTGTCTGAGGGTATGATGTAAGATGGAATGGTAGATAAGTGTGGGTGAAGAGGAGACTGAGGAGGTGTAGGAATTATTATCTCAAGAGGGGAAGCTGGAGGAGTGGGTTGTTGTTTAACTTGCAGAGGGGATGATGGGATGTTGGTGATGTCTATAGGTGGAGATGAAGGAGGGGTAGGCACAAGTGGAGGCTTCTGTGGAGGAAGGGGTGCTGGAAGAGATGATTGAGATGGAAGGACCTCTTCAGCGGGGAGGGGAGTGGCCTTTACAGCCCTTGTGCTCTCAAAAGGTGGGATGGAAGAGGAAAAACCCTTGGAGGGTTTGGAGATAGTCCTCTCCCACCTGCCAAACAGAGCGCATGTGAGGTGCTTGCTCGCATTTATGAAGATGGTCGGGGAGACCATACATTCAGCAGCCTTCTCTTGAAGAAAAACTCCCAAAATTCTGCCAAAGCAGACTTCCTTCTTGCTGTTCTTTTTCCTTATCAATTCAAAGAATATTGTGCCCAAGTTGACACGTCTCTTATTCACCACGGCATACATAACCAGAAATTGGTGCCGGGTTATGTAGTCATGCGCTGAGTGCTTTTCCATTAGCACTTGCCCTACAATGTCTGCCAGAAATTGGTACGCGGCAGACAGTTGCTTCTTCAGCAGTTTGTTAGGGTTGCTCCCTGAAAAACCCATTAGCTTCAACATATCATTTTATTCCTCAGAATTCATGTCCATATTATCTTCTCCATTTACTAATCCAAAAATCTCAGACAGAATCGCGGGAGACAACGAAACAGTAGTACTCCCTATATTGCCAGTCAAAATATCTTCTTCAGAAATTGTGGATGTATATACCCATTCTCTTATTTCAGTTCCATGTAGTTTAATGCGCCTGGTCATGAAATCCTTTAGATTAAGTTCTTCCAGTAATTCTAAGATATACAGAAAGATGGGGTCCGAATGTTGAAAAGAATCGAAGTCCATATCGAACCCAGTATCAAACTTCATCACTGCTAACATGCTTCCTGGAATCGCCATTGATGACTTGCAAGAAAAACACAGAGAAAAACAACGATCAAGAGCAAAAGAACTGAAAGCATGGGATGGAGGTCGAAGAAAACCTAGATATAAGTTTTCCAGAATATGAATCGACAAACTCTGTTCCACGAAAAAAAAGAAATATTCTTCGAACTGCGGTCGACGAAATAAATTGTAGACAAATAATTCGTCGATCTCATCCAGAAGAATCAAACACAGTTCGTCGAACTCCGTTCGACGAAATGTCTTCTGAAGCAAAGTTCGTCGATCTCCGGTCGACGAACGTTGTTTCCATACACAGAGAATTCGTCGATCTGCGGTCGACGAGAATATCTCAAAACTTCCCTAATTCGTCGAACTCCGTTCGACGAACTCTGGAAAATTCGTCGAATGCAAACAGAAATTAGGTTAACTTTTCTCCATTAATCATTCCCAGTTGATTTATAAAGAACAGATGGGTTTTCTCATGCAATGGCTCGGTGAAAATGTCTGCTCTCTGTAAATTAGTAGGAATATGGATTAAGTTAATTTTCTTTTTGTCTACATTATCTCTAATGAAATGATGTCTTATTTCAATATGTTTAGTCCTAGAATGGTGAACTGGATTCTGTGCTATAGCAATAGCACTAGTATTATCAGAAAATAGTGTTGAATTATTTAAGTTGACACCATACTCTAAGAGTTGATTTTGTATCCATAACATCTGTGAACAGCAGCTGGCAGCAGCCATGTATTCCGCTTCTGCAGTTGATGTAGACACAGATGTCTGATTTTTACAAAACCAGGAGATAAGTCTCATACCTAGGAACTGGCAAGTTCCAGAGGTACTCTTCCTGTCCACTCTACATCCAGCATAGTCAGCATCTGAGTATCCAGTTAACTCAAACTCTGACTCTACATGATACCAGAGTCCTAGATTAGGGCAACTCTCTATATATCTCAAAATTCTTTTTAGGAAAATAAGGTGAGATTCTTTAGGCTTCACTTGGAACCTAGCACAAAGGCATGTGGCAAACATTATATTAGGTCTACTAGCTGTGAGGTATAATAGGGATCCAACAATTGCCCTTTAATTTTTCTGATCTACAGGTTTCCCTGCTGCATCAGAATCCAAAACAACATTTGTAGCCATAGGGGTTTTCATCCCTGAGGCATCACCCATCCCAAACTTTTTGATAAGCTCTTTAGCATACTTAGCTTAGGAGAGGAAGATACCATCTGGGAGCTGCTTCACTTGGAGACCAAGGAAGTTGGAAAGCTCACCCATTCTACTCATCTCAAATTTAGAATGCATAAGGTCAGCAAACCTTTTGCACAATTTGGGATCAGTAGACCCAAAAATGATGTCATCCACATATATTTGTACTAATAAAATTTCGTCCTTATGATGTCTAGTGAAAAGTGTTTTATCTATGGTTCCTCTTGTAAATTTATGCTCTAAAAGAAAGCTTGCTAAGGTCTCATACCAAGCTCTTGGAGCATGCTTTAAACCATAGAGAGCTTTATGCAATTTAAAAACAGAAGAGGGTTGAGTTGGAGAGATAAAACCTGGAGGTTGTTCTACATAAACCTCTTCTTGAAGTACTCCATTCAGAAATGCACTCTTGACATCCATTTGGTAGACCTTGAATCTCTTGTGAGCTATATAGGCAAGGAATATTCTTATGGCCTCTAACCTTGCAACAGAGGCAAAGGTTTGGTCATAATCAATTCCTTCCTCTTGCATGTAGCCTTGAGCAACAAGCCTAGCCTTGTTCCTCACTATATTGCCTTGAGCATCCAACTTGTTCCTGTAGACCTATTTGGTTACAATAACTAGGTAGTTATGGGGTCTTGGAACCAAATCCCAAACTCCACATCTCTCAAACTGATTTAGTTCCTCTTGCATTGCAATGATCCAGTGGGGATCTTGCTCAGCTTCATGGATGGTGAGAGGTTCAATTTGAGAGAGAAAACAGGCATGCATCAAGTCTTGGTTGAGTTGATGCCTTATCTATATACCTGCTGAAATGTCTCCAATCACTTAAGATCTGGGGTGATCTCTAAGTGTGACAAGATCAGTTGGTGGAGTTGGTTGGGCAACAGCTTCTGTGTTTAATTCCTCTTGGGGAATGATACTATCTGTTGAGGGAAGTTCAACCACTTCCTCTTGAATTTCTTCTTCACTTTCTTCAGCAACCTGTGGAGTAGGATGGTTTGATACCTCTTATGTAAGATTTAGTCCATCCATAGGCTCACATAGTTAAGGTACCTGCAATAAGCTATTGGTAGAAATCTCTTTCTTCTTATATGACATGATAGCTTTATCAAAAGATACATGAACAGATTCTTCAATTTTAAGAGTAGATTTTTTATACACCCTATAAGCTTTACTGATCAATGAGTATCCCAGAAACACTCCTTCATCAGCTTTAGCATGAAATTTTGCTATGTATTTCTTGTCATTATTGTGAATGTAACAAATGCAACCAAAATTTTTAAAATAATCTACTTTAGGTTTCTTCCCTTTGAGTAATTCGTTGGGAGTCTTGCCCTTCATCTTATGTATCAAACTTCTATTCAACACATAGTTGGAGGTGTTCACTGCCTCTGCCCAAAAGGATAGAGGAAGGTGAGCATCTGACAACAATGTAGTAGCAGATTCAATAAGAGTTCTATTTTTCCTTTCAGCTACCCCATTTTGTTGAGCAGTTTTAGGAGCTGAGAAAGTGTGCCTGATCCCTTCACTCTGACAGAACTCTTGCATAAGAAGAGAATCAAACTCTGTCCAATGATCACTTCTGATCAGGGCAATGTGAGTATTGAACTCACTCTGTATGCATTTGAGAAACTCTATCAAACACTTAAAGTTATCAGACTTCTTCCTCAGAAAGAATACCCATGTGAATCTAGAGAAGTCATCTACAACTACTAAAGTATAAGATTTCCCTCCTAAGCTTTGTACTGTAATGGGTCCAAAGAGATCCATGTGTAACAGATATAAAATCCTAGGTGAATCACTCTTATTAAGTGACTTGAAGCTATTTTTGGTTTGCTTGCCTAATTGACAAGCCCTACAAAGTCCTTCCTTCTTGTAGGGGCCAGAAGGTAGTCCTCTAACAAGGTTGTCCTTAGATAGCCTAGCAATGGTTCTAAGGTTTATATGTCCTAATCTTTTATGCTATAGTTCATTAGGTCTACAAATAGAATTGAACAAGCATATATCTACCTTAGTTGAAAGAAAATCTACAAGATAAATGATACCTTTCCTTTTACCTATCAACACAGTTGTGTTGTCCTCTGATTTGATTTTGCATGAGGATTTGTTGAAAGTCACTTGGTAGCCTTCATCACACAGTTGACTGATGCTGATTAAGTTGTGCTTCAGTCCTTCCACATAAGCTACTTCCTTGAATGTGACTGAGCCAATCTGGACTGCACCAAATCTTTTTGTTAGTCCAAAGTTTGAATCACTAAATATTACTTTGGGTCCAAGTTTGGCTTTGAAGGATGTGAAATTCTCCTTGTTTCCTGTCATGTGTTTTGAGCACCCACTATCCAGATACCATTGCTGGTTTGATGTTGGATAGGTCTTCACCTGTACCTGCAAGGAAAAACAAAATTCAATTGTTCTTGACCCAGGTTACCTTGGGTCCTTTGTTCTGTTGAAAAGTAAAGCTGGAAATAACTGATAAAGCGGGTTGAGATTTATAACCTAAAGGGTGATATCTCCTAGGTGGAATTACCCAATCAGCTACAGGATTAAATGTCTTATTAATTGTCTTAGAGTATTTGTAAGAGAAATGATTTGAGTTTGGTCTTTCTGGGTTAGACGAATTGTTGTAAGTTTGTCGACCAGAGTTCGACGAATAGGGATGAGATCGTCGATCTCTGCTCAGAGAATGACAGTAGTCATTTTTTGCGCCCCAAGTTCGTCGACCTCCGCTTGACGAACCATACACAGTTCGTCGATCGCAGTTAGACGAATTGTTATATTTGAAGTTTGCGTTCAACGTTCGTCGATCTGGGTTCGACGAACTGGCTACATTTCGTCGATCTGAGTTCGATGAATGCTGCTGAACATTGTTTTTATTTGTTGTTTTCAGATTTCTGTTTCTCTTGTCTATGGGTATAGGATTGTTTTCTGACATTGGTTTGTCTATTAAATTTTCTTTTCCCTTTGCAGATATAAACTTGAAGGGGGTTGAAAGAATATTTTTCTTAACTATGGGAGGTAAGCTTGATGAAGCACCCAAGCCCAGCTTGCCATTTAATCTGACATTCACTGTGCTTGTCATGTCCATCAGCTTGAGGCTTCTCCCATTGAGAGATTGCTCAAGTTGCTCGGCCTCACATAATTCAGATTTTAATTTAATTATTTGTTCATTTACTAGGGTTAATTGGTCTGTTAGCTTAATGTTTTCTGAATTAACTGATTCTAGACTTCCTAATCTCTCTTTAAGAGTTTTTATTTCTTTTTATGAGTTAATTAAGTCTAAGCACATTGTTTTGAATTCAGTTTTTAATAAATAAAAACTAAAGTCAAAGCTAGAGATAACCTGATCTGCCTTTGAGTCTGAGGCAGCTTCATCTTCTCATTCTTCTTCTGATCCAGAATTGCTCCTGGAGGCATCAATTTCCATAAGGAACACCTCCTTGGATCTGGCTTCTTCCTCTTCTTCACTTGAACTAGAAGAGGATGTTTCTTCTTCTGTGTCACTCCAGGTCTCAGCAACAAATCCCTTGTCCTTCTTTTTATATTTTCTGGAGGAGGGTCTGCTGCTATGCTTTCTCCTGGAATCCTTTTCTCTGCTCTTGTCCTTCTTCTGATTTTCTGGACATTCTGAAATGTAGTGTACAGGTTTTCTGCACCCAAAGCACACCACCTCCTTGGTTGGTGTCTTGTCATACTTGGGCTTATCATCCTGTCTGGATGATTTCCTTCTGAAGTCCTTCCTTGCCATCTTGTAGAACCTTTTGGCAAAGAGGCTCATGAGCTCTTCATTTGAATTTGATGTCTCACGTTCTTCAGATGCTTTGAAGGCTATGCTGTGCTCCTTTCTAACTGGAGTTGTTGCGTTATGTTCTGCTGCTTTTCTTGATTTGATCAGCTGCTCATTGGATTTCAATTTGCCTAACAGAGACTCAGTTGAGATCTCATTGAGGCTTCTAGCTTCTTTGATTGGCCAGATTCTGGAATCCCAAGAGCTAGGGAAGCACATCAATATCTTGTCATTCACCTATGTCAAGGTGATGTCCTCATCCAAGGTTTTGAGCTCATTGATGATTGTGCTCAACCTGTTGTACATTTCTGCCACTGATTCATTCTCATCCTTTTTAAAGTTCTCATACAGGGATATGCGATTGGATCATCGGTCCTTTCTTTCATCTGCAGAACCAGCTACCCTTTGGTTGAGGGAATCCCAAATGGCCTTTGCTGAGGTGCACTCAGCCACCTTCTGGAATATGTCATCTGACATAGTCTGGGCTAAGATATTCATTGCCTTAGCATCTGCCATCTTGGCTTTCTTGTAGGCTTCATTGTTTTCTGGAGGAGGAACTGCAGTCATGTTTGTTGAAGTTCTTGTAGAAGCTGCAGGTGCTGGAGGTACACCTGTCAAAATAACAGAAAAAATATCCTCATCAATAGAGTTCTTGTATAATCTGATTCTTGCCTTCCAGATGGCAAACTTGTTAAGGTTGCACACTGGAGGTCTGATGCTTGCATAGTCTTTGTTTTGGGCCATGTCTGTGAAGAGATAAGTCTAATAACAAATAACAAACTAGCAGATCTAACAAGAGGGATCTTTGGGTTCAGGTGTTAGCCTGTGCAATCACTAAGATGTGGTATTTTAACCAACCTGACTCTGATACCAATTGAAAGTGCAGGTTAGATCTGATATACTCTAGAGGGGGGGGGTGAATAAAGTATGGTGCTCACTAAAAACTTTTTAAAACTTTTGTTGTATTCCTAAGTGAATAGGGAAGCAAATAAAATAAGGTAAGCATAGCAATTATCTAAACTCAGATCAACACAGATCAATCATAGAGCACGGCCAGAAAACAAAAGAAAAGAGCAATCAGACTACACAAGAATTTTATAATGGTTCCCCAACCTGGGTACATCCACTCTTCTACCACCCTGGTAGGAATCCACTCAGGTTTTTGATCAGGTTCCTGACACCAATGAGCTTTTGTTTAGGTGCTCAAAAACTAAACCTCAAGTCTTTTGGAAGGAGACTTGCAACCTGAATAATTTTGAAGGGATTTAAAACCCTGTGCAGGAATTGGAAAGAAGGTGATAGTTTCTTCTCTGTCAACAATCAGTGATAAGACTTGTGGATTGATTGTAGCAGATCTTGCTCCCCCTGATATCTTGAATTGGTCAGGAAATCTGGAGCACTGCTTCAGGGTGATAGGTCTTCAATGACCTAGAATGCCTGGACCAGAAATGCTTCAGGAACTTCTTCTGACAGGTAAAGTTTTGTTGTCCTTTGAAGTTGTCCTGAGAATAGAGAGAAGAAGACTCTTGATTGAATTTGATTGTTCGTCTTCTTCTTCTTGAAAATGATCTCTTCTCAAGGCTGATTGCAGTCAAGAACTTTTTATTTGAGAATTATTGTTCTTCTCTACAACCTCAGAGTGTATGTCTGATTGTGTATTGCTTGCTATACTGTAATTCTGTTCCTCTATTACTGCTTGATCCTTTTCTTTCTTACTGTGTCTCTTTCTGAATGAGAAACATTTAACCTTTTGAATGTCGAGCAGTAATTGCAGTCGGCTTTGGAAAGAAGCTACAATCAATAATTTCCCGAACTGTCCCATGAAAAAACGGCATGAAATCGTCCATAGTCAATGCGCATTCTAACGGCAACATTCCGAGAAAATCTGCCATTAGATGTTCATGAATCATTGCCAAGAAATGGGATGGGAAACTTGAAGAAAACCTAGTCTGGATTCGTCGAACGAAGAACACAATTCGTCGAGTTGCACTTGTGTTCGTCGAGCTGAAGTTGAGTTCGTCGAGCTGAGCTTAAGAGAGTTCATCGACCAGACAATCTTCATTCGTCAAACAGACAGACTTCATTAGTCGAGCTGAGAATCAAATTCGTCGAGCTGAGAAAAGTTCTGGACTTAGGCAAAATACTCTGCATCTGCTGAAATGCTGTGTCGACATAAGTTGGTGTCGACAGATTGATCTTGGTGTCGACACAAGTCCTCTGGTGTCGACATAAGCGGGTATCGACTGATATCCTAGTGTCGACACAAATCCTCTGGTGTCGACTTAAGATGGTGTCGACATAAATTGACTGGTGTCGACACAAACCCTAAGTGTCGACACAAATTCTCTGAGTCTAGAAATCGTCGAGTAGAGTACAGCATTCGTCGACCTGAGAAGCTGGCTTCGTCGACTTGAGAAATTGACAACTTGAGGTCCAAGTTCGTCGAGCTCAGAATATAATTCGTCGACCGAAACTTGAAGATGGACTTAGAAAAATTTCAAGTTCTCCTGACTTTGGCCTGATGTAGAAACTGAGTCTTCGTCGAACAGAGAACATAGATCGTCTAGCTCAGCACTAAGAATTGTCTCACGATCGTCGAGCGCAGAACTCCTTTCATCGAGCTGAGTTCGATGAACGTTGAACTCACTTTACTTAGTCTTGAAAACTTGTTAGACTGGAGTCTCTGATGGTCTTGTTACAAGCTGGTCCATCTGGAGTTGATCCTAAGGACTTGACCTAGACTCTAGGACACAAATTGACCCTGGCTATACATGATGGGTCATATCCTAAGTCAGTGAACGTAGCCCAAATCAACTAGGGATCCAACAAGGAGATTGAGAAGCAGCGGGGAGGAGATGTGCAGGAGGTCCAGAGGGATGAAGAGTTGGAGTTGTAGGAGGGTCGGCAGGTAGAGGTGGAAGAAGGAGCTGAGAGGGAGGCCAAGAGAGGCGTGTAGATTGAGCAGCAGCAGCATGAGAGCCTTGAGGAGGATATGGAAGTTGAGGGAGCAGGAGGAGAAGAGGCGTTGGGGCATGAAGAGGAGGCAACGGCTGGCTGGGAGCAGTCACGGCTGGAGCCGGCAGAGGAGGTCGTGGAGATTGAAGTCTTCACCAGCGCCGGACAGGTCCAAAAGGTGCGGATCAGTGGGGGGCTGAGCCCTGAGGACAAGGAGAGAGTGCAGGCTTGCATCCATAGCAACGTTGACATCTTTGCTTGGAGCGCGGCTGACATGCCGGACATCGATGCGGATGTGGCCTGCCACCGCCTGAATATGGATCCCAAGACACGCCCTATACGCCAGAAGATGATGACCATCGCAACCAAGCTGTAAGAGCCAATTCGTAAGGAGGTCAAGAAACTTCTGGAGGCCGGCTTCATCTTGGAGATATAGTATCCAGGCTGGGTCTCCAACGTGGTATTGGTGAAAGGGGAGGGGGGAAATGGTGCATGTGTATCGACTTTTAATTATTAAATAAATCATACCACAAAGATTGCTACTCCTGCCTCGAATCGACGCGCTGGTTGGTTCAGCCATTAGTTTTTCAATTATGAGTTTTTTGGATGCTTTTTCAGGTTACCACCAGATCCGAATGCACCCTCCCGACGTCAAGGAAATCTCCTTCATCACAAGGGAGTGATGCTTTAGTTATAAAATGATTCCCTTTGGGTTGAAAAACGCAGGGGCTACATACTAACGCATGATGGATCGGGTCTTTCAGGGCCAGAGGGGGAGGAACCTGGAGGTCTATGTTGATCACCTTATGGTTAAAAGCAAGGGTGTGGACTCACACCTTTGAGATCAAGAGGAGACGTTCGCCACCTTGCGGAAGTTCAAAATGAGGTTGAACCTCTTAAAATGTGTTTTTGGGGCAAGCCGTGGGAAGTTCCTGGGACATCTTCTGACCCCGAAGGGGGTGGAACCCAACCAAGATAAAGTAAAAGCCATCCTAGAGCTAGAGTTGCCACCTAATGCTAAGGAGGTGCAGCGCTTGACAGGCAAGCTGGCCGGCCTGAGTAGATTCCTCTCTAATTCGTGAGAGAGATGTTCATCATTCTTCAAGGTACTGCGGGGTAATTAAAGGTTCGAGTGGATAGCTGAATGTGAAGAAGCGTTTCAAGGGCTAAAGAAGCAGCTCTCCCTGGCTCTTCTACTTCAAAGCACAAAGGAGGGGGAGGACCTGACCTTGTATCTCGGAGTGGGAGCGGAGGCAGTGAGCTCTATCCTAGTTAGGGAGGAGGGGAGGAAGCAGCTGCCAATCTATTATGTTAGCAGGATCCTAAAGAAGGCAGAGCTTCGCTACCCTATCTTAAAAAAGCTGGCGTATGCCTTAATCATCTCAGCCAGGAAGCTCCGGCCATATTTCCAAGCACACTCGATCAGGGTGGTGACAGACCATCCCCTCCGTAAGATTTTTGAAGGAGTGGAGCACTCGGGTAGAATGGCCAAGTGGTCTATCGAGTTGAGTGAGTTCGATATCTCATTCGTACCAAGGCTCTCCATCAAGGCGCGGGTAGTGACCGACTTCTTGGCAGACTACATTGTGGAGGTTGAGGCAGACGAGTCGCGGCCGTAGGAGGCTTGGAAGATGATGGTGGATGGGGCCTCGGGAACGCACTCCCTCGGAGCAGGGGTGGTGTTGACAAGTCCTCAGGGGGTCACCATAGAGCAGGAAATGGTCTTGCACTTTCCTGCAACTAACAACGAAGCAGAGTACGAGGCCGTGATAGCCGGCCTTCGTTTGGCAAGGGAGCTTGAGATACAGGATGTGGAGGCTTTGACGGACTTGCTGGTGGTGGCATCACAAATTCAAGGAGAGTTCGAAGCTCGGGAACCCACCCTCGTGAAGTACTTGTCCAAGGTGAGGGCAATCATCGGGGGGTTCCAGACTTTCTCCATCCAACACATTGCAAGAGAAGAGAGTACATCAGCCGATCGGTTGGCCAAGTTTGGACCTCGGGGAGGGGGTACCTTGACTGATCTGTTCCATCCAGCGATCAAGGAAGGGGAGCTCATGGAAGTGGATCAGATACCCTCATGGGTGGATCCCTTCGTAACCTTCTTCGTCACCGGCAACCTCCCTGAGGGGATTTATGAATTGTAAATATACCTAGTTTTATGTACATTATATCAGTCGTTTTACTTTATTTTTGTCATTTTTACTTATTTTTGTTCAATAAAATGTTTCTTTTATTGTAAATATTTTGCGAATTTATTTTATTTTGTTTTGTAGATAAAAAGTAAAAAATCTGCCCAAAATACACATGTCACGCCCGTAGACTGTTGGTCACGCCCGTGACCAGGTCGTGACCCGTCAAATGCCAGTGAAATCAAAGATTTGTGAAGAGAAAAGTATGATATGCCGGGCCACACGCCCGTGTCAATCCGACACGGGGCGTGACAAGGCCCATGCCAGCCAGGTCAACGTTTTGCGCTCAATGTTCGTCGAAGCCAACAGGGACATGCCCGTGTTCAATGATTCAACATGCCCGTGTCATCCCGACAAACGGCCGCCGGCGACTCCCGAAGTCAACAATGCCTTTAATCGCCGCACGACATGCCCACCGTCATGCCCGTGACCGGGGGCGTGATCGTCGTGTTTTCAGCCGCAATGTCAAATTCGTCACTTCACCAAATTGTGCTGTTTAATAGTGCTGACACGCCCACCGACACGCCCGTGTCGGAGGGCGTGTACTCGGAAGTTTTTGCCTATAAAAAGGCAGCTGCTGTATGAGTTCAAGGTTCCAAATTTTTGAACCATTTTGATGCTAAGGGCTGCCATTTGGAGCTAGTTTTGGGGCTATGTAAGGATCTTTCCCCCTCCTTTTCAAGTTGTTTTAAGCATTGTAATCAACATTTTTTGTTAATAAAATATTTTCTTTTCATCCTTTTAATGCTTTGAAAAAACTCTAAAGGCCTCCTTTTCATCAATCCTAAGTACTTTTAATTTCATTTTCATATGCGTGTGTGTGTGTGTGTATGAGCTTAAAATTGCTAACTCTACTTTATGTTTTAAAATGAAAAAACAATTTCTTTTACTATCATAATAATAAAATTTATACCCGTTGTTATAGCTGATTTCATTCTCAAACTCTTAAAAATTGGTTAGACTTAAGATTTCTATGCTTTAAAATTCGTTCTTATAAACTTGTAAAACGATAAAAAGTGATTCATTACTCCTAACTTAGATTTTCTTTTCCTTTTTTTGTTACAAACCTTTCGCTCTTTTTTAGTTTTCTTCACTTTTTAAACCATTTTACAAGCCTATAAGAATGAATAATGCGTTATTATAATTTTTCAAGAACTTAGAATTTTTGCAATTACAAAAAATATTTTCGCTCAAACAATTTTTATTTTCACTTTTTATGCATTTCTATCAAAATCTAACGGTAAAAATGTAAACGTTTTAATTTTTCGGGCACTTGTCTTTCCACTTTAATTTGAAAACTTTTTGCTCAAACAATTTTTATTTTGCTTTTTTATGCATTTCTACTTCATTACAGCTGTAGAAATGCAGTCATTTTAATTGTTCAATAACTTTGTTTTTCTCAATTATTTTACCACGAGTGTGTGCGTGTATGAGATATTTTTCAGCTCCTAAGTTAAATTATGCAAGTGTGTGTGTGTGTTTATTTATGTCAAGTGCGTGAGTAGTTACTTTCAAGTAGAGTGCGTGTGTTGTTTTTATTTTTCCGCGTACTCATTTGAGTTAATTGGCTGGATTTTATTCAAGTAGATTGCGTGTGTTGTTTTTATTTTTTCGCCTACTCATTTGAGTTAAAGGGCTGGATTTTATTCAAGCAAGTATTTGTATCTTTTATTTTTCCGCCTACTCACTTGAGTTAAAGGGCTGGTCTGTATTTTCAGTAATACTCGTTTGAGTAGGACTTGTAATTTTCATTCTTTATTTTTCCGCCTACTCACTTGAGTTAAATGGCTGCATTTGATTTTCCGCCTACTCGCTAGGAGTTAAACGGTCGGACTTTATTTTGATGTAAATATTTAAGAAAGCCCTATAATCGCATTTATTTTCTCCTACTCGTTTGAGTAGGACTCGCTTTCATTTCAGTCCTACTCGTTTGAGTGGGACTTGCAATTTTCAGCTTTTATTTCCCGCCCACACTCGTTTGAGTGGGACCTGCAAAATTCAATTATGCAATTTTCTCTTATGTGTAACTTAGTTTTATTTCTGTCTCTTGTTATATGTTTGAATGAGTGCAGGTGTGTTTAATTGTAATAACTTTTCTAATGTTAGGGTATTTTGCTTTTCTTCTTATTTTCTTTATAACTTTTTAGCGAATAGTTTAGAATGCTCGCATAACCAAACATATAAGCTATCCCCATTCCGATGAGTGGCTAATTTCTTTTAGCCCTCGGTATCGATGAGCTTTGGGATCTAAAATGTTTTAAAAAACCAAATGTCTAATTTTTTAATTTAATTAAAAACTTAAGGTTTACCCAGGGTTAACGATGCGTAGAACCACATATCGATGTGTGGGCTCTATTTCCGTTATCCATACGCTAGCTAGCCGAGAGGCCGTGCATATGAACAGATCACCCCTGGGTAAATAGAGTTCCGCACTAACCCTCGAGAGAGGAGGCACGCTAACTCTACCGGATTGGGTTCCCCACCCAATAGCGGGGTTCTTAGCGTACTGCGGGCATTAAGGGCAATCCTTCGTCGGACGTGAGCCCGGTCGAATAGCCTTAATGTCCTGGTGAGCGATATTCCTAGAGATAGGTGAGCTCATTATTTTGAACCTCCACGCCCAAGTTTCCGCTTTAATTAAATTGAAACTTTAGATCTCTAGTTATTCAAATCTATTTTTAATCCTAACGTAATTCGATACCGGGATTTATCTCTTCATCGACTATTTTCTTAAATCTATTTTCGTCCTATTTTTATTAAAACCCTCAACTTACTATTTATGTAAAATAATAGTGTTTTCGGAGCAGTAGGGGTAATCAACCCGTTCCCGGGAATAATACGACCTCCGTATTCTCCTGACTATCGAGTACTACTTGCGATAGGTGCACTTGCCTCATCTAGCAGGCCTGCGGCGATCAACTCACCGAATCAACCACAGTAAGAGTCTGTTCACGGGCGAATCAAGTTTTTGGCACCGTTGCCGGGGAATCTCTTTTAGTTGTTATTCCGAATCCGAATTCTATTACTTTTACCTCTTTTTCTAAAAAAAACTAAAAAAAAACTTAAACTTAAAAACTTTTCTTCAAAATCCAAAAAAAGGGTTAATTTTCTACTTTCTATTTTAGGGTGTATGACCCGTGGACAGCCTTCGGAGTCCGAAAATTTGGATTTTGATCCTGAGATCGAACGCTCGCTTGCGCGTATTCGGCCTCAACGCCGAAATCCCTCTTTGGATCCCGAAGAATCCATCGGAGAACCCTCTGCCGTTGCTATGGCCGACCCCAATCCGAACGCGGTCGTTGAGCGTACAATGTCATATTACGCCCGGCCGAATTTGGACGATACTACGTCCAGTTTTGTTCGCCCGACGGTGGCGAATAATAATTTTGAGATCAAATCGAGCGTTATCTAAATGATCCAAAATGCTGTGCAGTTCGACGGACAGCCGAATGAGGACCCGAACGTTCATTTGTCTAGTTTTTTGGAGATTTGCGATACTTTTAAGATCAATGGCGTCACTGATGATGCCATTCGTTTATGCCTTTTTTCCATTCTCCCTCAGATCCAAATCTAATGCGTGGTTGAATTCCCTCCCACGAGGATGTATCACCACCTGGGCCGACCTCGCGGAACGGTTCTTAACGAAGTATTTTCCGCATGCCAAAACTACAATGTTGCGGGCGGACATTTCTTCGTTCGTACAGAACGATTCCGAGTCTCTTTTTGAGACTTGGGATCGCTTTAAGGAATTCATCCGCAAGTGTCCGCACCACGCACTGCCTGTGTGGTTGCAGGTCCAAATCTTCTACAATGGGCTTAACTATCAGACGCGTCAAATGATTGATGCGGCTGCCGGGGGTAACTTGAATAATAAGACCCCCGAGGCTGCCCAAGCTCTTATTGAAGAGATGGATATGAACGCCTACCAATGGAACGTCTCGTGGGGACGTCCCAAGCAGGCGTCCAGCCTCTTTAAAGTGGATTCCACTACCCACTTAGCCCTTCAAGTTGAAAGGCTGACGAAGCAGGTGGTGGAGATGTTTGCTGCCTCCAACACTCCTCCTTGGGCCATTCCCCATAATGCCGGCGTGGTCAATGAATTCGTAGACTACGTTGTAAATGTTGGGCGACCTTCCTTCAACCCCAATAACAACCCTTATAGCAATAACTATAATCCAGGTTGGAGGAACCACCCCAACTTCTCATGGAGCAATGCGAATAATGCGCAGTGCCCGCCCAATTCTTTCGCGCCCGGATTTCTTCCGCATCCCCCTCTTCCAAAACCCTCCCCGATGGAGGAGAAGTTTTCTAAATATATAGCTTCCAACGAGTCAAATATCCGGATCATCACCGGATCGCTAAAAAACTTAGAACTCCAGGTTGGAGAGCTAGCACGAATGATGTCCGAGCGCGCGCTCGGGGCACTGCCAGGAAATATGGAGCCCAATCCGCGGGAAAATATCAACGCTATAACCCTCCGTAGCGGAAAGGAGGTGATCGATCCAAAGCAGACCGATCCTCAGGTACATATTTCACCTCCGACCCCTCTTCCCCCTTCTTCGATTACGCCGCCTTTACAAATTTTAAATGAAAAAATTATTAAAACGCCCTTGCCATTTCCGCACAAGCTCAATAGTGAGCGTAAGGATGCGTAGTATGAAAAATTTATTTTATTATTAAAACAAATTCATATTAATGTTCCTTTCTGCGAGGCAATCTCTCAAATGCATAAATATGCGAAATTCTTAAGACAACTTCTTTCCAATAAACAAAAATTAGAAAATATTTCGCATATTTCTCTTAATCCTGACTGCTCAGCAGCTCTTACTAATAAATTGCCCCTAAAAAGAAATGACCCGGGACGGTCCTCCATCCCGTGCCTTTTTGGAAATATATTAGTAAAATACGCTCTTGCAGATTTAGGCGCGAGCATTAACTTGATGCCGTTCTCGCACTTTCAAAAAATAGGTTTGGGCACTCCGGCCCCTACTAAAATGTGAATCCAACTAGCGGATCGCTCGGTTAAGTTTCCCGTCGGGGTAGTGGAGGATGTACTTGTCCGAGTTGATAAGTTTATCTTTCCGGTAGACTTCATCATCTTAGACATCGAGGAGGACACCGATGTACCAATTATACTGGGTCGCCCTTTTCTCGCTACCTCCCGCGCATTAATTGATGTCAGTAATGGTAGTCTCCTCCTTCGGGTAGGAGATGACGAAGTTACTTTCTCTATTAATCCCTCCATAGGAGACTCGTCATCGAGCGATGACTTTTGTTATAATTTAGACACATATATCGGAGATGGTTCTTCCCCTATTTTTGAGTCTACTTTTTTAAACGACGATATTTATGCGCTCGAAACTTTTAACTGCGATGAGGATACCTCTATAGACTTGCCTTTCGAACCAATTAGTAAGAAAGACATAGGAATTAAAACCTCGTTAGAAGAACCGCCCTGCCTTGAACTCAAACCCCTACCTGATTCACTCAAATACGCCTTTTGGGGAAAGATGATAAACTCCCTGTTATCATTTCTTCGCATTTGAGCGAATCGGAGACTTCCGATTTATTGGGAGTTTTGCTTAAACATCGCCACGCAATTGCGTGGAAAATTTCTGATCTCAAAGGGATTAACCCGTCTTTCTGCACCCATAAGATTTCCTTCTCGATAATTGCCGCAAAACTATTCAGCCGCAGCGACGTCTTAACCCAAACATGAAAGATGTCATTAAGGCCGAAATTATTAAATTATTAGATGTGGGGATTATTTATCCCATATCAGATAGTACGTGGGTTAGTCCCATTCACGTGGTGCCCAAAAAGGGCGGTCTTACCGTAGTGGAGAATGAGCACAATGAACTCGTCCCAACTCGTACTGTTACGGGTTGGCGGGTGTGCATCGATTATAGAAAACTAAATGACGCCGCCCGTAAGGATCATTTCCCACTACCATTCTTAGACCAAATTTTTGAGCGTTTGTCTGGTCATCAGTATTTTTGTTTTCTTGATGGATTATCGGGGTTTTTCCAAATCCCCATTTCCCCCGATGACCAAGAGAAAACAACTTTTACCGGCCCGTTTGGTACCTTCGCATATCGAAGAATGTTATTTGGCCTCTGCAACGTGCCCGCTACATTCCAAAGATGTATGCTGGCAATCTTTGGCGAGCTGGTAGTAGACATTATGGAAGTCTTTCTGGATGACTTCTCTATTTTCGGAAGCTCTTTCCCGTCCTGTCTTCGTAATTTAGATCGTGTCCTTCAGCGATGCGAGGACACGCATCTTGTTTTAAATTGGGAAAAATGTAACTTTATGGTTAGAGAAGGTTTGGTTCTTGGCCATATGATTTCTTCTAAAGGGATGGAGGTCGATAAGGCCAAAGTTGAAATTATCGAAAAACTTCCCTCGCCTTCCAACGTTCAATCTATTAGGAGTTTCTTAGGACACACGGGCTTTTATAGGCGTTTTATTCATGATTTTTCAAAAATAACAAAGCCGCTTACTCGCCTCTTGGAAAAGGAATCAAATTTTGTCTTTGATAGCGAATGTGAGTCTACCTTTAATTTCATAAAACAAAAACTTATCAATTCACCTATTTTAGTGGCGCCCGATTGGACCCTTCCGTTCGAAATAATGTGCGACGCTAGTGATATTGTCGTAGGAGCCGTTCTTGTCCAACGTATAAACCAATATTTTCATCATATTTACTACGCTAGCAAGACACTCACTTCCGCACAAGGGAATTACACGACAACGGAAAAGGAACTTTTAGCTGTCGTATTTGCTTTCGATAAGTTTCGCTCGTATATTACGCTATCCAAAGATATCGTATTTACCGACCATTCTGCCTTAAAATATTTGTTAGCAAAAACGGACGCCAAACCCCACCTTCTTCGATGGATCCTCCTCTTGCAGGAGTTCGATTTAGAGATCCGGGATAAGAGGGGCCCAGAAAATTTAGCCGCTGATCACCTCTCCCGCTTAGAAAATCCCACTGTGGAAGCGCTCGTCGAATCTGACATAAATGACAGATTCCCCGAGCAATGCCTCCTAGCCATAACTACTAGTTCATCTTCCCCGCCTTGGTTCGCAGATTTTGCGAACTATTTAGTTGCGGGGGTGCTTCCAAAAGACTTTTCGAGCCAGCGAAAGAAGAAATTCTTTTCTGACTTGAAATATTTCTTTTGGGACGACCCTTTTCTTTTTCGTATCTGCGCGAACCAAGCGGTCCGAAGATGTGTCGCGGGTGTGGAGTGCACGCAAATCCTTAGCCACTGCCACGAGGGTCCGGCTGGTGGGCATTATCAAGCTAACCGTACCGCGCGGAAGGCGCTAGAGGCGGGCTTCTTTTGGCCCACTCTATTCAAAGACGCTCACAATTTTGTGCGCGCATGCGATACCTGTCAGCGGTCGGGTAACATCTCTCGTCGCGACGAGATGCCCCAAAATTTGTTTTTAGAATGCGAAGTCTTCGATTTATGGGGCATAGATTTCGTTGGGCCCCTACCTTCGTCTTTCAAAAATAATTATATTTTAGTAGCGGTCGACTACGTATCAAGGTGGGCGGAAGTGCAAGCTCTCCCCACCAACGATGCGCAAGTCGTCGTTACATTTCGTAAAAAAACTATTTTGTCGCTTCGGCACTTCGCGCGCTATTGTAAGCGATAGGTGGACGCATTTCTGCAACACTCAGATGGCTAAAATGTTAGCTAGATACGGCGTCACACACAAACTTGCCACCCCCTACCACCCGCAAACTAGTGGCCAAGTAGAGGTAGTAAATCGAGAGATAAAGCACATATTAGAGAAAACCGTTTCACTTAATAGGAAAGATTGGTCCATCAAACTCGACGATGCGTTGTGGGCTTATCGTACAGCATACAAAACCGCAATTGGTTATACGCCGTATTGATTAGTCTACGGCAAAGCGTGTCATCTCCCCGTCGAATTAGACCATCGCGCACTTTGGGCTTTAAAACTTTTAAATCTCGACGCTAGCTTAGCCGCCCAAAATAGAAAACTGCAACTAAACGAGCTCGATGAATGGCGTGCAAACGCTTACCAGAGCAATAAGTTCTATAAGGAGCGTTCTAAGTTTTATCACGACCGAAAACTCAAGCCCCAAAAAACTTTTTCTCCGGGCGATCTTGTCCTTCTTTATAATTCACGACTTAGACTTTTCCCCGGGAAACTTAGATCACGCTGGTCCGGCCCCTTCAAAGTTGAAGAGGTTTGGCCATATGGGACCGTACTCGTCTCCCACCCGGATAAAAGCTCGTTTAATGTGAACGGTCATCGCTTAAAATTATACATCGCAGGCGATCCTGTGGGGGGTAATTTCGAATTCATAACCCTCCTAGATATATAAACCGCTAAAATAGTCAAGCTACGCGACTATAAACAAAGCGCTCCTCGGAGGCACCCCATGTTTATCTTTTTCGCTATCTCTTTACTTTTTTCTTTGCTATCTTTCTTCATAATGCAGGATTCCTAAACTGCGCCTTCCCCACCTCCTGACAGGGAAGCTTCTACCCCCTCTCTTTTCTTTGTCTATCTTATCTTACCTGTTTTGTTCCACATACTTATGTTACAACATTGGGGATAATGTTGGACTTAAGTATGGGGGTGTTTTCTCGCTTTCTTTTTCGCATTTTTATTTTCTGTACTGTATTTATATTTTCTGCACTGTATTTCTATTTTCTGCACTTTAAACATAAAAAATATGAAAAAAACTATAAAAATAACAAAAAAAAAATTGAAAATGAAACAAAAATCCCCAAAACTTAAAGTCTGTTTTTTATTTTTCCTTTCTTTTAAACCAAAAATTCCACAAAACAATTGTAAAACAAAATTCCAAAGTAATTAGAAAATAAAAAATTCCAAAACTATTTAGTTACATTTTGTAAAAATCTTTGTAAATTTTTTTGTAAATAATCTTCTCTCTCTCCCCCTTCCTTTTTACCAACATTCTTGTAAATAACGCCTCTTTTTCTCGAACTTTTCGCAAAAACTTAAAATTCTAATAAAAAAAGATAACAAGTTACAAAAAAAAGAGGAAAAGTAAACAAAAATTCAAACAAAAAAAGATAATAGATCAAAAATACACAAAAAATGATAAAAACTCTAAAAAACCAAAAAATATATATTTTGAAACAAATAAATCAAATATACCATCCTTAATTTTCTTGCTATCCAAAAATTTTACTTTGAGTTTATTTATATGTGAATTTTATTAATTCTCTGTTTACTATTCGTTTGTTAATTATTGATTTAAAAATTTAAATATTCGGGGTTAAGTTTTAAAGAATTCATTATGCTTTGTTAAAAATAACGAACTCGTTTTAGGCACTACTTCTAATTTTTCATTGATAGGAGCACGTGTATTATGTTAGAAAATAACGACTATAGGATTCAATTATGTTTACTTTTAGCATTCTGAAAAATTGGAACTTACAATTTATTAAGGTTGCTCTCAAAATTGTTTTTTAATAAAAAATCTAGTTTTCTTTTTTCACCTTCCTTATCATGCCCTACTTGGCATGATAAAATTGTTATTCTTAAAAGATCTTATGTCAATGGGAATAAGATTTCGTTTCGTAAACATAGGCACCCAATAGATTAAAAAGATTATATGTTATAGAGTAAGATGATAAAATTCATTACACCTACACATATACATTGGGTTAAAATTTATTATGAAGTTAAAACAAAAAATGATATTAGGAAAATAAGATTTCATTTTCCTAAAAATCCAAAAAGAAAAAAAATGGAGGTTCGAGAAAAAATTACCTCGCCTCAAAATCAAAACCATCTTCATAAACCAGCATCAATCCCCTTGCCAATTTCACGATTATAGATTTAATTCAAAAATCTTTTTGAGAGCACAATTTGTAAATTGCATTATTTCCAGTAAAACTCCTATATGCTAAAAGTTCATATAATTTCAAACTATTCTTGTTAATCTAACCATTACAATTATTGTTTTCTATTTGATTATATCAAAAAGGCTTTTGGCCAAAACTTTTGCGCTATTTAAATCATCTTCATAAATTTAGGACCTAACTCTTACACCCCGTTTATTTATTTAGATCTCTCTTATAATTGATTAAGTGGTAGCTAAACTTAGAGTTTTTTCTATTCCTTATAAGTTCACCTCAAACTTTTGCTCTGGAATAACAAAATCTTAAGTATGGGGGTATTTGATGAATTGTAAATATACCTAGTTTTATGTACATTATATCAGTTATTTTACTTTATTTTTGTCATTTTTACTTATTTTTGTTCAATAAAATGTTTCTTTTATTGTAAATATTTTGTGAATTTAGTTTATTTTGTTTTGTAGATAAAAAGCAAAAAATCTGTCCAAAATACACATGTCATGCCCGTGGACTGTTGGTCACGCCCGTGACCTGGGCGTGACCCGTCAAATGCCAGTGAAATCAAAGATTTTTGAAGAGAAAAGCCTGACACGCCCGACCACACGCCCGTGTCAATCCGACACGGGGCGTGACCAGGCCCGTGCCAGCCAGGTCGACGTTTTGCGCTCAACGTTTGTCGAAGCCAACAGGGACATGCCCGTGTTCAATGATTCGACACGCCCGTGTCAGCCCGACAAACTGCCGCCGGTGACTCCCGAAGTCAACAACGCCTTTAATCGCCGCACGACACGCCCACCGTCACGCCCGTGACCGGGGGCATGACCGTCGTGTTTTCAGCTGCAATGTCAAATCTGTCACTTCACCGAATTCTGCTGTTTAATAGTGCTGACACGCCCACCGACATGCCCGTGTGGGAGGGCGTGTACTTGGAAATTTTTGCCTATAAAAAGGCAGCTGCTTTATGAGTTCAGGGTTCCAAAATTTTGAACTGTTTTGATGCTAAGGGTTGTCGTTTGGAGCTAGTTTTGGGGCTATGTAAAGATCTTTCCCCCTCCTTTTCAAGTTGTTTTAAGCATAGTAATCAAACTTTTTTGTTAATAAAATATTTTCTTTTCATCCTTTTAATGCTTTGAAAAATCTCTGAAGGCCTCCTTTTCATCAATCCTAAGTACTTTTAATTTCATTTTCATATGCGTGTGTGTGTGTATGAGCTTAAAATTGCTAACTTTACTTTAAGTTTTAAAATAAAAAAAACAATTTCTTTTACTATCATAATAACAAAATTTATAGTCGTTATTATTGCCGATTTCATTCTCAAACTCTTAAAAATTGGTTAGACTTAGGATTTGTATGCTTTAAAATTCGTTCTTATAAACTTGTAAAACGATAAAAAGTGATTTTCATTACTCCTAACTTAGATTTTCTTTTCCTTTTTTTGTTACAAACCTTCCGATCTTTTTTAGTTTTCTTCACTTTTTAATCCATTTTACAAGACTATAAGAATGAATAATGCGTTATTATAATTTTTCAAGAACTTAGAATTTTTGCAATTACAAAAAATATTTTCGCTCGAACAATTTTTATTTTCACTTTTTATGCATTTCTATCAAAATCTAATGGTAAAATGTAAACGTTTAAATTTTTCGGGAACTTGTCTTTCTCACTTTAATTTGAAATCTTTTTGCTAAAACAATTTTTATTTTTCCTTTTTATGCATTTCTACTGCATTCTAGCGGTAGAAATGCAGTCATTTTAATTGTTCAATAACTTTGTTTTTCCCAATTATTTTATCACGAGTGTGTGCGTGTATGAGATATTTTTCAGCTCATAAGTTAAATTATGCAAGGGTGTGTGTGTGTTTATTTATGTCGAGTGCGTGAGTAGTTACTTTCAAGTAGAGTGCGTGTGTTGTTTTTATTTTTCCGCCTACTCATTTGAGTTAATTGGCTGTATTTTATTCAAGTAGAGTGCGTGTGTTGTTTTTATTTTTCCGCCTACTTATTTGAGTTAAATGGCTGGATTTTATTCAAGCAAGTATTTGTAGCTTTTATTTTTCTGCCTACTCACTTGAGTTAAATGGCTGGTCTGTATTTTCAGTCCTACTCGTTTGAGTAGGACTTGTAATTTTCATTCTTTATTTTTCCGCCTACTCACTTGAGTTAAATGGCTGGATTTGATTTTCCGCCTACTCGCTAGGAGTTAAACGGTCAGACTTTATTTTGATGAAAATATTTAAGAAAGCGCTGTAATCGCATTTATTTTCGCCTACTCGTTTGAGTAGGACTCGCTTTCATTTCAGTCCTACTCGTTTGAGTAGTACTTGCAATTTTCAGCTTTTATTTCCCGCCCCCACTCGTTTGAGTGGGACCTGCAAAATTCAATTATGCAATTTTCTCTTATGTGTAACTTAGTTTTATTTCTGTCTCTTGTTATATGTTTGAATGAGTGCGCGTGTGTTTAATTGTAATAACTTTTCTAATGTTAGGGTATTTTTAGTTTTCTTCTTATTTTATTTATAACATTTCAGCGAATAGTTTAGAACGCTCGCATAACCAAACATATAAGCTATCCCCATTCCGATGAGTGGCTAATTGCTTTTAGCCCTCGGTATCGATGAGCTTTGGGATCTAAAATGTTTTAAATAACCAAATGTCTAATTTTTCAATTTAATTAAAAACTTAAGATTTACCCCGGGTTAACCACGTGTAGAACCACATATCGATGTGTGGGCTCTATTTCCGTTATCCATACGCTAGCTAGCCAAGACGCCGTGCATATGGACAGATCACCCCTGGGTAAATAGAGTTCCGCACTTACCCTCGAGAGAGGAGGCGCGCTAACTCTACCAGATTGGGTTCCCCACCCAATAGCGGGGTTCTTAGCATACTGTGGGCATTAAGGGGAATCCTTCGTTGGACGAGAGCCCGGTAGAATAGCCTTAATGTCCAGGTGAGAGATATTCCTAGAGATAGGTGAGCTCATTATTTTGAACCTCCACGGCCAAGTTTCTGCTTTAATTAAATTGAAACTTTAGATCTCTAGTTATTCAAATCTATTTTTAATCCTAACGTAATTCGATACCGGGAGTTATCTCTTCATCGACTATTTTCTTAAATCTATTTTCGTCCTATTTTTTTTTAAAACCCTCAACTTACTATTTAGGTAAAATAATAGTGTTTTCGGAGTAGTAGGGGTAATCAACCCATTCCCGGGAATAATATGACCTCGGTATTCTCCCGAATATCGTGTACTACTTGTGATAGGTGCACTTGACTCATCTAGCAAGCCCGCGGCGATCAACTCACCGAACTAACCACAGTAAGAGTATGTTCGCGGGCCAATCATGGATCAAGGAGGCAAAGAACTTTCGGCATAAGGCGGCCCATTATCTCATGCATGAAGGGAGCTTGCATCGAAAAATGCTTTCGGGTCTTCTGGCGCGATGTGTGACAGTGGAGGAGACCCGACGGATTCTGGAGGAGGTGCACTCCGGGGAATGTGGATGCCATTCCGGAGGTAGGATGTTGGAAGCAATGGTGATCAGGCATGGGTACTTCTGGCCCACCCTAAGGAAGGATGATGCGGAGTTTGCAAGGAGGTGCCAAAAATGCCAGCTCTACGCCCCCCTCTAGCTCCAGGCAGCTCAAAGACTTCGAAGCATCAAGACACCGTGGTAGTTCGCTATTTGGGGGACGGATTTGGTTGAGCCTTTCCCTCCATCTAGTGGGCAAAGGAGGTTCCTCCTAGTTATGATTGACTACTTCTCAAAGTGGCTGGAGGTGAAGGTGCTGGCCAAAGTCACCTCCCAAGTCATCAGGAACTTCGTTTGGGGGGAGTTCATCTGCAGGCACGGGCTGCCTCAGGCCATTGTCACGGACAATGGTCCTCAATTTGCAAGCGAGGAGTTTATAAGTTTCTGCACCCAGCTGGGCATCGACCTCAGGTTTGCCTCCGTCCACCACCCCAGGAGCAACGGCCAGGTGGAGGCGGCTAACAAAATTATCGTGAACCTGCTCAAGAATAAGGTGGAGAACTTGATGGGGAGCTGGGTAGAGCAGCTCCTCTCAGTTTTCTGCGCCTTGCGGACAACCCCAAACACGGTCACCGGCGAGACCCCCTTCAAACTTTCCCATAGGTGTGAGGCGGTCCTGCCTGTGGAATTTGAGGTCCGATCCCCACGAGTTGTGGCTGCAGGTGATGGAGATGAGTCTTGGCGGCTAGAAAATGAAGGAGGCCTACGCCTCTCACTGGACATGTTGGAGGAGCTGCGTGACATGGCAGCTATCAGACAGGAAGGGGTCAAGTGACAGATGGAAAGATACTTTGACAAACATATCGGGGTCAAACAATTTGTAGAAGGAGATCTGGATGCTAAAGAAGGTTGATGTTGCGGGGAGGTCCGCGCCCATGGGCAAACTCAACCCATATTGGGAATGGCCATATATCGTTGAGATGGTCCTAAGAGCGGGAGGTTACCACCTCGAGGATGTGGAAGGTAGAACCATGAGCCACACCTGGAGTGGCGATGACCTGAAGCGCTTCTACCCATGAGAAGGGAAAGCAAAAGTTGTATACTCAAATCAAATTCATTATAATATATTCCTTAAATTACTTCTTGTCTTTATATACCATGAAATTCTAACGACAGGAAGATGATCGCTTCTGCATGCAATACCCCGAGTGCGGCTAGGCCCCAGGTAGACCCGCTGCGCAGGCTCTCATTAGCTGGCAGGTTCCGAAGGCTCGCATGTGGGGGAGAGGTCTGATCCTTGGTTCTGCACTACCCCCAGCGCAGCTCGCCCCCAGGTAGACCCGCTGCGCAGGATCTCATTAGCCGCCAGGTCCGAAGGCTCGCCTGTGGGGGAGAGGTCTGGTCCTTGGTTCTGCACTACCCCGAGCGCGGCTCGGCCCCAGGTAGACCCCCTGCGCAGGCTCTCATTAGCTGGCAGGTCCGAAGGCTCGGCTGTGGGGGAGAGGTCTGGTCCTTGGTTCTGCGCTACCCCGAGCGCAGCTCGGCCCCAGGTAGACCCGCTGCGTAAGCTGTCATTAGCTGGCAGGTCCGAAGGCTTGCCTTTGGGGGAGAGGTGTGGTCCTTGGTTCTACACTACCCCGAGCGCGGCTCGGCGCCAGGTAGACCCGCTGCGCAGGCTCTCATTAGCTGGTAGGTCTGAAGGCTGGCCTGTGGGGGAGAGGTCTGGTCCTTGGTTCTGCACTACCCCGAGCGCGGCTCGGCCCCAGGTAGACCCACTGCGCAGGATCTCATTAGCTGGCAGGTCCGAAGGCTCGCTTGTTGGGGAGAGGTCTGGTCCTTGGTTGTGCACTACCCCGAGCCCGGCTCGGCCCCATGTAGACCCGCTGCGCATGCTCTCATTAGCTGGCAGGTCCAAAGGCTCGCCTGTGGGGGAGAGGTCTGGTCCTTGGTTCCACACTACCCAGAGCACGACTCGACCCCAGGTAGACCCGCTGTGCAGGCTCTAATTAGCTGGCAGGTTTGAAGGCTCGCCTATGGGGGATAGGTCTGGTCCTTGGTTCTGCTACTACCCTGAGCGCGGCTCGGCCACAGGTAGACCCGTTGCATAGGCTCTCATTAGCTGGCAGGTCCGAAGGCTCGCATGTGGGGGAGAGGTCTGGTCCTTGGTTTTGGACTATCCCGAGCGCGGCTCGGCCCCAGGTAGACCCGCTGCGCAGGCTCTCATTAGCTGGCAGGTCCGAAGGCTCGCCTGTGGGCGAGAGGTCTGGTCCTTAGTTCTGCACTACCCCGAGCGCAGCTTGGCCCCAGGTAGACCCGCTGCGCAGGCTCTCATTAGCTGGCAAGTCCGAAGGCTCTCCTGTGGGGGAGATTTCTGGTCCTTGGTTATGCACTACCGCGAGCGCGGCTCGGCCCCACGTAGACCCGCTGCACAGGCTCTCATTAGCTGGCAGGTCCGAAGGCTCGCCTGTGGGGGAGAGGTCTGGTCCTTGGTTCTGCACTACCCCGAGTGCGGCTCGGCCCCAGGTAGACCCACTATGCAGGCTCTCATTAGCTGGCAGGTTCGAAGGCTCACCTGCGGGGGAGAGGTCTGGTCCTTGGTTCTGCACTAACCCGAGCACGGCTCAGCCCCAGGTACACTCGCTGTGCAGGCTCTCATTAGCTGCCAGGTCCGAAGGCTCGCATGTGGGGGAGAGGTCTGGTCCTTGGTCCTGCACTACCCCGAGCGCGGCTCGGCCCCAGGTAGACCCACTGCGCAGGATCTTATTAGCTGGCAAGTCCGAAGGCTCGCATGTTGGGGAGAGGTCTAGTCCTTGGTTCTGCACTACCCCGAGTGAGGCTCGGCCACAGGTAGACCAGCTGTGCAGGATCTCATTAGCTGGTAGGTCCGAAGGCTCGCTTGTGGGGGAGAGGTCTGGTCCTTGGTTCTGCACTACCCCGAGCCCGGCTTGGCCCCATGCAGACCCGCTGTGCAGGCTCTCATTAGCTTGCAGGTCCGAAGGCTCGCCTGTGGGGGAGAGGTCTGGTCCTTAGTTCTGCGCTACCCCGAGCGCGACTCCACCCCAGGTAGACCCGCTGCGCAGGATCTCATTAGCTAGCAGGTCCAAAGGCTCGCTTGTGGGGGAGAGGTCTGGTCCTTGTTTCTGCGCTACCCCGAGCACGGCTTGACCCCAGGTAATCCCGATGCACAAGCTCTCATTAGCTGGCAGGTCCGAATGCTCGCCTATTTGGGAGAGGTCTCGTCCTTGGTTCTGTAATACCCCGAGCCCGGCTCGTCCCCAGGTAGACCCGCTATGCAGGCTCTTATTAGCTGGCAGGTCCGAAGGCTCGCCTGTGGTGGAGAGGTCTGGTCCTTGGTTCTGCACTACCCTGAGCGCGGCTTGGCCCCAGGCAGACCCGCTGCACAGGCTCTCATTAGCTGGCATGTCCGAAGGCTCTTCTGTGGTGGAGAGGTCTTGTCCTTGGTTCTGCACTACCCCAAGCGCGGCTCAGCCCCAAGTAGACTCGCTGCGCAGGATCTCATTAGCTGGCAGGTCCGAAGGGTCGCATATGAGGGAGAGGTCTGGTCCTTTGTTATGCACTACCCCGAGCGCGGCTCGGCCCTAGGTAGACCCGCTGTGTAGGCTCTCATTAGCTGGCAGGTCCGAAGGCTCGCCTGTGGGGGAGAGGTCTGCTCCTTGGTTCTGCACTACTCCCACCGCGGCTCGGCACCAGGTAGACCCACTGCGCAGGCTCTCATTATCTAGCAGCTCCGAAGGCTCACCAATGGGGGAGAGGTCTGGTCCTTGGTTCTGCACTACCTGAGCACGGCTCGGGCCCAAGTAGACCCGTTGCGCAGGCTCTCATTAGCTGGCAGGTCCGAAGTCTCGCCTATGGGGGAGAGGTCTGGTCCTTGGTTCTGTGCTACCCTGAGCGTAGCTCGGCCCCAGGTAGACCCGTTGCGCAGGCTCTCATTAGCTGGCAGTTCCGAAGGCTCGCCTGTGGGGGCGAGGTCTGGTCCTTAGTTCTGCACTACCCCGAGTGCGGCTCGGCCCCAGGTAGACCCGCTGCGCAGGCTCTCATTAGCTGGCAGGTCCGAAGGCTCGCCTATGGGGGAGAGGTCTGGTCCTGGCTTCTGCAGTACCCGGAGCGCGGCTCGGCCCCAAGTAGACCCACTGCATAGGCTCTCATTAGCTGCCAGGTCCGAAGGCTCGCCTGTGGGGGAGAGGTCTGGTCCTTGGTTCTACACTACCCCGAGCGCGGCTCGGCCCCAAGTAGACCCGCTGCGTAGGCTCTCATTAGCTGGCAGGTCCGAAGGCTCGCCTGTGGGGGAGAGTTTTGGTCCTTGGTTCTGCACTACCCCGAGCGCGGCTCGGCCCCAGGTAGACCCGCTGTGCAGTCTCTCATTAGCTGGCAGGTCCGAAGGCTCGGTTGTGGGGGAGAGGTCTGGTCCTTGGTTCTGCACTACCCCTAGCGCGGCTCGGCCCCAGTTAGACCTGCTTCGCAGGCTCTCTTTAGCAGGCAGATCCAAAGGCTCTCCTATGGGGTAGAGGTCTGGTCCTTGGTTCTGCAGTACCCCGAGTGCACCTCGGCCCCAGGTAGACCCGCTGCGCAGGGTCTCATTAGCTGTTAGTTCCAAAGGCTCGCATGTGGGGGAGAGGTCTGGTCCTTGGTTCTGCACTACCCCGAGCGTGGCTCGGCCCCAGGTAAACCTACTGTGCAGGCTCTCATAGCTGGTAGGTTCGAAGGCTCGCCTGTGGGGAAGATGTCTGGTCCTTGGTTCTGCACTACCCCGAGCGCGGCTCGGCCCCATGTAGACCCGCTGCACATGCTCTCATTAGCTGGCAGGTACGAAGGCTCGCCTGTGGGGGAGAGCTGTGGTCCTTGGTTCTGCACTACCCCGACCGCGGCTCGGCACCAGGTAGACCCACTGCGCAGGTTCTCATTATCTAGCAGGTACGAAGGCTCGCCTATGGGGGAGAGGTCTGGTCCTTGGTTATGCACTACACTGAGCGCGGCTTTGGCCCAGGTAGACCCGTTGCGTAGGCTCTCATTAACTAGCAGGTCTGAAGTCTCGCCTGTGGGGGAGAGGTCTGGTCCTTGGTTCTGCGCTACCCCGAGCGCGGCTCGGCCCCAGGTAGACCAGTTGCATAGGCTCTCATTAGCTGGCAGTTCCGAAGGCTCTCTTGTGGTGGCGAGGTCTGGTCCTTGGTTCTGCACTACCCCGAGCGCGGCTCGGCCCCAGCTAGACCCGCTGCGCAGGCAATCATTAGCTAGCAGGTCCGAAGGCTCGCTCCTGTGGGGGAGAGGTCTGGTCCTGGGTTCTGCACTACCCCGAGCGCGGCTCGGCCCTAGTTAGACCCACTGCATAGGCTCTCATTAGCTGGCAGGTCCGAAGGCTCGCCTGTGGGGGAGAAGTCTGGTCCTTGGTTCTCCAATACCCTGAGCGCGGCTCGGCCGCAGGTAGACCCGCTGCACAGGCTCTCATTAGCTGGCAGGTCCGAAGGATCGCCTGTGGGGGAGAGGTCTGGTCCTTGGTTCTGCACCACCCCGAGCGCGGCTCGGCCCCTGGTAGACCCGCTGCGCAGGCTCTCATTAGCTGGCATGTCCGAAGGCTCGCCTGTGGGGGAGAGGTCTGGTCCTTGGTTCTACACTACCCCAAGCGCACCTCGGCCCCAAGTATGCCCGCTGCGCAGGCTCTCATTAGCTGTCAGGTCTGAAGGCTCGCATGTGGGGGAGAGGTCTGGTCCTTGGTTCTGCACTACCCCGAGCGTGGCTCGGCCCCAAGTAGACCCGCTGCGCAGGCTCTCATAGCTGGCAGGTCCGAAGGCTCGCCTGTGGGAGAGGTCTGGTCCTTGGTTCTGCACTACCCCTGTGGGGGAGAGGTCTGGCCGGCTCGGCCCCAGGTAGACCCGCTGCACAGGCTCTCATTAGCTGGCAGGTCCGAAGGCTCTGTGGGGGAGACCTTGGAGAGGTCTGGTCCTTGGTTCTGCACTACCCCGAGTGTAGCTCGGCCCTAGGTAGACCCGCTGCGAAGGCTCTCATTAGCTGGCAGGTCCGAAGTCTTGCCTGTGGGGGAGAGGTCTGGTACTTGGTTCTGCACTACCCCGAGCGGCTAGCTGGACCCAGGTAGACCCGCTGCGCAGGCTCTCATTAGCTGGCAGGTCCGAAGGCTCGCATGTGGGGGAGAGGTCTGGTCCTTGGTTCTGCGCTACCCCAAGCGCGGCTCGGCCCAAGGTAGACCCGCTGCGCAGGCTCTCATTAGCTGGCAGGTCCGAAGGCTCGCCTGTGGGGGAGAGGTCTGGTCCTTGGCTGGCGAAGGCTGTGGGGGAGAGGTCTGGTCCTTGGTTCTGCACTACCCCGAGCGCGGCTCGGCCCCAGGTAGACGCAGGCTCTCATTAGCTGGCAGGTCCGAAGGCTCGCCTGCCTGGGGGAGAGGTCTGGCTCCTTGGTAGGTCTGCGCTACCCCGTAGTCCTTGGTTCTGTACTACCCCGAGTGTGGCTCGGCCCCAGGTAGACCCGCTGCGAAGGCTCTCATTAGCTGGCAGGTCTGAAGGCTTGCCTGTGGGGGAGAGGTCTGGTACTTGGTTATGCGCTACCCCGAGCGCGCTCTTGGCCCCAGGTAGACCCGCTGCGCAGGCTCTGATTAGCTGGCAGGTCCAAAGGCTCGCATGTGTGGGAGAGGTCTCGTCTTTGGTTCTGCGCTACCTCGAGCGCGGCTCGGCCCTAGGTAGATCCGCTGTGCAGGCTCTCATTAGCTGGCAGGTCCGAAGGTTCGCCTGTGGGGGAGAGGTCTGGTCCTTGGTTCTGCGCTACCCCGAGCGCGGCTCGGCCCCAGGTAGACCCGCTGTACAGGATCTCATTAGCTGGTAGGTCTGAAGGCTCGCCTGTGGGGGAGAGGTCTGGTCCTTGGTTCTGCGCTACGCCGAGCGCGGCTCGGCCCAAGGTAGACCCGCTGCGCAGGCTCTCATTAGCTGGAAGGTACGAAGGCTCGACTGTGGTGTAGAGGTCTGGTCCTTGGTTCTGCACTACCCCGAGCGCAGCTCGGCCCCAGGTAGACCCGCTGCGTAGGCTCTCATTAGCTGGCAGGTCCGAAGGCTTGCCTGTGGGGGAGAGGTCTGGTCCTTGGTTCTGCACTACCCCGAGCGCGGCTCGACCCCAGTTAGACCCGCTGCGTAGGCTCTCATTAGCTGGCAGGTCCGAAGGATCGCCTGTGGGGGAGAGGTATGGTCCTTGGTTCTGAACTACCCTGAACGCGGCTCGGCCCCAGGTAGACCCGCTGCATAGGCTCTCATTAGCTGGCAGGTTCGAAGGCTCGTCTGTGGGGGACAGGTCTGGTCCTTGGTTCTGCACTACCCTGAGCGCGGCTCGGCCCCAGGTAGACCCACTACGCAGGCTCTCATTAGCTGTCATGTCCGAAGGCTTGCCTGTGGGGGAGAGGTCTGATCCTTGGTTCTGCACTACCCCGAGCGCGGTTCGGCCCCAGGTAGACCCGCTGCGTAGGCTCTCATTAGCTGGCAGGTCCGAAGGCTCGCATGTGGGGGAGAGGTTTGGTCCTTGGTTCTGCACTACCCCGAGCGCGGCTCAGCCCCATGTAGACCCGCTGCGCAGGCTCTCATTAGCTGGCAGGTCCAAAGGCTCGCCTGTGGGGGAGAGATCTGGTCCTTGGTTCTGCGCTACACCGAGCGCGGCTCGGCCACAGGTATACCCGCTATGCAGGCTCTCATTAGCTGGCAGCTCCGAAGGCTCGCCTTTGGGGGAGAGGTCTGGTCCTTGGTTCTGCACTACCCCGAGCGCGGCTCGGCCCCAGGTAGACTCGTTGCGCAGGCTCTCCTTAGCTGGCAGGTCCGAAGGCTCGCCTATGGGGGAGAGGTCTGGTCCTTAGTTCTGCACTACCCCGAGCGCGGCTCGGCCCCAGGTAGACCCGCTGCACAGGTTCTCATTAGATGTCAGGTCCAAAGGCTCGCTTGTGTGGGAGAGGTATGGTCCTTGGTTCTGTGCTACCCTGAGCTCGGCTCGGCCCCAGGTAGACCCGCTGTGCAGGCTCTCAGCTGGCAGGTCCGAAGGTCTGGCTTAGGTCTGGTCCTGGTTCTGCACTCTGCCCCAGGTAGACCCGCTGCGCAGGCTCTCATTAGCTGGCAGGTCCGAAGGCTGCCTGTGGGGGAGAGGTCTGGTCCTTGGTTCTGCACTACCCCGAGCGCGGCTCGGCCCCAGGTAGACCCGCTGCAGGCTCTCATTAGCTGGCAGCTGGCAGGCTCCGAAGCCTGTGGGGGAGAGGTCTGGTCCTTAGTTCTGCACTACCCCGAGCGCGGCTCGGCCCCAGGTAGACCCGCTGCGCAGGCTCTCATTAGTTGGCAGGTCTGAAGGCTTCGCCTGTGGGGGAGAGGTCTGGTCCTTGGTTCTGCACTACCCCGAGCGCGGCTCGGCCCCAGGTAGACCCGCTGTACAGGATCTCATTAGCTGGCAGGTCTGAAGGCTCGCCTGTGGGGGAGAGGTCTGGTCCTTGGTTCTGCGCTACGCCGAGCGCGGCTCGGCCCCAGGTAGACCCGCTGTGCAGGCTCTCATTAGCTGGCAGCTCCGAAGGCTCGCCTTTGGGGGAGATGTCTGGTCCTTGGTTCTGCACTACCCCGAGCACGGCTCGGCCCCAGGTAGACTCGTTGTGCAGGCTCTCCTTAGCTGGCAGGTCCGAAGGATAGCCTATGGGGGAGAGGTCTGGTCCTTAGTTCTGCACTACCCCGAGCGCGGCTCGGCCCCAGGTAGACCCGCTGCACAGGTTCTCATTAGATGTCAGGTCCAAAGGCTCGCTTGTGTGGGAGAGGTATGGTCCTTGGTTCTGTGCTACCCTGAGCTCGGCTCGGCCCCAGGTAGACCCGCTGTGCAGGCTCTCATTAGCTGGCAGGTCTGAACTCTCACCTGTGTGGGAGAGGTCTGGTCCTTGGTTCTGCACTACCCCGAGCGCAGCTTGGCCCTAGGTAGACCCGCTACGCAGGCTCTCATTAGCTGCGGTCACGTCCAAAGGCTCGCTGTGGGGGAGAGGTCTGGCGGTCTGGTCCTTGGTTCTACACTACCCCGAACGCGGCTCGGCGGCCCAGGTACCGCGCCTCGTGACCCGCTGCTCAGGCTGGCTACATTAGATGGCTTCGAAGGCTCGCGGCGGGCTTAAGCCTTTCCTTATTTACAGGCCTTTATTTTCTTAGTTTAATGTGGGGGAGAGGTATGGACCTTAGTTCTACACTGCTCGGCCCCAGGTAGACCCGCTGCGCAGGCTCTCATTAGTTGGCAGGTCTGAAGGCTTGCATGTGGGGGAGAGGTCTGGTCCTTGGTTCTGCACTACCCCAGCGCGGCTCCATAGATGCTACGCAGGCTCTCATTAGCTGGTATGGTCTGAAGATTTATTTTGCCTGTGGGGGAGAGGTCTGGTCCTTGGTTCTGCACTACCCCGAGCCTATAAACCCATAGGCTTATTGATCCGGTAGGTCCGAAGGCTCCCCTATGGGGGAGAGGTCTGGTCCATGGCTATTTCCCTAAGGCTCTCATTAATCCTCTCTTGAGAGGTATTTCGGCCACCTCCCTTTGGGATTGCCGCCCCCTTCATCCTGCTTCGCAGGCTCTCTTGTTAGCAATCGCAGGTCTGAAGGCTCGCCTCTAGGGTAGAGGCGGTTGTTCTGCACTACCCCTAGCTCACCTCGGCCGCAGGAAAAAGACCCGCTGCGTAGGCTCTCATTGCCGCTCAGGTGTAGACCCGCTGCGCAGGCTCTCATAGCTGGCAGGTCCGAAGGCTCGCCTGTGGGGACGAGGACTCTGTTCCTTGTGTGATCTGTACTACCCCAATCGCGGCTCGGCCCCAGGTAATATCTACACTTTCCGTTGCGCAGGTTCTCATGTAGATTTGGCAGGATCCAAAGGCTTTTTATCGCATCTTGTAGATCTTTTGGATTCTAATCGAAACTACCTTCTGAGTGTGGCGTTTATTTTCGGCCCCAGGTAGACCTGCTGCGAAGGAAGCCTGGATCGGGTCCGAAGGCTTGCCTATGGGAGAGGTCTGGTACTTGGATTTTCTGCGCTACCCCAAGGTGTGGCGCGCGTCTTGTGCCACAGGAATACTCGCTGCGCAGGATCTTTAATTAGCTCGTCGCTTTTAGGTCCAAACTCCCCTCGCGTGTTTGTGGGATGACGGTGAATCGTCCTAGAATGTTTCTGCGCGTTACCCCGAAGCGTGTTACGTGGGCTCGGCCCCAGTTGTAAGACGTACGCTATTTTAATGCGCAGGCTCTCATTTGGCAGGTCCGAAGGCTCACCTGTGAGGGGAGGTTCTGGTCCTTGGTTCTGCCTACCCCGAGAGATTGGCACTCGGCCCCAGCTCAAAGATTCAAATTTCAAATTTCAGAATTCAAATTTCGATCAAATTTCAAATTAAAGTTGGTCAAATTCTCAAAAATTCAAAAGGCAAATTTCGCAAATTTCTGTGGGGGAGAGGTCTCGATTTTCAAAATTCAAAATTTCAAATTTCAAATTGCGCAAATTTCAAATTTCGAGCGCGGAATTCAAATTTCGGATTTCAAATTTCCAAGGTAGATTTCCAAATTTCTGCGCAGGCTCAAATTTTAAATTTCATTTCAAAAAAAGCTTGCTGGTACGAATTTCAAATTTAAAATTTCGAACTGTGGGGGAGAGGTCAAATGGTCCATGGTTCAAAATTTGCAATTTTAAATTTCAAATTTCAAAAAAAATTCAAAATTCAAATTTCGCGGCTCGGCCCCAGGAAGACCCGCTGCGCTGGCTCAAATTTCATTAGCTGGAAGGTCTGAAAGGCTTGCCTGTGGGGGAGAGGTCAAATTAGTCAAATTGGTTCAAACATTCAAAATACCCCGAGCGGTGCTCAACCCCAGTTAGACTCACAAAATGTAGGCTCAAATTTCAAAATTCAAAAAAAAACAAAGAGAAAACTGCGCTCTAGGTCCTTTGATTTTTAGTGTTAATCGCCTGTGCACGGTACGGAGAGAATATGGTCCTCCACTATGGTTCTGAACTACCCCGAGCGCGGCTCGATGCCCCAGGAAACTAGATCCTACGGCTATGCAGCTCGCATTAGCTTAGGCAAGAATTAGGATCGAAGGCTCGTCTGTGGGTTTGCTGACACGTCTGGTCCTTGGTTCTGCTACTCAAACACCACCACCACCTAAGCGCGGCTCGACAAGTCCCCCAGGTAGACCCGCTGTGCAGGCTCTGCGGAACATTAGCTGGCATGTACTGAAGGCTCCCCTGTGGGGGAGCAGGTCTGGTCCTTGTCAAGTTCTGCACTACCCCGAACGCGGCTCGGCCCCCGGTAGACCCGCTGCGTAGGCTCTCGATATAACAAAAGCTGGATTCGTATGTCCGAAGCCCTCTCCTACGATGGGTATGGAGAGACCCCCAAGTCTGGTCCTTACATGGGTGGTCTGACACTACCCCGAAGCCCGGCTATTTTGGCCCCATTGGTATCACCTTACCGATACGCAAAAGGCTCTCAATTAGCTGGTATGAAATTAAACGGGAGGGCTCAAGACCTGTGGTTAAATGGGAGAGACGTTTAGGGTCCTTGGTTCTGCACTACCCCTAGTTGGTTGGAGCGCGGTTATGAAAAATTTGCTCAGCCGACCAGGTACGTGACCCGCTTACCACCGAACTCAAATGTTCGACGATCTCACCCTTAGCTGGCAGGTCCAAAATCGGTGGCTCGATTACATGTGTGAGTTAAAGGATAAGAGGTCTGGTCCTTGGTTCTGCGGATACCCCGATGGTGCGCGGCTCGGCTCCCAGGTAGACTCCCCTGCCCTATGCTAAGAGTGCTCGTGATCATTAGCTGGCATGATGATCCGAAGGCTCGTGACCAAGTTGATGCGGGAGCATAAAGATGCTGGTCCTTGGTTCTGCACTGCCCCGAGCGCGGCTCGGCCCCAGGTAGACCCGTTGCGCAGGCTACAATCTTCGTTAGCTAGCAGGTCCGAAGGCTCGCCTGTGGGGGAGAGGTCTGGTCCTTAGTTCTGCACCTTTACCCCGAGCGCGGCTCGGCCCAGTTTAATGTTATAATTATTTCATGTTGTCTTTTATTTGGACATGTTTAAGGCTGCTCATTAGCTGTCATCCAATAGGCTCGCTTGATAAATGTGGGAGATGGTCTGATTTATTTTGTCCTTGGTTCTGCGCTACCCCGAGCTCGGCTCGGCCCCTAGGTAGACCCGCTGCGCAGGCTCTCATTAGCTGGAAAGGTCTGAAGGCATGCTATTTGAAAACCTAAATGTGGGAGAGGTCTGGTCTCTTGGTTCGGCACTCCCGAGCGCGCTCGGCCCCAGGTAGACCCGCTTGCGCAGGCTCCTTGTTAGCCAATCGCATGATCCGAAGGCTTGCCTGAAATGGGGGAGAGGTCTGGTGCTTCTCGGTTCTGCACTACCCCGAGCCCGGCGAAGAAGATGGCCCCAGGTTAGACCCGCTGCGCAGGCTCTCATTAGCTGACGCAGGTGGCTCGCCTGTGGGGGACGATGACTCTTCCACTTGGTCCTTGTGTGATCTTGCACTACCCCGAGTGCGGCTCGGCCCCAGGTTGACCCGCTGCGCAGGTAATATCTACATTAGCTGGTAGGTCCTTTGTGAAGGTTCTCGCCTGTGGAGATTTGGAGATGGATGCAATGGTCCTTGGTTCTGCACTATCCGCGAGCGCGGCTCTTGCCCCAGGTATACGATGCTTTTGGCTCTCATTTAATCGAAAACCTTCTGCGTTTAGGTCGAAACCTTGCAAGAAGCTCCCCGGATATGGTGGATCCTTTTGCTTGAGGAAGATCTTGGTCCATAGTTTTGCATCTACCTCTCAAAAAGGTGCGGCTCGGCCCCAGGTAGACCTTTGCTTTCGTTCTTTGGTGGGAAAGGATTGGACTCTCATTAGCTCGTCGCTTTTAGTCCAAAGGCTCCCCTGCCGTGTTTGTGCGGGAGACGGTGAATCGTCTAGAATGTCCTTGTGTTAGGACTGCGTTAAAACGTGTTACGAGCGCGGCTCGGCCCCAGTTGTAAGACCCACTGCACAGGCTCTCATTAGCTGGCAGGTCCCGAAAGGCATCACGCCTGTGGGGAGAGGTCTGGTCCTTGGTTCTGCACTACCCCGAGCGCGGCTCGTCCCCAGGTAGACCTGCTGCGCATGCTCTCATTAGCTGGCAGGTCCGAAGGCTCGCCTGTGGGGGAGAGGTCTGGTCTTTGGTTATGCACTACCCATGTAACATCCCCCAAACAACTAGACCCTTAGGGTTTTGTTTTGTCATGACTAGGTCATGACAAAACAACCAAAAGCTCAAGGACCAAGTGAACAAGGGGCAAGGTAAAAATCACCTTGGTCTGCCTATAGCTCAGCCTCAACATTTAAACCTAAGGTCTGACCTTAGGGCTACACCTTGATCCCAGGACCCTACCAAAACACCCCAAACACCTTTGTAAGTCCATAGGGTCACTAAGCACCCACTGTGGGCAGTCAAAGTGGTTAAGTTGACCTAAGTCAACCCTAACCCTAAATGGGTCAAACTATCCTACTTAGGGTTAGTTGACCTTCCTCTAGCCAAGTGGACCCCACCCATGCCCTCCTAACCCTAAAGTGAGGCCAATGGGTCTATGTTGACCTAGCCCTAATTTGGTCAAAGTACCCTTCCTAAGGGTAGGTGACCTCCAAAGTTCCAAGACAACCCTACCCAACCCTTCCTAGACCTTAAGGCAGTGCAATGTGTCACTAAGGACCCATTGTGGTCAACCCAAATGGTCATGTTGACCAAGGTCAACTCTATTCTCGTGTTAGGTCAAATTAGCCTAAATGGGCTAACTCAAGCTCAACTCATTTCCCCCACTTGGGCTAACCTCATTTTTATTATTATTATGAGTTAGTGGGCTGCCAATATGCTGGAGGAGACACCAAAATTCGGCCTTGATGACCCGGAGAGAGAAAAATCCATTTTCCCTTTAATGGAGGAGAGAGAAAGGAGAAGGAGAAGGTCATTCATACATGGGGAGGCCAAGGGCCACCTTTGGTGGCTAGATTCAACTCCTCTGGAGGAGAGGAGACGTTTCTAGCCGTTTCCTTATCACCCCAAGGCAGATTCACCACCCATCACCATGGCTGAGCCTAGCCATTCATGGCCATTAATGGCATTGATGCCATGACACCCCCCCCCTTCCACATCTGATGATTTTAAAAGCTTCAGTGGGCTCCAAGGAGTTGCTTCCACTCTCACCCCGACGATTTAGAGCCACTTCCCTGTGTAGTTGCAGAAACCCGAGCGGCGCCGCCACCACCATGGATTCCCGGCGATCAACGCTTCTCCAGGCCGCATACAAGGTCCTCCCCTTCCTCTCTCACTGTGGATAGATTGTAGGGATCTTTTAGAAGTAAAATCGGGCTCAATTGAGTGTGATTGAAGCTTGCATTTTCATGATTTTTCCATGAAAAATGAACTCTCGGTGAAAGTGAGGTATAGATACAGTTTGCTCTAGAGGGGGGGTGAATAGAGTATATATAAAAAATGTTTAGATTTATTGCGGAATTAAAAATATTGATACTTATATGAAAGAGGTAAAAGCAAGAAACTATCAGAGTACAATACACAAAGAAAACACAAAGCAATCCAGACGATACAAGAAATTTTATAGTGGTTCCCCAAATCTGGGTACATCCACCTTCTACCACCCTGGTAGGAATCCACGTAGGTTTTGATCAGGTGCCCTATCACCACAAGATATACTTCAGGTGGATCTAGAAACCCATCAGGCTTTTGATCAGGTGCCTAAAAACTAATAGGTTTTTGATCAGGTGCCTTATCACCAAGGAGTTTACTTTTGAAGGGAGTAAGAACCCTGTACACGAGAATGTTAAAGAAAAATAGATGACAGTCTTATTTTTCTCAAACATAATGTGAATACTATGTGGATTTGATGATGCCAAAGCTCCCCCTAAGATATTGAGTCATTTCAGGAAGAAGGAAGCTTTGTCCAGGGTGTAGGTCTTCAGATTGATGTTGATTCGAGCTCTCTATAGATTGTTGAAGCCTGATGAAGGAAGAAGACTAGAGAGATTTGTGTGTTCAACAAGTTCTTCTTCTTCCTTGTATTTTGCAAAAAGGGAGACCTTCAGAGCAAAAAAAAGATTGATTTTCTGACTCTTGCTATGATTCTTGTTGTCTCTGTCTTTTTAAGTTCTCTGTATATTTTTGGAATGACTAACGGCCTGAATTTGAATTCCCAGACAGTACTTAATTCTATGCAAGAATTTAGGAGTCCAAACGGGTAGAATGGCTGGCAATCATAAATGCACTTCCATAACTGTCTTGACAAAATATTGTGTGAATACCATAATCAATATTTCATGAGATACGGCTATTAGCCTTGAGAATGACAGCATTAATTATCAGAATATAATTGTCGTACTGAGAGAACTAATAACTGAAGGCAATAAAAAATCGTAGAGCTTGGCTTAGAGATCGTCGAACTGGGTTAAGAGATCGTTGACCTGTGAGCAAGTATCGTAGATCTGAGATAACTGCTGAGAAGCACAAGATCATCGACCTGAGCTCGTAGATCATCGACCTCAGTTCAGAGTAGAAGACTCTGAGATCGTCGATGGGAGATCGACGATCGTCGAGCTGAGTTCCTGTGTTCGTCGATCATATACCTTCTGTTCGTCGAGCTGAGAATTGTTTCTGGACTTAGAATATTTTCTGGAATGACATACTAAAGAAGTCAGAAATCATCGAGCTCAGAACTTGGTTCGTCGACCTGAGAATTTGACTTCTCCTTCTGAAAGAGCTTCTGTGAACTGTGTCGACAGATGGTTCCGGGTGTCGACACAAGTCCTTCTGGTGTCGACTGATACTGTCGACTAATAATCTGTGAACTGTGTCGACACAAATCCATCTTGTGTCGACTGAGCTAGTGTCGACTAATATTATCTATGTCGACTGATAGTCTGTGTGTCAACGTAAATCTTCTGTGTGTTGACACAGCCTTTTTGTGTGTCGACACAATTCTTCTGGGTGTCGACACAACCTTTCTGTGTGTCAACACAATTCTTCTGGGTGTCGACACAACTGGTTGAGTCTCTGACAAGCTGTTGTAGGCTTATCCATGTGATGTTGACGCTTGGCCTAGACTAAAGAAATAAACCTATGACCCTGACTATACATTTTGGGTCAGTCTAAGCAAACCTAATAGTGATCCTTACCCATATCAGAACTAGGGTTCCAACAATCTCCCCCTATTTGGGTGAGGACACTATATACATAACACAGAGAAAATACAAAGCAATAAACTGGAGCATTTGCTTCTGTTGTTGCTATTGCTGATGTTGTTGTTGATGTTGAACCTTGCCCAAACCTGTGTCAATATAATCTGTATCATCATAATCTGCTTCTGCTATTTCTGGAATTGTTACTGCTGTTGGAACTGCTGCAGCTTTATTGGTCATCTATATCTGCACAAAATTTCTGAAACACTTCTTATTCCTGTACTGCAGGAGGAGACTGAGCTTGAAGGTCTGCTGAGGCTGAACCTGTTGCATCTTCATTGGACACCTCCCGCCGCCTAGTTTCAGTGAAAACTGGAAGCATGCCCCTAGATGAAGAAGGGATAGAGGAAGCAGAAAGGGAGTAGTCATTTGTTGAGGAAGAGTAAACCCATTCTTTGATCTCAGAAACAGATAGTTTGATCCATGTAGACATAAACTTCTTCAGACCCTGATCATCACATAGCTGTAACATTTCGTGAAAAATAAGATCACAGTGACTGATACCAATTGAAAGATAGGATCACAGTGATTGATCGATTCGAAGTCGACTTGGAAACTAGTGTCGAACTTCATCTTTGAAAGAGCTATCGTAGAAATCTCCATGGAAGATCTGTAGACTCAAGAGAGAAGAGATCAAGGGCAAAGGGAAAATAGAATATGAAAATGCAGGACAGAGATCGAAGAGAAACCTACATATAGGTTTTTGGAATAGAAAAGACGATCTCTTTTCGACGATAAAAACAAAAACGTCGATCTTAGGTCAAAGATTAATTTATAAACAAATAATATCTTTGGTCTCTGATCTCAGTCGTAAATTGATAGTCGAGAATAGCTTGACGATCAATTAATTGAAGCAAAGTCGTCGATCTCTGGTCGACGATTTTTGTCTTCACATAGAGCTGTCGTCAAACGTAGTTCGATGATTTAGCTTAAGAGCTGTTCGAAGATCGTCGATCTTCGTTCGATGATTTTGGAACAGATCCAAAAACAGAAGACAAAAATTAAATTAATCCTTCCCATTTATCATTCCAAGCTGATTCAGGAAGAACAGGTGCTTCTTTTCATCAAGGGGTTTGGTGAAAATATATGCTCTTTGAAAATCAGTGGAGATAAAGTCTAGATTAATTTTCTTTTTGTCTACATTATCTCTAATGAAATGATGTCTTATATCTATATGCTTTGTTTTAGAATGATGCACTGGATTATGTGTTATAGATATAACACTAGTATTATCACAGAAGATGGTTGAATTATTTAGATTGAAACCATAAACTAAGAGGTGGTTTTGGATCCAAAAAATCTGTGAACAACAACTGTCAGCAGCCATATATTCAGCTTCAGCAGTAGATGTTGATACAAAGGTTTGCTTCTTGCAAAACCAGGACACAAGTCTATCACCCAAGAACTGGCAAGTTCCTGAAGTGCTCTTTCTGTCCACTCTGCATCCAACATAGTCAGCATCTGAAAATCCAGTCAACTCAAATGCTGACTCTATTGGATAACAAAGTCCAAGATTAGGACAACCCTTTATATATCTTAAAATCCTTTTATGAAGATAAGATCAGATTCTTTAGGGTTCACCTGGAACCTAACACATAAACATGTAGCAAACATGATATCTGGTCTGCTTGCTGTTAGATATAGTAGGGATCCAACAATGGTCCTATACCTGGTCTGATCAACAGGTCTTCCATGTTCATCAGTGTTTAATACAACATTGGCAATCATGGAAGTCTTCATAGAAGATGCATCAGCCATCCCAAACTTCTGAATAAGCTCATTAGCATATTTAGATTGGGAAATGAAGATACCATCAGGAGATTGTTTCACTTGGAGACCAAGGAAATAAGATAACTCTCCCATACTGCTCATCTCAAATTTAGAATGCATTAGATTAGAAAATCTCTTGCATAATTTGGGATCAGTAGAACCAAATATAATATCATCTACATATATTTGTACTAATAAGATTTTATCATGATGCAATTTTGTCAAAAGGGTTTTATCTACCATGCCTCTAGTAAAACCATGCCCTAAAAGAAAGCTGGCTAAGGTCTCATACCAAGCTCTTGGAACTTGCTTTAAACCATAGAGAGCCTTATGCAGTTTAAAAACATGAGAGGGGGATGTTGGAGAAACAAAACCTAGAGGTTGTTCTACATAAACCTCTTCTTGTAGTACTCCATTTAGGAAAGCACTCTTGGCATCCATCTTATAAACTATGAACTTTTTGAAAGCAGTATAGGCCAGAAAAATCCTTATAGCTTCTATCCTGGCAACTGGAGCAAAGGTCTGATCATAGTCAATTCCTTCCTCTTGTCTATATCCTTGAGCAAGAAGCCTAGCCTTGTTCCTCACAATCACACCTTGGGCATCAAGATTATTCCTGAAACCCCACTTAGTTCCAATTACTGGATAGCCTTTAGGCCTTGAAACCAAGTCCCAAACTCTGCATTTTCAAATTGATTTAGTTCCTCTTGCATTGCAATGATCCAATGGGGATCTTGCTCAGCATCAGTTATGGATTGAGGTTCAATTTGAGAGAGAAAACAGGCATGCATCACATCATGGTTTAGTTGATGACTTGTCTGTACAGCTGCTGATATGTCTTCAATTACTTGGGATCTACGGTGATCCCTAAGTGGGAAAAAATCAGATGGTGGACTTGGTTCGACAACAGCAATTGGAGTGAATTCCTCTTGTGGAATTACTTCTGCTGTTGGAGGAAGTTCAGTTTCTTCCATAGAGTCTTCTTCACTGTCTTCATTTTCTTGTGGTGAGGGATGAGATATCACCTTCTAGGTGAGATTTAAGTCATCCAACTTTTTACATAGACTTTGTACCTGCAGATGATCACTGATAGAAGCTTCCATCTCCTTGTAAAACATATTAGCTTCATCAAATGTAACATGTATTGACTCTTCAATTTTCAAGGATGATTTATTGAGAACCCTATATTCCTTGCTAACTTCGGAATATCCTAGAAAGATTTCCATTGTAGCTTTGGCTTCAAACTTTCTAAGATAATCTTTGTTGTTATTATGTATATAACTGATACAACCAAAGATTGTAAAGTAGTCTATTTTAGATTTCTTCCCTTTGAGTAATTCATAGGGAGTCTTGCCTTTAAGTTTGTGTATCAAACTTCTATTCAGGACATAATTTGCTATGCTTACAGCTTCTGCCCAGTAAGATAGAGGCATGTGAGCATCAGCAAGCAATGTGCCTGGAGTTTCAATGAGTGTTCTGTTTTTCCGTTCGACTACCCCATTTTGTTGAGGAGTTCTAGGAGCAGAGAAGAAGTGCCTGATACCTTCCTTCTCACAGAATTCTTGCATAGGAAGAGATTCAAACTCAATGTCATGATCACTTCTGATCAATGCAACTGGAATAGAGTACTCAATCTTTATGTATTTTAGAAAGTCTGTAAGAACTTTGAAATTATCAAACTTGTTTCTCAAGAAGAAACCCCAAGAGAACCTAGAGAAGTCATCTACAATAACTAAAGTATAGGATAATCCTCTTATTAACTGATTTAAAACTATTTTTAGTTTGCTTGCCTTCTTGACAAGTCTTGCAAAGGCTTTCCTTCTTGTAGGGCAAGAGGGCAATCCTCTAACAAGGTTGTCCCTAGATAACCTAGCAATGTTTCTTAGATTTACATTTCCTAGCCTTCTATGCCACAAAATATTATTATTGCTAACCTGATTAAATAAATAGATTTCTGAACAAGCAGAATTAAAATCAGCTAAATAGATATTGCCTAACCTAATACCTGATAACACAGTAATGCTATTTAGAGAAATATTGTATTTAGATTCAGAAAAACAAACCTCATAACCTTCATCACATAGTTGTCCTATGGATATCAAGTTATGTTTCAGCCCACTTACATATGCCACTTTCCTGAAAGTGACATCTCCAAGTGTAAATTCTCCATAGCCTTCTGTCTGACCAAAGCTTGAGTCTCCAAATATAACCTTTGGACCTAGCTTTGCCTTATATTTACTTAGATTGGCCTTATTTCCTGTCATGTGCTTGGAACACCCACTATACAAATACCACTTATCCTGTATGGTAGGATAGGTCTTTATCTGCAAATAAAACTTATATATTTTAGACCCAGGTAACCTTGGGTCCTGACTTCTATTCATACTTAAAACTTGAAATATACGAGTATACAGGTTGACTTTTATAACCTAAGGGATGAAATCTCCTAGGTGGGATTATCCTGTTAGTTAAGGGATTGAAAGGTTTAGGGTTAGAATTCTTATTGAAATTTCTGTTGAAATTATAGTTTTGATAGAACTGTTTTGGGTTCGACGATTTTAGTTCAGATCGTCGATCTGCGTTCGACGACCAGCATTGATATCGTCCATCTTGGTTCTCAAAATAATAGTGGCTATTATCTGGGTTCCATGATCGTCGATCCCCGTTCGACGATACATAATGATATCGTCGATCCCCATTTGCAGAGTGTTTAGGCTCAAGCTCTGGGTTTTGAGATCGTCGATCGTCGATCGTCGTTCGACGCATAATACTTTGATCGTCGATCTTGGTTCGACGATTTTTGTTCAGACTTAGCTTTTTGTTTTTCTTTATTTATCTCAACTTATTTTAAAACTTTGTTAACTGTTTTAATTTGTTCTGTATTCTTCTTACCTTTATCTGAAATAAACTTTATAGGTTGTGAAATGTGGTTTTTCTTAATAATTGGTGGTTCACTAGATGATGCACATAATCCTAACTTACTTCTATTAAGTCTAGCATTAAGTGTGCTGGTAATTTCTACTAGTTGTTTGCTTCTTCCATTCAGTGATTCCTCTAGCTGTTTTGCTTTACTTAATTCAACTTTCAGAAAAGTGATTTGTTCACTATACATGTCTATTTCATTTTTCAATTTAATGTTTTCTGATACTAAGCTATCATAATTAAATTGTTTATCTCTGAGAAGATTGATTTCCTTCTCAGATCTAATCAGATCACTACACATAGATTTAAAGTCATTTTTAAAATCTTCAGAGGTAAAGTCGAATTCTTCTAGTACCTGATCATAATCTGAACATTCTTCAGATTCTTCTTCTTCTGAGACATGCCCTGAAGCATTGATGTCCATTAAGCAGATTTCTTTGGCCTTTGCTTCCTCTTCATCTTCACTAGAGCTGGAGGAAGATGATTCTTCAGTGTCACTCCATGTTTCTGCAACAAACCCTCTCTCCTTCTTCTTATGCTTGTAGGAAGATGGTTTGCTAGAGTGCTTCTTGGAGTCTTTCTCCTTTCTCCTTTCCGTATACTTGTTTTTTGGATATTCTGGAAGAATATGTCCAGGTTTCCTGCAACCAAAACAAATAATCTCTTTAGAAGGGGTTTTATCCTACCTTGGTCTATCATCACTCCTTGATGATTTCCTTCTGAATTCTTTTCTCCCCATCTTGAAGAATCTCTTTGCAAAGAGACTCATCGACTTTTCATTTGATGGAGAAGTTTCTGATTCTTCTAAAGCTTTGAAGGCTATATTCTGCTCCTTCCTAGTTGGTGTAGGAGTCTTTTGTTACTCAGCTTCTCCTGTCTTCAGCAGCTGTTCATAGGATTTTAGCTTTCCTAACACTGATTTTGTAGTCATCTCATTTATGTTTCTGGTCTCTATGATAGGCCAGATTCTACAGTCCCATGAGCTGGGGAAGCACATGAGAATCTTGTCATTTATTTCTGTGACTGAGATGTCTTTCTCAAGAGTTTTCAGCTCATTAACAATGAGACTGAGTCTATTGTACATCTCAGAAACTTGCTCAGTTTCTTCCTTTTTTAAATTCTCATGCTGGGAGATGAGATGAGCTTTCCTGTCCTTCCTTTCATCTGCTGATCCTGCAACCATCTGATTTAAGGAATCCCAGATTGCCTTGGCTGATTCACATTCAGCTACTTTCTGAAATATGTCATGAGACATTGTTTGTGACAGTATGCTCATGGCTCTTGCATCAACAATCTTTTCTTTCTTGTATGCATCATTGTAGTCTGGAGGAGGTACTGCAGTCATGTTTGGGGAAGTACATGCAGGAGCAGCTGGTGGTGGAGGTACTCCTGTTAAGATAGAAGCAAAAATGTCTTCATCAATAGAATTCATATAAAGTCTGATTCTTGCCTTCCAGAATCCAAACTTTTGCAAGTTGTGAACTGGAGGTCTGTTGCTTGCAAATTCCTTGTACTGTGCCATGGTATAACCAAGAATAGAGTAAACATATATCTATCAGAGATCTTAGGTTCAGGTGTTAGCCTGTACAACCTTAAAAACACACCCTCTAATACCAATTGAAAGTGAGGGATAGATACAGTTTACTCTAGAGGGGGTGGGGGGGGGGTGAATCGAGTATATATAAAAAATGTTTAGATTTATTGCGGAATTAAAAACATTGATACTTATATGAAAGAGGTAAAAGCAAGAAACTATCATAGCACAATACACAAAGAAAACACAAAGCAATCCAGACGACACAAGAAATTTTTTAGTGGTTTCCCAAATCTGGGTACATCCCCTCTTCTACCACTCTAGTAGGAATCCACTTAGGTTTTTGATCAGGTGCCCTATCACCAAAAGATCTGCTTCAGGTAGATCTAGAAACCCTTCAAGCTTTTGATCAGGTGCATAAAAACCAATAGGTTTTTGATCAGGCGCCCTATCACCAAGGAGTTTACTTTTTAAGGGAGTAAGAACCCTATACATGAGAGGTTAAAGAAAAATAGATGGCAGTGTTCTTTTTCTCAAACATAATGAGAAGACTATGTCGATTTGATGATGATAAAGCTCCCCCTGAGATATTGAGTGGTTTCATGAAGAAGGAAGCTATGTCCAGGGTGTAGGTCTTCAGATTGATGTTCATTCGAGCTCTCTGTAGATTGTTGAAGCCAGATGAAGGAAGAAGACTAGAGAGATTTGTGTGTTCATCAAGTTCTTCTTCTTCCTTATATTTTGCAAAAATAGGAGACCTTTAGAGCAAAAAAAAGATTGATTTTCTGACTCTTGCTATGATTCTTGTTGTCTCTGTCTTTTTAAGTTCTTTGTATATTTTTGGAATGAATAACGACCCGAATTTGAATTCCCAGACAGTACCTAATTCTCTGCAAGAATTTAGGAGCCCAAACGGGTAGATGGCTGGCAATCATAAATGGACTTCCATAACTGTCTTAACAAAATATTTTGTGAATACCATAATCAATGCTTCATGAGATACGGTTATCAGCCTTGAGAATGTCAGCATTAATTATCAGAATATATTTGCCGGACTAAGAGAACTGATAACTGAAGGCAGTAAAAAAATCGTAGAGCTTGGCTCAGAGTTCGTTGAACTGGGTTAAGAGATCGTCGACCTGTGAGCAACTATCGTAGATCTGAGATAACTGCTGAGAAGCACAAGATCGTCGACCTGAGCTCGTAGATCGTCGAGCTCAGTTCAGAGTAGAAGACTCTGAGATCATCGATGGGAGATCGATGATCGTCGAGCTGAGTTCCTGTATTCATCGATCAGATACCTTCTATTCGTCGAGCTAAGAATTGTTTCTGGACTTAGAATATTTTCTGGAATGACATACGGAAGAAGCCAGAAATCGTCGAGCTCAGAACTTGGTTCGTCGACATGAGAATTTGACTTATCCTTCTGAAACAGCTTCTGTGAACTGTGTCGACAGATGGTTCTGGGTGTCGACACAAGTCCATCTGGTGTTGACTGATACTGTCGACTAATAATCTGTGAACTGTGTCGACACAAATCCTTCTTGTGTCGACTGAGCTAGTGTCGACTAATATTATATGTGTCGACTAATAGTCGGTGTATCGACACAAATCTTCTGGGTGTCGACACAGCCTTTCTGTGTGTCAACACAATTCTTCTGGGTATCGACACAACCTTTCTGTGTGTCGACATAATTCTTCTATGTGTCGACACAACTATCTGAGTCTCTGACAAGCTGTTGTAGGCTGATCCATGTGATGTTGACTCTTGGCCTAGACTAAAGAAATAAACCTATGACCCTGACTATACATTTTGGGTCAGTCTAAGCAAACCTAATAGTGATCCTTACCCAAATCAGAACTAGGGTCCAACACTCGGGATCGCCAGAATAGGCCTCTCCGGTGGTTGTGCTGCCGCATGGCGCTAACCACCATCTCAACGAAGGTGGTGGTGGCGGTGGCCGGCCAAGGAGGTGGCCGGATGGCCGACGACATCGTGTAGAAAGTGCTCCAGGAAGGATGAATCCATACCATTGGCACGCGGGGACGATGACGGGATGCCGTCCAAAAGTGCGCCAAGATTCGTGCTGGCCTAATATTAAACTATATGATATGTGTATATTAATTTCATTTTTGTCACACTTTTTGCATTTAATCTTTTTAATTATTAAAAATACCTAGAGGCTAATCCAGAGGAAGTGGTGAACATGCAATTTGTATCCCAAAGTGTCTATTTCAAGCCAAAATTAGTTTGAACCAATTTGGGTGCCGGGTTTGACTAGGGCACTCATTTTCGTGGGGCCTATACCTAAGACAAGACAGAGATTAAAATAGGTGCCCACAACTCATCTCTAGTCCAAATGACTTGAAATTTGGATAGGGACTCACCCTAGACCATATCTAGGCCCTGCCCAATGTTGAGTATTTTTAGGGACAATTTTCCTATAGTTTTGGAAATAATTTAATTTTACTAGGGTAATTTAACTTAGGGTCCAAATAACCTCCAACCTCATTCAAATTCTGGTTAAAGGAGCCTAGGGTCATTATAAAGCCCAGGTTAAGATTTCACCTCATTTGGAGATGGTTTGAGTAGAAAACAAGCAAACCCTAGCCTTGCCATAATAGTGGCAGTTTGGTCAAATGGGCAATTTAGGTTTTGAGTGGCCATCTCACCTCAGCAGAGGATGAATTTGGGGCCACTGACTTGGCATGAATTCTATCACCCACTCCTGGAAAATGGGGTAGATTGGAGTGAATTTGCCTTAGGACTTAAGGTCAAACCCTAAGGAAGGACTTTTATGTCTTGTGAAGGGAATGAGTTCAAATGACCCTAATTTAGCTTGAAATTTGGTAGGAAGGATGTCAGGTTACCTAAAGCCCTCTTCTAAAAATATTATGGGTTTTGGGTATTGGTAGGCCACTCTAAACCCTAACCCTAGTTTAGGGCACAAAAAGTGTAGAATAGAAAAGGTTTGTAAAACTCATTGAACATGGATGAAACTTGGGTAGAGTATTCTTAGGGTCAGTAGGAGCCTCTCGAATTATTGTAGGGTGTTTGGAAGATATTAGCCTATACTTGTAGTTATAATCCTTGTATTGCCCCTAAGGATTATTTTGATAAAATCAGGATTAAACTAACTTAAAATGTTCTGAAAATTGGACAGTGAGGATTTAAGATCATACTATAGCCTTGGTAAATTTTGTGTAATTTTTGGATAAGAGTTAAAGCACTTCTATATTTATTTCCATTTATTATATTTTTATTGAATTAATTAATTAGGGTCCTAAATCTTGTTGAAGAGTTGAGCAATTTTGGATTTTATGCTCAATAGTCATATTATAGTTATCATAAATTTTGTGGAGCATGTACTTGTCTGGTGTTGGTACATCGTGTTCAAACTTGGGGTTTTTAGATTACCAGAATAATTAAATAAATAAACATATAAATTAGAAAAAATATGAATTTCTGGATTTAGGCCAAACATATCATGATAGACCCCCAATAATTATTATAGGGTTACTGGATGAATATTCTGAGTACCTCTCATTTTACACTTCATATAGCATAGGATGGTCTGCATTTAGTAAAATTGCAGAATTTAAATTGGATTATGAATTTGGGGACGAGAGTGGGGGTTAGAGGTTTGCTGGTTGGATAATTAAAAATGAGTTCACCATTGGGAGATAGGATGAGAAGGGTGTTGGTTTGGCTATGGTTAGGTGGTGCTCGGGATCGACGAAAGATTGACTTTCTCATAGGGAGGAAGTGTCAAATACTGGAGGGTTAGGTCCAGTACAACACGTAACGGTTTGGGAGATCTGATAGAAACCAATAATAGTAAGTGCCTTGTGAAAGGGAACTTTGGGCGTAATCCCATCGTAGTTCCTAGTGCCTTCGAGAGCCCTTCACGGGGAATACCTTGGGCAGTCCTGGGCTAACCGAAACTGTAAGAATAAAAAATTTCAAGAGCAACCACTATAACTAGGGTTAAACATTCACACACCCCGGTAGCTCGAGAGGCTGATTAGGTTGTTTTGATTGCCATCCGGATGGTTCGTTCCGAAGGTAGATGCAGGGACGGATAGTCCGGGGAGCTCGTGTCTCAAAAGGTTTTGGATACAAAAGAAGGTGGTGGGTCTTCGGTATCGGACGGTCGTTCACACCGATGTTGATACGTTGACTCGGTGGTGTGGGACACTTAGCCAGAGAAAGTCTAGTGGATATGGCCAGTATTAGTCCGCGGATACTCTAGGTTGTGTTCTTCTAGGGGCGTACGGGAGGGCTAGGACTGGTAGTGTGGATACCTGCCTAGGAGTGGGGGGCTTGACCCACTATCTCCGTTTGCAAATACGGAGGTTCCTGGGAGTGAACCTAGGGCCCAAATCTGGGGAACTAAAGATCTGTGCGCATAGAGTTGTGTGCGTGGGTTGCACGTGCAAGAATCATGGCATAGAATAATTGCATACAACTGACACCCCTTAACTGCTATGTTTGTATGTGCATTCATATAAGTTAAGGTTACTTACTTCTTACCTTGTCTTTCTTACATATGCTGCTTACTCTACTTGCTTACTCTACTTGCTTACCTTACTACATACTATTGTAGAACTGCTAGACTAGTTCCACTGTCACCGGCCACTTTGTACTCTCCACCTTTGTAGCTTCCCTTTCCTCCTCCCCTCTTGGTGCCTAGGAGCCATGGGGGGAGGGGCAGGGGATGATAGGGCTTAGTCTTTATGACTAATGGTTTTCGGACCACAACATTACAAGGGCTCAGGATGGGAGATAGAGACCAGCAGCACAGGGACAAGCACCAGCAGAGTATGGTATGCATGGAGGTGGGCTAGTCTAGTACCGGAGCACTAGTGACCAGCTCCGTGAGTGATAGTCTTCTTATAGCTTCCGCGAGAGATTGTAATGAGGATCTGATGTACCGGGCTTAAGCCCGTTTATATTTACCTTTTGTTACTTCGCATTACTCTCTTTTATACGTATGGACATGTTGTGATTTTCTCTTATTATATATGATATTGGTGGACTCAGCTATTTCATTCCTGAATACTGCTCTCTTTGTGATGATCGAAAAGGCTGGCAGAATCGACGTTTTGTAGTGGCGGCTTTCCCGAGAGTCGGTGTAACGACCTAGGGAGTACCCCTAGCGCCGCCCGGCCCACCAGCAGCCCATGGAGGACCCATGGCACCACGGTGGTACTGCCGGAATCTACAAGTCCCACAGGCCCTACACCCCAAAGTGCAGCTCAGTTGGTGATGAGGAGTGGTATTAAAGGCTTCTTATCAAGGTTGCGGGTTCGATACCACGTGGCAACAATGCACCGTGCTGATAAACATGCTGGAGATGCTTTGGGGTGTACGTCCTGTAGGCCTTGTATATTCTGGCTGTACCACCGTGGTGCCATGGGTCCTCCATGGGCTGCTGGTGGGCCGGGCGGCGCTAGGGGTCCTCCCTAGGCCGTTACAAAAAAGTACACTTTTTTTGTAACAGCGTCGGGAGGACCCTAGCACCGTCCGGCCCACCAGCAGCCCATGGAGACCCATGGCACCACGGTGGTATAGCCGAAATGTACAAGGACTACAGACCGTACACTCCAAAGCATCTCCGGCCTGTTTATCAGCACGGTGCATTGTTGTCACGGGGTCTCGAACCCATGCAACCTTGATAAGAATCCTTTAATACCACTGCTCATCACCAACTGAGCTGCAGCTCAGTTGGTGATGAGGAGTGGTATTAAAGGCTTCTTATCAAGGTTGTCGGTTCGAGACCACATGACAACAATGCACCGTGCTGATAAATAGGCCGGAGATGCTTTGGGGTGTACGACCTACATGCCTTATAGATTCCTGTTGTACCACCGTGGTGTCATGGGTCCTCCATGGGATGCTGGTGGGCCGGGCGGTGCTAGGGGTCCTCCCTAGGCCGTTACAGTCGGGGCCACCTCAAAACGGCGGTTCTGGGCATAAGACCTCGGGGTATTAAAAAAGAAAAAAAGGGGGGTCTTATAAGTGGTATCAGAGCGAACCTCGATCGAAAATATAAGTAGTCCACAATAACCTTAGGTCACCCCCGAGCGAGCTTAGTTTGCGGAAAAACTAGCAGCGAAAGCAGTGGTGGGCCCATAAGTGAAATCACATGTAAAAGTCCATTTTCTCCTCCTTTTATTCCATTGGTACGCTCTCTAACTGTTTAAATTTTTCCTTGTAGCCTGCGACGAACCCTACTCCACAGTAGGGGACACCTCGGGCTCCAAACATAGTTCCACCTCCGTCGGCTCCAGTTCCGTTTCAGCGGACGAAGATGGGGCAAACTTTGACGACCATCCTGGACGCCTTTAGGGCCCAGCAGTCCCCGACTCTACAGCCAAATCCCGCGGCCAACTAGATGAGTGCCTTCCGGGCACTTTCCCCTCCATCCTACCAGAGGATGGAGTCGACAGTTCGCACGGAGGAATAGTTGGATACCATTTACGAGATGCTTGCGGGGATCCGATGCCCCACTAAGGAGGCAGTTGCTTTGGCAGTCTCCTGCTTGGAGTCGCACGGGAAGAGGTGGTGGAAGTCACACCTGGACACCACCTTTGCGGATTTGGATTGTGCAGATATCGCTTGGGGAGAGTTCAGAGCAACACTTTTGGGACATTTTGTACCTCAGTCGGCAAGGTATGAACTGGAGGATAGGTTCCTGCGGCTGAAGCAGGGCAACAGGATAGTGCTGGAATACTACCAGGAGTTTACCCACTTAGCTTGTTATGTGGACTTTTATAAGTTGGATGATGCGGGCTACGCCAGAAGGTTCTACAAGGGGCTGCACGACGACATGAGACATGCCCTCCTTTTCGTCTCTGAGGGAAGCTTGGCCAGGATTTTGGAAATGGCTAAGAAGAGGGAGCAGATTAGCTTACGGTCAAGAGAAGAAAGAGGCCGACTGATGATGCAGTGATTGGAGGATGTAGAGACCGTCCTCGAGGCCAGGTCATTAGGGAAAGAAGGAATGGGGATCAACCCCGTCAGGAGATTGGACCGGAGCAATGGAATCAGGGGGTATTGGCCCCTCAGCCCTTACAGATGCTGGAGATATCGAGGATAGCAGAGCAGACATCAATGTGCTTCCACTACAATCAGTCGGGGCATTTCAAGAGAAATTGTCCCATGAGGCAAGCACCCCCACCAGCACTTCAGGGTGCCCCACCCCCTCGGTGGTTTGGGGGCCGAGGGCACGACCGAGGATGGGTATATCAGGGCAAGGACCACAGGCCAGAGAGGGAGCAGATGTACACACTAGATATGGCTCAACCCCGGAACCCGGAGCAGGTTCTAGCAGGTATGCCAGTACATTCGATTTCCTTCTTTCATAAGAACTAGTTCTCATAGACATAAACTAGTTAGAAATTAAGAAAAGGAAGAAAAACTACAACTAGAACACTAAGACACTTAATTACTCCAGGCCTGGTTTTTATCAGCGACAAGCCCGCTCACACACTCTTTGATACCGGGGCTTCACACCCGTTTATGTCAAAGGATTTTGTGAAAGGGCTGGCAGATGTGGAGCAGTTCACAGGAAGGATGGTGAGGGTGCGGCTGCCCGATGGATCGGAGCTCGTGACCTCTTCTCATTGCAAAATGGAGGCGGAGATCGGCGGGAAGGTGTTTGGGGCACCATTGACGATCCTGCGGATGCCAGACTATGATCTCATACTAGGCATGATGTGGTTGCACTGGAACCATGCCCAGATCGACTGCTTGGCGAAGAGAGTCACTGCGAGGCACGAGGACTCTTATATTGTTATCGAAGGTATTACACCAGCCCTCCTATTATTATTATCGTCTGTGCAGGCCGTCAAGGCCCACCTACAGGGAGACGAAGTTTATCAGGTTCTCTTCGAGATGGTCGCGGACAAGGATTCTATATCAGATATTCCAGTGATGTGAGACTTTGCTGATGTATTTCCGTAGATGCTGCCAGGGCTACCCCCACACCGGGAGAAAGACTTTCAGATTCAGCTCGTGCCGGGGGCTAAGCCGGTATCCAGGGCTCCCTACCAAATGGCCCCGAAAGAGCTGGTGGAATTTCGAAGCCAGCTTCAAGAGTTAGTGTAAGCCGGGTTCGTCCGGCCTAGTTCTTCCCCGTTGGGTGCTCCGGTGCTCTTCGTCAAAAAGAAGGATGGGACGCTGCGGCTGTGTATCGATTACCGGGCACTGAACAGGCTGACTGTCCGAAATACGTATCCCTTGCCAAGGATAGACGAACTATTTGATCAGCTGGAGGGAGCCCATTGGTTCTCGAAGCTGGACCTGAGATCGGGGTACTATCAGCTACGTATACAGGAGGAGGATATCCCGAAGATGGCCTTCAGCAGTAGATATGGGTTGTACGAGTTTACCGTGATGCCCTTCGGGCTCACGAATGCACCCTCCGCGTTCATGGCCTTGATGAATCGGGTGATCGAAGAGTACCTGGATTCCTTTGTCATTGTATTCATTGACGACATCCTTATTTATTCGAGGACCGAAGAGGAGCACACGAGGCATCTGGCCTTGATGTTGGGAAAGCTCCGAGAGCATAAGATGTATGCTAAGTTCAGGAAGTACCAATTTTGGCTAAAGGAGGTGGCCATTTTGGGCCATGTTATTATTGGAGCGGGTTTGGCAGTAGACCCGGCAAAGGTCCAGGCAGTGCGAGATTGGCCACCACTAAATACGGCCGCGGATGTTCAGAGTTTCTTAGGACTTACTGGTTATTACCGGAAGTTCGTAGAGGGGTTCTCTCAGATTGCCCTCCCTCTTACATCTCTGACGAAGAAGGTGTCTCCTTTTATTTGGATGCCACAGTGTGAGACTGCCTTTCAGGAGCTGAAGGGTCGGCTTACCTCGACCCCAATCCTTGCTTTTCCATCAGGGAAGGAAGGATTCCAGGTGTACACGGATGCTTCGTACCAGGGGATGGGTGTCGTTCTGATGCAGAACGGGCACGGGATAGCCTACGCCTCCCGTTAGCTGAAGAAACATGAGCAGAACTACCCAGTGCATGATTTGGAGTTGGGGGAAGTTTTATTTGCTCTAAAGATCTGGCGACACTACCTCTACGGGGTCCACTGCGATATATTCTCAGACCACAAGAACTTGAAGTATGTAGACACGCAGAAGGAGCTGAACATCAGGCAGAGGCATTGGGTGGAGTTTATGTCGGACTACCAATATACCATGCAGGAACATGTGGTTATAGACGCTCTCAGCCAGAGAGCGAGTACGTCAGGAGTAGGCCCGAAGCTAATGGCCTTGGAGTTGGTGGAGTCGTTCAAGAAGATGCAGATATCTCTAGTGTCCAAGGATGACCCGGAGCTTTATACGGAGTACCTGATATCGATGACTGCCACAGATGACATTCAAGACCGCATCCGAGATGGGTAGAGGCTGGATGCAAGAGCGGAGCCGATATTTAGGGCCTTGGAGGAAGGCACAGCAGGGGATTATTCCTTGAGGGATGGGCTACTATACTTTAGATGCAGGGTCTACATACCGGCAGGAGGACAGATCCAGGAGGACATCTTGATAGAGGCTCACTATAGCAGATACTCGGTGCACCCGAGAATCACCAAGATGATAGTAGATTTGAGGAAGACGATGTTCTGGCCAGGTATGAAGAAGGACATCACCCATTTTGTGACACATTGCGAGCCTTGCCAACTCGTAAAGGCTGAGTGCAGGAATCCGGCTGGTTTATTACAGCCACTTCCGGTGCCGGAGTGGAAGTTTGAGGATATAGCCATGGATTTCATAAACGGGTAACCCCGATCCCATGTGGGGAATGACTTGATCTGGGTGATAATGGACAGGCTAACGAAGGTGGTCAGATTTACTCCAATGGCGAAGGACTCTCCGGTCAGAGTATTAGTACAGAGGTTCATCGAGCAGTTTGTGCGCTATCATGGGATATCCAATACTATCGTTTCAGATCGGGAGGTGGGGTTTACGTCCAAGGAGTGGAGGACAGTTCAGGCCCGTCTGCGTTCTCGTTTGATGTTTAGAATGGCTTTTCACACACAGACCGATGGAGAGACGGAGCGCACTAACCGTATCTTGGAAGATCTTTTGGGCCTATGTATCCTGGACCGCGGTGAGCCTTGGGAAAGATTGCTGCCACTGATCGAGTTTTCGTACAACAACATCCATCAGTCCAGTATAGGCATGGCCCCTTGCGGGGCATTGTATGGACGGCGGTGCAGGACCCCACTATCTTGGATTCAGGATGAATACCCTCAGGCACTTGACCCGAAGTTTGTGGAGGATACTGATGCTCAGGTCAGATTGATACAGGGCAGGATGCTGGAAGCCTAGAGCAGGCTGGCCAAATATTACGACACGAGACATTGTCAGGTGGAGTTCCAAGTAGGAGACCGGGTTTTCATGAAGATACGGCTGATGCATGGGGTCTCGCAGGTTAGCGGGAGAAAGAGGCTCACTCCGAGATATATGGGGCCCTACAGGATCCTGGAATGGATCAGACCTTTGGCTTATAGACTAGAGCTACTGCCGGAGTTAGCGGGATTACACGACGTCTTCTACATCTCCTCACAACGGAGGGATCTAATACGCCCAGAGCAGCTGATATCCATAGACGATGGTCCGGTAGCGTCACAATTGATCAGTCAGCTTGGAGCCAATCAGTATCGACGACACGATAGTGCAGGTTTTGCGATGTTAGAAGGTCCCACTAGTCAAGGTTCTGTGGAGAAACCATGGGCAGGAGGAGCATACATGGGAGCCACAGGACTTGATGCCGCAAAAGTACCCGGAGCTCTTCAAGTCAGGTATACCTTAAACCTTAGGGATGTTACATGTTTTATTTATTCTGTAGAAACCCCCGTCGGCTCAACCTTAATTTCGGGGACGAAATTGTTTTATATATATTGGGATTTGTAACATCCCCCAAACAACTAGACCTCTAGGGTTTTGTTTTGTCATGACTAGGTCATGACAAAACAACCAAAAGCTCAAGGACCAAGTGAACAAGGGCCAAGGTAAAAATCACCTTGGTCTGCCTATAGCTCAGCCTCAACATTTAAACCTAAGGTCTGACCTTAGGGCTACACCATGATCCCAGGACCCTACCACAACACCCCAAACACCTTGGGAAGTCCATAGGGTCACTAAAGACCCACTGTGGGTAGTCAAAGTGGTTAAGTTGACCTAACTCAACCCTAACCCTAAATGGGTCAAACTAGCCTACTTAGGTTCAATTGACCTTCCTCTAGCCAAGTGGACCCCACCCATGCCCTCCTAACCCTAAAGTGAGGCCAATGGGTCACCAAGGACCCATTGGGGTCAACCCAAGAGTCTATGTTGGCCAAAGTCAACTCTAGACCTAATTTGGTCAAAGTACCCTTCCTAAGGGTAGGTGACCTCCAAAGTGCCAAGACCCCCCTAACCAACCCTTCCTAAACCTTAACGGAGTCCAATGAGTCACTAAGGACTCATTGTGGCCAACCCAAATGGTCATGTTGACAAAGGTCAACTCTATTCTAGTGTTATGTCAAATTAGCGTAAATGGGCTAACTCAAGCTCAACCCATTTCCCCCACTTGGGCTAACCTCATTTTTATTATTATTATGAGTTAGTGGGCTGCCAATAGGCTGGAGGAGACACCAAAATTTGGCCTTAATGACCAGGAGAGAGAAAACTCCATTTTCCCTTTAATGGCGGAGAGAGAAAGGAGAAGGCGAAGGCCATTCATGCATGGGGAGGCCAAGGGCCACCTTTGGTGGCTGGATTCAACTCCTCTGGAGGAGAGGAGAAGTTTCCAGACATTTCCTGGCCACCCCAAGGTAGATTCACCCCCCCATCACCATGGCCGAGCCTAGTCATTCATGGACATTAATGGCATTGATGTCATGACACCCCCTTCCCAATCTGATGATTTTAAAAGCTTTAGTGGGCTCCAAGGAGTCACTTCCACTCTCACCCCAATGATTTAGAGCCACTTCCCTGTGTAGTTGCAGAAACCCGAGCAGGCCGCCACTAGCATGGCTTCCCGACGATCAATGCGTCTCTAGGCCGCAAACAAGGTCCTCCCCTTCCTCTCTCACTGTGGATAGAACGTAGGGATCTTTTAGAATGAAAATCGGGCTCAATTGAGCCCGATTGAAGCTTGCATTTTCATGATTTTTTCGTGAAAAATGAACTCTCGGGATCGCCGGAATAGGCCTCTCCGGCGGCTGTGCCGCCTCCTGGCGCTATCCACCACCTCAACGGAGGTGGTGGTGGCGGTGGCCGGCCAGGGAGATTGCCGGATGGCCGGCGGCATCGTGTAGAAAGTGCTCCAGGAAGGATGAATCCAGGCCGTTGGCACGCGGGGACGATGACGGGATGCCGTCCAAAAGTGCGCCAAGATTCGTGCTAGCCTAATATTAAACTATAGGATATGTGTATATTAATTTCATTTTTGTCACACTTTTTGCATTTAATGTTTTTAATTATTAAAAATACCTAAAGGCTAATCTAGAGGAAGTGGTCAACATGAAAATTGTAGCCCAAAGGGTCTACTTCAAGCCAAAATTAGTTTGAACTAATTTGGGTGCCGGGTTTGACTATGGAACTCATTTTGGTAGGGCCTATACCTAAGACAAGGCTGATATTAAAATAGGTGCCCACAACTCATCTCTGGTCCAAATGACTTGAAATTTGGACAGGGACTCACCGTATACCATATCTAGGCCTGCCCAAAGTTGAGAATTTTTGGGGATAACTTTCCTATAGTTTTGGAAATTATTTAATTTTACTAGTGTAATTTAACTTAGGGTCCAAATAATATCCAACCTCATTCAAATTCTGGTCATAGGATCCTAGGGTCATTATAAAGCCTTGGTTAAGATTTCACCTCATTTGGAGATGATTTGAGTAGAAAACAAGCAAACCCTAGCCTTGCCATAATAGGGGCATTTTCGTCAAATGGGAAATTTAGGTTTTGAGTGGCCATCTCACCTGAACAGAGGATGAAATTGGGGTCACTGACTTGGTATGACTTCTATCACCCACTCCTGGAAAATGGGGTAGATTGGAGTAAATTTGCCTTAGGACTTAAGGTCAAACCCTAAGGAAGGACTTTTATGCCTTGTGAAGGGAATGAGGTCAAATGACCGTAATTTAGCTTTCTATTTGGTAAGAAGGATGCTATGTTACCTAAAGCCCTCTGCTAAAAATATTATGGGATTTGGGTATGGGTAGGCCCCTCTAACCCTAACCCTAGTTTAGTGCAAAAAAAGTGTAGAGATAGAAAAGGTTAGTAAAACTCATTGAACAGGGATGAAACTTGGGTAGAGTAGTCTTATGGTCAGTAGGAGCCTCTGGAAATTATTATAGGGTGTTTGGAAGACATTATCCTGTACTTGTAGTTATAATCCTTGTATTGCCCCTAAGGATGATTTTGATAAAATCAGGATTAAACTAATTTAAAATGTTATGAAACTTGGACAGTGAGGATTTAAAATCATGCTATAGCCTTGGTAAATTTTGTGCAATTTTTGGATAATATTTAAGGCACTTCTATATGTATTTCCATTTATTGTATTTTTATTGAATTAATTAATTAGGGGCTTAAATCTTGTTGAAGAGTTGAGAAATTTTGGATGTTATGCTCAATAGTTGTTGGGTACATTGAAAAATGTGTACCAGATTTGGAGAAGCCTCACCTAACTCAATGATATGCATCAAGTTGTATTTGATGTTGTTTTGAGTTATCATGTGCAGGTTAAGAAAATTGAAAGGAAAATTTTCTAAGTACAATTGTCGACACTTGGGAATGACTGTGTCGACACCAAGGGCCAGATTGTGTCGACATCCAGAATTTGTGTCGACACACAGAAAATCTGTCGACAACGGCTGTGTCGACATCAAGGGCCAGATTGTATCGACATCCAGAATTTGTGTCGACACACAGAAAATCTGTCAACAACGCTGTGTCGACACTAAGGGCCAGAATTGTGTCGACATTATCAGGAGCTGTGTCAACACACAGAGAAGCTGTCTACACATTCCAGAATTCTGTCGACAACGACTGTGTCGACACACAAAACTTGTGTCGACACACACCAGAATTCTGTCGACAACAACTTTGTTAAGACAAGGAGTGTTTGTGTCGACATACAGGACTTGTGTCGACACATTCCACAGAAGCTGTGTCGACAACAACAAGACTCGTGTCGATACATGGAATGTGTGTTGACACATATGAAGAATTTAGTCGACATTCTTTGCTGCTGAGTCAAAGTTCAATGAAGGCTGAAGTAATACAAGTGAAGATTTGACAGCTATCATTACTGACATTGCTGTCACATCTGTCAGAGGTGTCAGAAGACTGTTTGAAACCAGAACAGCCGGTTACCATAGATGAAGCCTATATATAGATATTCTTTCTCAACATTTGAAGAAGAGAACAATAACAACCACAAGAACAACAGATACAGAACAGAGAGAAGTTATTCAAGCCAATCAATTATAATCTCTGAAGGATTGAGAATCGAGAAGAAGAGAAAGAAACAGTCAACAGATTGAAGAGAGAGAAAAACAAGAAGGAGAGAAGTTCTCATCCAGTGAAGGCAGATTCTGAACAGTCTGCCTGAAGAATTCAGATTGATTTCTGAAGGAAGCTGATTGAAGATCAACTCCAACATCAAGAAGATCAACCCTACTGTGTTCAGATTCAAGAAGCTATGAAGAAAGCTAAGTCAGGTTGATCCTTAAGAAATCAGTTCTATCAAGAACTGATCAAGAAGCCTTCAACCAATTCTCTCTCCATGTGGTTGAAGTTATCAACAAATTTTCATCATTAATTCTTGTAGGAGTTGTAATAGATCTGAGTGTAGGAGATTTACATCTCTGAGTTTTAAGCCTAAATTATAAAGGCTGAGGTAGGGCTGAGTGCCTGAGGTAGGGGAATCTATTCCCTGAGTTGTATGCCTGTGATAGGGGCTGAGGTAGGGCTGTTGCCTGAGTTGTAGGAGTGGGGTGTCACTCTGAGTTGTAGGCCTATTGTAGAGGCTGAGGTAGGGCTTGTGCCTGAGTTATAGGAGTGTGGATTCACTCTGAGATGTAGGAACCATTCTTGGTTCTGAGCTATAAGATCTGCGGATCTGAGAAGAAGGAAGGAAGTTAGGCCGAATCTAGTACACTGCTAGATAGGCGAAGGGGGAAAGTGGATGTACCCATCATTTGGGGAACCACTATAAAACTGGTGTGCAATCTGTGAATGCTGTGTATGTGAATGCTTGTTGTACTTTCTGCTGAATACATTGTTGTACTCAATAGAATTATCTGCCTAAGTTAGAAAAAGAATTGAATTTATTCACCACCCCCACCCCCCCTCTAGGTGTTTAGAACATCTTGAAACCAATTCTTTCAAGTGGTATCAGAGGGAGGTGACTCAAAGAATAGACCTAACAGTCTGAGTAGATCTCCAAGTTAGATATCTATTAGGCAAAATGAGTTCCTTTGAGAATCATAAGGAGTTTGGTTCTATGAAGTTACCTATATGCAGAAAAGAGATTTTTGGCATTTGGAAAGAAAGTGTTAGATTATTTATGGAAGCTTCAGATCCAAGAATATACATGTCAGTCAAAGAAGGGTCATTCATTCAAATGAAAGTCTAAGTTCTTGATGCAAATCTCAGGACACCAAAGTAATATTCTGAAATGACAAAGGATGAGATCATCTTGGCAACTATGGATAAGAGAGCACAGAATATAATAGTCAGTGTCATAGATGATTCAACGTTCCAAAACTTGATCCACTGCAAGACCTCGAAAGAAATGTGGGACACCCTTATTGTCTACATGGATGGTTCAGAAGAGGTGAGAGAAGATAGAAAGTCTATGCTTAATCAGGAGTATGAAAGTTTTAGATAATCTAAAACAGACAGCATAACTGAATGTTACAAGAAATTCTTCAGAATAGTTAATGAACTGATGTCATATGGAAGAGTATTCAACACATATGAATTAAATGATAAGTTTCTTAGATCATTGACTAAAGACTGGGACAAAAAGATATGTGTCATTAGGGAAGTGGCCTGACTAGTAGAAATTTCACCTCCAACATTATTTGGCAAACTGCTTTCATATGAAATGCAGGTGATGGTCAGAAAGGAGGAGAAAAGTAATAAAGTTGATTACAGAGATAAGTCAGTGGCTTTCAAGACTGAAGCCATAAGAAAGGATAGGAGGATGTCTCCATCACCTCCTAGGAAAGCTGCAGAAGTTGTTTCAGAAAGTTCAGACAGTCACACATCAGATAGTCCAAATACTGATGAAGACTTAGCAGCTTTCTCAAAACAATTTCAAAGGTTTTTGAAGAAGAAACAGTGGAGATCCAAGCCATCAACCTCACAATCCAAGGATGATTACTATTAGAAAACGAAATCATCTAGGAAGGACAGGTATAACTCTAATCCTAGTAAATTATCTTCAACTAAGATCGTTTGCTATTACTGCAACAGGACAGGACATGTGGTTGCTGATTGTCCTGACAAAAGGAAAGAATATAATAATAAGAAGAAACCAAAAAACAAGCGCAAGAAGGAGAAATCCCTTGTTGCAAAGAAGCAAAAAAAGTTGATCAGATTCTTCATCATCAGATTCTGAGGCTGAAGTTGAAGCTGAAGCATATATAGGACTATTAGCAACTAAAGAGGACGTAGAAGACGCTGAATTCTTGAAGTGGCTCGATTCAGTAAATGAAATTGAAGAACCTTGTTGTAAAGGGCTGATGTCCTTGACAGAAGAAGATCAGTGCCAGGATCAGCCTGGATCTAGTAAGGTAAATAATTCTTCAATAGATTTTGATTACTATACTGGTTCAGAATCAGAAACATCTGCATCAAGAGATGTAGATGAATCTGAATCTGAAGGAGATGTTCATCAACTTATTGATGAATATGGTGACCTGCTACAAGCACTTAAGAAAAGCAGAATCCTAAATAAAGCACAGGTCAAGGAAATTGTTGATCTTAAGATGGCTGCATTAGACTCAGAAAAACTACTGGATCTAAAGATGAATGAAGTAGCCAAACTGAAAAATATAACTGTTATTCAGATGGGTACTATTACATTCAAGAATGATCAAATCAAAAGTTTGGAAGTCAAATTTCAGAAGGAAAAGGATCTGGTGGCTAAGTTCTCTAAGCCAAAATCAGTTTTACCTTTAATTTATGACTTTATTCCTAAAAAGGGTAAGACTAGATTGGGCTTTGAGGGAAATGCAAGGGCTACCAATTCCAAAAGAAAAGGCAAAGCCCCAGTACAACATCTAGCCTTCAAACCCCCCATTTACTTCAGAAAAGTATGACAACCAACTAATAGATATGATCATGATATCATACATGGTTTCGGTAAGCCTGAAATTCTAAATGACAGGGGTGTAGCTCCAGCATTCAAGCAAAGAACTACTGTACCAACAATGTTAAGAACAGCTAACATCAATGTTGTTAAAACTATACCTAGAAAGAGGTATAATAGATATGAGTGTTGGTGATGTGGTAAGATATGACATTATGCCATGGATTGCTGGCATAACACCAGTGTCAGAAAGAATGCCAGCTTACCTGTGAGGAAGGCTGCTGGTAAGAATATCAAGTTTCATTCTAACATGAACCTAGAACCCAATAAAAATTGGGGTTCTAAGGTAAATTAATTTTATTTGCTGCAGGTGGGTCCAAGTTGCCATACTGCTATATGGTACTTGGACAGTGGATGTTCTCGACACATGACTGGAATAAGGAGAATGTTAAAGGACTGTACTCCCATAGAGAATGGACCGAAAGTGATATTTGGTGGATCAGAAAAAGGGGTCATAAAAGGGTTTGGTAATATTTCTTCTAGTTCTATAACAATCACTCAAGTGGCTTATGTAAAAGGTTTGAAACATAACTTGATAAGCATAAGTCAGCTAAGTGATCTTGGGTATGACATTTCATTTATTAAGAATGGGTGTCAGATCAAAAGGACAAGTGACCAGAAGGTGATCTTGTCTGGTTATAGAAAAGGGAATGTTTATTGTTTAAATTTTGATTATGTAGACATGAAATCTCCTGTATGTTTAGTTCCAGATGAGAAAGAATCTCAGTGTGTCCAATGGCACAAGAGGCTATCTCATCTGAACTATAAGACTATATGCCAGCTCTATAGTTTTGAGTTAGTGAGGAATGGTCCTCAATTTAAGTGCATAAAAGAGTGTATATGCTCAGCTTGTCAAAAAGGCAAGCAGACCAAATCCTCTTTTCATAGTCTTGATACCAAAGACTCTGTGAGGTGTTTGTACCTCCTGCATATGGATCTATTTGGTCTGATGCCAGTTCATAGCCTAGGTAGGAAAGTCTATACTTTTATGGTAGTAGATGACTATTCTAGATATACATGAGTTTTCTTTTTGAGACAGAAATCTGAAACCCCTACTGTATTTTATAACTTTGTTAAACAAATTCAGAATGAATTTAACAATTCAGTGGTCAAAATCAGAAGTGACCATAGAACTGAATTTCAGTCTGAGTGTATGACAAGGTTTTGTGAAGAACTAGGGATTCATCAAGAATTCTCCTCACCTAGAACACCTCAGCAAAATGGAGTTGCTGAAAGAAGGAATAGAACTCTCATTGAGGCTTGTAAAACTCTACTCAGTGACACTTCACTCCCAGAATATTTCTGGGCTGAGGCAGTAAATACTGCTTGTCATGTTCTCAATAGAGCATCTATAACTAAGAACCACAAAAAGACTCCCTATGAGATAATGAAGGGCAGAAAACCAAATATATCCTACTTTAGGATCTTTGGTAGCAGGTGTTATGTGCTTAACACTGGCAAGTCTCACCTAAATAAGTTTGCTGCCAAATACCAAGAAGGGATATTTGTTGGGTACACCAACAATCAAAAGACATATAAGATCTACAACTTGAATACATAAGTTGTAGAAGAATCAGTTCATGTAGTGTTTGATGAATCTGAGCTAATTAACTGTGAGTTGTCTAGCAATCCTTGTAGCTCAACAGGTTTAAAAGAAAAGTTGGACATGTTGACCATTAATTAAGTCCAAACTACAAGGCAGGATGTGGAAAATGATGGTTGTTGTCTTGGGGGAGTACAAGGTCCACAAGCTGACATTAAAGACAATGAAGTTCAGCCTGGTGATGAAATTGAAGAAGTTCAAATTGTTGATAGAATGCCTCCAGCAATAAGGAATCTAAAGGATCATCCTGCACACCAAATCATTGGTGATCCCAGACATGGTGTGCAAACCAAAAGCAAACATATGAACACAGTGCTTTGCTTAAGTTTCCTGTCATAGTTGGAACCAAAAAGATTTGAAGAAGCCATACAAGACTCCAACTGGATTCATGCAATGCACGAGGAGCTGAATCAATTCACAAGGTGTAAAGTATGAGAGCTGGTTCCAAAACCAAAGGATCATAACATTTTTGAGACAAAGTGGATCTATAGGAACAAACTGGATGAAAATGGCATAATATTGAAGAACAAAGCAAGACTGGTTTCTAAAGGTTATAGATAGGAAGAGGGCATTGACTTTGATCAGACCTTTGCCCTAGTGGCAAGGTTGGAAGCAATAAGGCTATTCCTTGCCTTTGATGTTTTCCAAGGTTTCAAAGTGTACCAAATGGATGTAAAGTCAGCTTTCCTAAATGGTAATTTGAAAGAAGAAGTCAATGTTCATCAACCCTCAGGTTTTGTTGATCCACTTTATCCTAATTTTGTTTATAGATTTAAGAAAGCCTTATATGGTTTGAAACAAGCCCCTAGGGCTTGGTATGAAACATTGTCTACTTTTCTCATTAAAAATAAATTTTCAATGGGGAAAATAGACAAGTCTCTATTCCTTAGGGAGTCAAAGGGCAAGATGATCCTAGTACAGATTTATGTTGATGACATAATCTTTGAATCTACAGAAAACAACCTTTGTAGGAAGTTTGCAAAACTTATGCAAGGGAAGTTTGAGATGAACAATATGGGTGAGCTCAAATTCTTCTTGGGACTCCAAGTAAGACAGACTGATGAGGGATTGTCCATATTACAGTCTAAGTTCACCAAGGAGTTAATTAAGAAATATGGTATGGAGTCATCCACCACCATGAGAACTCCAATGGGGACAAGTATGTCTTTAGGCAAAGATGATACAGGAAAAACTGTAGATGAGTTTTGTATAGAGGGATAATTGGCTCCCTCCTACACTTAACTGCTAGTAGACAAGACATCATGTATGCTACATGTGTCTGTGTTAGGTACCAAGCAAGCCCTAAAGAATCTCATTATACTGCTCTTAAAAGAATATTGAGATATCTTAAGGGCACAGCTAATCTTGGTCTTTGATAGCCTAAGAATAGAGACTTTCTACTGTCTGGTTTTTTCAGATGCAGACTTTGCAGGTTGCAAAGAAGATAGAAAGAGTACTACCGGCACATGTCAGTTTCTAGGTGGTAGACTAGTATCATGGAGCAGTAAGACGCATACTAGTGTGGCAATTTCCACTGCAGAGTCTGAGTATATTGCTGCAGGCAGCAGCTATGCTCAGCTTTTATAGATTCAACATCAACTTAAAGACTATGGTCTCAAGATAAGTAGAACTCCACTATTTTGTGATTCTACAAGTGCTATTTCTATTGCTAAAAACCCTGTATCATATAGCAGAACAAAGCATATAGAAATTAGATTTCACTTCATTAGAGAGCATGTTGAAAAAGAAGATATTTCTTTGAAATTTGTCACCACAAATAATCAAATTGCTGACATGTTTACTAAACCACTAGATGAAACTAAGTTCAATTATTTCAAAATTGAATTAGGCATGTTAAACCTAGAATAACTTGGTAAATCTGACTAAGTAAATCAATGTTGACATATAGAAGTTTATGTCGACACAAAGGGAAATTTGTGTCGACATATAGTAGTTTGTGTCGACACTTAAGATAAGTTGTGTCGACACAACAAAATAGTGCTGAGATAGTGGTGTCGACACTCAGAGGTTAGTGTTGTATGACTCTGTCGAGACATTAGAAGTCTGTGTCGACACACTCTCTACAGTGTCGACACATTAAGTATCTATTATCCCGCCTTTTGGCCTTCTATGTTGACAAACATATAAATAGGTCACAGAACAAATTTGTCGACTAAGCGCTCAACATTTTCGAGACCCAAACCTTGAGTCGACAAACCTTCATTTCTCTTCTCCTCAAATTTCTCGTCATCAATGGCGCCAAAGTTGGAGACCAACATCAATGAAGGCTATGAGTTAGTTCGCAAAGCCTTTGAGAGTGCAGAGATTGAGATTCGAGATGTGATAACCCTAATCTAAGAAAATGGTTTAGAATATCTAGTTTCAGAACCTACTAAGATCTAGAAGACGGAGATTCTTGAATTTTATACAAAAGCAACCCTGGATTTAACTACATTGAAGATTAGGTCATCAATTCAAGGTTGCAAGGTGAAACTTAGCAAAAAAAATGTATGAGGAAAACACTTTAATTGCCCTGGACTTGGGAAGGTGATGAAGTTACATCATCAATGACCAAAGAAGCTCTTTAATGGTGTTGTAATGTCCCGAAACTCAAAAGAGCGACGGGGGACGTTTTGGGCCAGTTTTGGGTTCTGGCAGGAGGAACACGGCCTGGGACACGGGCGTGTCCCAGGGCATATCAAGCTTGTGTCGACACTCAGCCGGCGAAGTCGACATTTTGCTCTCGACATTGTATCGAGACAGGGCACACGGCCTGCGACACGAGCGTGTCGCAGGGCGTGTCGACCTATGTCGACACTCAGCCCGCGAAGTCGACACTCTGCGCTTGATGAAGTGTCGAGACATGGCACACGGCCTGCGATACGGGTGAGTCGCAGGGCGTGTCGACCCGTGTCGACACTCGTCCCGGGAGTCGACGAATTTTGCTCGACGATGTGTCGATACAAGGCACACGGCCTAGGACACGGGTGTGTCCAAGGCCGTGTCGTTAGGTCGACGATCTTCGATCGACGAACTGTCGAGTGTCGAGACCGTGTACACGCCCTGGATCCCAGGCGTGTTGAGGTAGACACGGGCAAGGATACGGGCGTGTCCTAGATCTCGTGCAGTGCTCGGGTTGTTTTCGGGTTAAATCGATGGGGGTACACGGCCGTGTCAGGTGGAACACGGGCATGTCAGGTCGAACACGGGCGTGTTCGATGCCCGTGTGTTGTTCCAAGCGGGTCGATTTTGACGGCGAATGAGGCACACGGCCCTGGACACGGGCGTGTGTCAGGCCGTGTTCGGTTCAGATTTGACATTTCAGTCCTGAATCAAAGCCGTTCGTTTCTTTAATTGGTGATCCAATGACTGGGGGTTGTTCCAGATGAGATATACCCGGGACTGGGCCTTAGAAACCCTCACTTTTCATGAGTTGTTATCTTTCTAAAGCTTAGAGAGAGAGGAGATCCAAGGAAGGAAGAAGAAGCTAGATCCAGCCATTGGAGGAGATTCGAAGCTCCAAATCGCGAGACGACTCCGGATCCATGGAGGCAAAGCTAGTGCGGTGCTTTTGATCCGCTTACTTTTCCATGGCGCCAAATAAGAACGCAAGGGTAATGATCCTCATCTTGAGCATGTGTAGCTCTCCTTCTTTGCATAGGAAGTCCGCTCTCGCGAGTTTGCGGTGAGTTGGAGGCGTTCCTTCGGGTAGATATGTGAAGTCCCCGTTGTTTAGAGTCCGTAAGCGAGAACGGATATAGACATGATGTGTGAAGCCTACCCGGACATGTTGGTCTGGATCGGTGATATTGCATTGCATAAATGCCGGAGAAGACTTCGTGCGATTGATTTTTTTCGGGTTTTCTACATGGTAGATTGCAACAGGGAGCCTTGGGGATTAACCCAAAGGTACACTCGGAAAACTGGGCGGATACGTGATCTTGCCAACTTGGAGGCCTGAGAGCCAACTTGAACATAACCGAGTTATGTGAAATTGTGTGACGAAAATGGGACTCGGGATATGTTTGACCTGCGCATATGACTTAAATTATCGTTGCGACGTGAGCACGGGTTAGATGGAACCGTACCCATATCTATGTCGTTCGGGTTAAAGAGACCTAAGGTTACGTGGAACTTTCCGTTGGCATAGATGAGGGTCTTCGGCGGTCTATGGCTTAAATTGTCGTGACCCATGCCGGGAAGACAAATTTCTCATATGTTTGGCTGTCGAAGTGGCGGTGGTGGGCCCGGAATGTCTATGGCTTTAACTGACATGACATCGACCGGTTCACCGAGAAGGTGCTCTAAGTGCATGGGGTGTGTGGCCGTGTCAGCCTACGCCTGTGATGAAATGAATATTAGTATATTGCTCGCTTGTGCTAATAAAATTGCAGGGAAGGAGCATAGCTTCCCCGAGTTGGGGGCGGGATCGTTATAATTTGGTCAGCATTGCTGACCGTTGCCTTGTTTTGCCACTGTGCGGTGGTTTGTTGCTTGCATGTGCTGCTGGACCAAGCGGTCAATAGCGGGCTAAAGCCCATTTTGCGAAGCCGACCCTCGAAGGCCTAATTGGAGTGTTTACTTCTTTATTCATGTATGACCGGCCTGCGTGCCGTGGTTTGTAAAACATGTAATATGAAGTGAACAATTTTGTAAGGACTTAAGGCTTGTACTGGTGTATTTATAACATTCATATTTGGTATTAGTGGACATTCAAGCTTTAGTTCTGGGTTCTTTGTTGCAACTCTTATTAAACTGCTTCCGCTAGAATGCTCTGTGTAGGACGTTATGATTGGTTGGATGGTTTACCTGAGTAACCACCCGGTCTGTCTGTAGTATATGGCGTCGGGCCCCGGCCGGATCTACTGCTATATGATATGCGACGGATAGGGTGTGTTACAATTTGGTGTCAGACTACTGGTTTTAGTCGGGCTTAAAATGAATTCTTGGACGAATTCATTTTAAGGGGTCGTGAGACACATGTGTGTGCGTCATCGTTATAACAGTAAAAGAACCCATGAATGTCCATTTAGGAATGAAAATACACGTGTTTGAGGAACCTGCGTGTTCCTATAATTGTTATTTGCAATTTTATTTGGTCGCTTAACGGTGTTTTGCACCACTATAGGTGACCAGAAGCGATGCTGGACCGCCAGAATGTCCGTTTCTGAGGAGTATAGTGCGCCCGTTGAGGTGTTTGAGAGTCCTCCTTCGTATGAAACCATTAGAAGGATCGTTGAAGCGGTGTTCGCTGTGATGGGTGCACATCTTGGAGGAAATGTACAACCCTGCGCCCCTGTTGTGGCTTCAACGCCGGTTGCCGTGATGGAGCACATGACCTTTGGTAGACCATCGGGGCAGCAGCTGAATATGCATTTAATGCAGGGAGCGCACACAGTTGAGGAATACTTGAAAGTATTTCTTATGAAAAGCCGCTACCCATGCTTCGAGTTGGATAATGAGCAAGCTACAGTCGATAGGTTTTATAATGGCATGCGCGCCGAGTTACGAGTTCTACTGCTAGGACCAAAGTTATTGTGATTCCGAGCCTTGGTGGAATCAGCTAGATCTTTGGAGGCAGATTTGAGGAAGACCCTCCCGATGCCAGCGACCATGGTATGGAACTATGCAAGCCCCATAAGAGTTTCATTTGTTGGAATGCTAGAGAAAGGGGCTATGGCATCGACTAGAAAAGCTACTTACACATGTTTTACTTGTTGAAAGAAACGGCACTTTGCCCGAGACTGTTGGAAAGGTGCTCAGAAGGCCAAGAAAGCTATGTCAGGAGCAATCAAGGACTTTAGTGCAAAGGAGACGTCATTCAAAGCGCCGAACACCTCAAAGTCTGGATATCAAAATTGGTATAAGAAGCATAGGACTTCGGGTCAAGCTCCTTCTGGTGCTTCTGGGGTGACTACGGGTCGAACCCCGAGCGCATGTTTCACTTGTGGAAAACCGGGGCACTTTGCCCGAGACTGCTGGAGCAGACGTCCCAAGTCCGAGAAGAAGCATGCTGTCGTGACGACAGGTATGGCTTAAAGTTATAGCAGTTTAGCCTTGAATACTTGTCGCCCTTGTGCATGTTAGCTTAGAACTACTTGTGCTAAGATTTGTTCTGATTTTCGTTTATTCGGCAAGAGCATCGTTCGTGTCAACGAAGCTTCGCATTCCTTTATTTAGGAATTGTTTTTACGCGTCGGAGTACCTCCTTCGATGGTAAGAGACAAATTGGATGCGTTATGGCCCAATGGCGCTCAATGCGCGCGGGTAGTATCTGTTGCGCTTAGTTTTGGATTGGGAATCAGGAGTACGATCTGCAAGCGTCATTACTTCCGTTGGTGGAGTTCGACATTATGTTTGGCATGGACTGGCTCTCGGAGCAGCAAGCCTATATAGATTGCGGTAGCAAGGAATTCAAGATGGGAGCAAGTCATGAGATGACCTTTACGGGCTCGAAGAGGTCGAGCAAGACGTTGGTGTCTGCTCTTCTGGTGGTGAAGGCGGTTCGTGCTGGTGCAGAGCTGTTCTGTACACTAGTGGAGGTTGCAAAGCCGAAGCCCGCATTGGTTAATATTTCAGTGGTATCGGAGTACCCTGATGTGTTGCCTAGAGATCTTCCTGGAGCCCTGCCTCAACGGGAGATAGATTTCATGATTGAGCTAGTACCGGGTGCATGCCTGTGTCACGCTCTCCATATCGGCTAGCGCCTAAGGAAATGGCGGAGCTGAAGGTGCAACTTCTAAAAGTTGTTCGAGCAAGGGTATGTGCGTCCAAGTCCTTCGCCTTGGAGCGCACCGACCCTCTTTATTAAGAAGAAGGACGGAAGCTTGAGGCTATGTATTGATTATCGGGAGCTCAACAAGTTGACGGAAAAGAACAAGTACCCGATCCCCCGGATTGATGATCTTTATGATCAGTTGGTCGGGTCAACGGCGTACTTTAAATTAGATAAGGGAGAGTGATATCCCTAAGATAACATTCAGTACAGGATACGGGCGTTACGAGTTTACGGTCATGCCATTTGGGCTGACTAATGCGCCATCAGTGTTCATTGATTTGATGAACAGGACCTTCTGGGAGTACTTGTACCATTTTGTGATCGTCTTAGTCGACGATATTCTGGTGTACTGGCAGAGTAAGGAAGATCACTTCAAGCATCTTCTTTTGGTTTTGGAGACGTTAAGGAGGAATCAGTTGTATGCCAAGTTCTCTAAGTGCGAGTTTTGGTCATCCTCAGTGGCGTCCTCGGTCTTATAGTGAGTGAGGAAGGCATTGTAGTGGATCCGGTGAAGATTATTGTGATGCGAGAGTGGCCTGGGCTTTCTACGGTAGCGGGAGTCCGGAGCTTTCTGGGGCTTGCCGGCTATTACAGGCGCTTCGTGGAGAACTTCTCGCGTATAGTGTTACCCCTCACTACTTTGACGAGGAAGGAGCAGAAGTTCTTTTGGACGCCGGAGTGCGCGCGAGCTTTTGAGGAGTTGAAATGTCGGTTGACCACGGCGCCTGTGCTGACTTCGCCGAGTGGGACCGAACGCTATGATATTTAATAGCGATGCTTCGGGCAGTGGTTTGGGTTGCGTGCTACTACAACACGGAAGTGTAATAGCTTATGGCGCGAGACAGCCAAAAGTGCACGAGAGGAACTATCCGGTCCATGACTTGTTGTTAGCGGCCGTGAGTTTTACCTTGAAGCTGTGAAGGCATAATTTTGTACTGTGTGAAGATGGATATCTACGCCGGTCACAAGAGCGTGAAGTATCTGATTGATCAGAAGGATCTGAATATGCGGCAGCGTAGATGGATGGAGCTCTTGGGAGACTATACATTCAAGATCCACTACGTGCCTGGTAAAGGGAATGCGGTTGCGGATGCGTTGAGTCACCGAGCCCTAGCTCAAGCCAATTGGCTATCGGTGTATGATGAGCGGTTGGTGCGGGAGTTGGAGGCGTTGGAGATTGTTTGTGTGGATAGGCAATCAAGTGCTGAAGCAGTACTGCATTGGACTGAAGTCCAATATGACCTGGCCGATCGGATTCGGCAGGCTTTGGATATGGATGTCCATATGAAGCAGTTCATGGTAGAGGCTCTGGATCGGTCAAATTCCCAATTCGTTGTGGAGGATGGATTGCTTTGGAAAGACGGTCGTCTGTGCATCCCAAGTGTGGGTAGTTTGCGGGTGGAATTGTTGTACGAGGCGCACCATACCAAGTACTCAATTCACCCGGGGAGCACGAAGAGGTACCGCGATGTCAAGAAACTGTTTTGGTGGCCGGGTTTGAAGAAAGATGTGGAGCTCTACGTAGCGAAGTGCCAAACTTGGGCCTTGGTGAAGGCGGAGTGCCAAAAGCCGGGAGGATTTCTAAAGTCCTTGCCTATTCCGTAGTGGAAATTTGACGACATCTCTATGGACTTTGTGCACGGTTTGCCAAGGTCGCAAAAGGGGAACGACACCATTTTGGTGGTCGTGGATCGGTTAACGAAGGTGTCGCATTTCATTCCGCATAGGAAGGATGATCCGGTGGAGAAGTTGGCAAAATTATATGTGGATAATATAGTATGGCTTCACGGTGTGCCCCGCAGCATCGTGAGTGACCGAGAAGGGCGGTTCACGTCCAATGATAGGAGGCTTGTAGAGCAATTGTTGGGGACAAAGTTAAAATTCAGCACAGCCTTTCATCCGCAAATGGATGGGCAGACCGAGGGGGTCAATAGAACTATGGAAAGCATTCACCGCATGTGTGTCTTGGACTTTGAAAAGCAATTGGAATACCATCTTTATATGGTAGAAGATGTCTCACCCCGTTGTCCTGGCTGGAAATGGGTGAGTGAAGTTGTATAAGTGATTAGAAGTGGAGGATGCTACTTCTTTGGTGAGAACCATTCGGGAGAGGTTGCTTATCGCTCAGGACCGGTAAGCGAAGTACTATAATGCCAAGTACAGGAACGTGGAGTTCGCTGTGGGAGACTATGTATACTTAAAGATCAAGCCATTCAAGGGTGTCTCGCGGGTGCGGCGATTGAAAAAGCTAAGCCCGAGGTACCTTGGGCCATTTGAAGTTCTGGAGCGAGTTGGTGAAGCGGCCTATCGGTTGAAGCCTTTAGTGGAGCTTGGTGGATTACACGATGTATTCCATATTTCGGTGCTTCGGAAGGCGGTACAAGAGCCTACACAAGTGATCACGGTTGATCAAGTGCCGGTGGTTAGTGGATTGAGGACTAGGAGGTCAAGCCCGTGCGGATTGAGGACTCGGAGGTCAAGCGGCTAAGCAATAAAGAGATCAGGATGGTCAAAGTCCGATGGGACAATTGCGGTCGTGAGGAGCTCTCTTGGGAGCGAGAACAGACTATGCTTAACGAGTATCCGAAGTTGTTCCGCTCAGGTACAAATTTTGGTTTTGTACATGTCTTTCCTTTATATAGTTTCGTGGACGAAATTCTTTTAAGAGAGGGAGAGTTGTAACGCCCCGAAACATAAAAGAGCGACGGGGGGGGCGTTTTGGGCCAGTTTTGGGTTCTGGAAGGAGGCACACGGCCTGGGACACGGGCGTGTCCCAGGCCGTGTCAGGCTTGTGTCGACACTCAGCCGTCGAAGTCGACATTTTGCTCTCGACATTGTGTCGAGACTGGGCACACGGCCTGCGACACGGGCGTGTCGCAGGGCGTGTCGACCCGTGTCGACACTCAACCCGCGAAGTCGACACTCTACGCTCGATGAAGTGTCGAGACATGGCACACGTCCTGCGACACGGGCGTGTCACAGGGTGTGTCGACCCGTATCGACACTCATCCCGGGAGTCGACGAATTTTGCTCGACGATGTGTCGAGACAAGGCACAGGGCCTAGGACACGGGCGTGTCCAAGGCCGTGTCATTAGGTCGACGATCTTCGCTCGACGAAGTGTCGAGTGTCGAGACCGTGTACATGGCCTGCAGCCCAGGCGTGTTGAGCTAGACACGGGCCAGGACACGGGCGTGTCCTAGAACCCGTGCAGTGCTCGGGTTATTTTCGGGTAAAATCGATGGGGGTACACGGCCGGCCACACGGCCGTGTCAGGTGGAACACGGGCCTGTCAGGTCGAACACGGGCATGTTCGATGCCCGTGGGTTGTTCCAGGCGAGTAGATTTTGACGGAGAATGAGGCACACGGCCCGGTACACGGGCGTGTGCCAGGCCGTGTTCGGTCCAGATTAGACATTTCAGTCCCGAATCAAAGCCGTTTGTTTCTTTAATTGGTGATCCAATGGCTGGGGGTTGTTCCTGATGGGATTTACCCGGGATTGGGCCTTAGAAACCCTCACTTTTCATGAGTTGTTATCTTTCTAAAGCTTAGAGAGAGAGGAGAGCCAAGGAAGGAAGAAGAAGCTAGATCCGGCCATTGGAGGAGCTTCGAAGCTCCAAATCGCGAGCAGACTCCGGATCCACGGAGGCAAAGCTAGTGCGGTGCTTTTCATCCGCTTACTTTTCCATGGCGCCAAAGAAGAATGCAAGGGTAACGATCCTCATCTTGAGCATGTGTAGCTCTCCTTCTTTGCATAGGAAGCCCGTTCTCGCGAGTTTGCGGTGAGTTGGAGGCGTTCCTTCGGGTAGATATGTGAAGTCCCCGTTGTTTAGAGTCCGTAAGCGAGAACGAACATAGACATGATGTGTGAAGCCTACCTGGATATGTTGGTCTGGATCGGTGATGTTGCATTGTATAAATGCCGGAGAACACTCCGTGCGATTGATTGTTTTTCGAGTTTTCTACATGGTAGATTGCAACAGGGAGCCTTGGGGATTAACCCAAAGGTGCACCCGGAAAACTGGGCGGATACGCGATCTTGCCAACTTGGAGGCCTGAGAGCCAACTTGAACATAACCGAGTTATGAGAAATTATGTGACGAAAATGTGACTCGGGAGAAGTTTGACCTGCGCATATGGCTTAAATTGTCGTTGCGACGTGAGCACGGGTTAGATGGAACCGTACCCATATCTATGTCGTTCGGGTTAAAGAGACCTAAGGTTACGTGGCACTTACCGTTGGCATAGATGAGGGTCTTCGGCGGTCTATGGCTTAAATTATCGTGACCCATGCCGGGAAGACAAATTGCTCATTTGTTTGGCCGTCAAAGTGGCGATGGTGGGCCCGGAATGAATATGGCTTTAACTGACGTGACATCGACCGGTTCACCGAGAAGGTGCCCTGAGTGTATGGGGTATGTGGTCGTATGAGCCTACGCCTGTGATGAAATGAATATTAGTATATTGCTCGCTTGTGCTAATAAAATTGCAGGGAAGGAGCATCGCCGCCCCGAGTTGGGGGCGGGATCGTTATAATTTGGTCAGCATTGCTGACCGTTGCCTTGTTTTGCCACCGTGCGGTGGTTTGTTGCTTGCAGGTGCTGCTGGACCAAGCAGTCAATAGCGGGCTAAAGCCCATTTTGCGAAGCCGGCCCTCGAAGGCCTAATTGGAGTGTTTACTTCTTTATTCATGTATGACCAGCCTGCGTGCCGTGGTTTGTAAAACTTGTAATATGAAGTGAACAATTTTGTAAGGCCTTAAGTCTTGTACTGGTGTATTTATAACATTCCTATTTGGTATTAGTGGACATTCATTCTTTAGTTCTGGGGTCTTTGTTGCAACTCTTATTAAACTGCTTCCGCTAGAATGCTCTGTGTAGGATGTTATGATTGGTTTAATGGTTTCCATGAGTAACCACCCGGTCTGTCTATAGTATATGGCGTCGGGCCCCGGCCGGACCTACTGCTATATGCTATGCGACGGATAGGGGGTGTTACAGTTGTGTCCTGGATCCCACCACTATGATTGAATCATCCATGCAAAGGAAAGGAATGAAATCACAAGGAAAGTTCCTCTCAAAGATAATGGGCAAAGTAATTCTCTGCAAACCATGTGGACATTATAGGATCTCAGCCTATATGTTCGGCTTGATGACCAGAGTCATTTTTAGAATAAAAACTAACTGGTATGCAGTAATTTTTGATAAGATCAAGGAAAGCCTGAAGAAACCTAATCTAGGTAGAATTCTAAGTTTATATCTAGCAATAACTATTCCTGAAATACTAAACCACACAACTGGTTCTAGAATAAACCACATGAGAAGGATGGACATGAAAATATTATCCAGGTGGGAAAGAGTTTTGACAAAAGATGGTTCTACACCACAGAAACAACCACCACTGTAAAAGAAAAAGACAACCCCCAGGAAGCCTGAATCTTCTAGTGATTCAGAAGAACAAGTAATCTTCAGTTCAGATGAAGACCAACAAGAATCTATAAGGAAATCATCTGCTCCTAAGAATGTAGATGATAGTCAATAGCTGGGGGAGTATATTCCAGAAACCACCATCCCACTAGATCAAGTTCAGGATGTGTCTCCTCTAGGGGGAGCCAATGAACTTTCCCCAGCTCAATAAGAAGTCTTGCCTCCAGAAAGTGCTCCAGATAAAGAGCAAGCTACTTTAGAGTGTGAAACAACCACTCAAATAATTCTTGATGTAATAAAGGATATTAATCAAACTATACTAGATACTGGGCCAGATTCACTCACTATGCTTCTAACTAATGTTGAACAAACACCCCATGACAACATCCCTGCACAGGATGTATCTATAGATAATACATTTGCATTAGATGATATTCCATTAAATGTTCAAGATATAGATATTCCTCCAGTTCAACTACAACAAGAATTTACTCTTGAGGAATTATTCCCTGATTTACAAGAAGTAAGAACTGAGGAAGTTGTGCCAAGAACTGAGGGGGAGGAGCCAAGGACTCAGGGGGAGTTGCCAAGAGCTGATAAGGAGCTTCCCTCAAGTCCAAAGGACACAGTAAATCTAGAAAGTTCTTCAGAATCAGATGATGGAGAAGCACAAAGAGCAAAGAAGATAAAATTGATGGTTTACAAGAAGAAATCCTCAAATTATAAGAAAGCTTTACACATAGCCTCACAACCCTCAGCACCAACAATTGATTTTAGTCCATTGTTGGTTGCTATGCAAATTAAAATGGATGAGCAAAGAGCAGCCATGGAAAAATATATGGATGAAAGCCATAAGGATCTATAGTTCTCTTTGGCTCTAGATATAAAATCAATCAGATTTGAGGTAAACCAGCATAAGAAAGAGATGACAGATTACTTCCATAAAGGAGGTAATGCTGTAGTTTATCTGGCAAAATAGCAACAAGAGGTAAGGACACAGATTGATGATATAGTGATCAAGCAAGAATGTCTTAGAAAATCAACTTAGAATGAATGATAATCTTACTGAATCACATAATGTGATTGTTACTGAATTAAACAATAAAGCAACTGCATTAACTTAGGAAAGGGCTAAAGAAAAGTCAGAGTTTGATAAGAAATTTCAAGAAGATTTAGCCACTTTCCAATCTGCACTTCAAGCCTCTCAGAAGATTATATCTGCTCAGCTACAAAAGTTTAAAGCCTATTTTACAGAGGGAACCAATTATCTGGTTAATAAAATAAGGTTCCAAAAGAATGATCTCTGGGATTATATTGAAAGAGAAGTCATAAAGGGGGAGAGGTTGATAGTCAATGCTAGTTAAGAGCATGCTAAATGGATAACAAATGTTGTTAGAGCAACTCTGGGTTATCCTCCCCTATGTGATGATGATAATACAGTTTAGTCAGGTATTCAAACTGCAGGATTTGAAGGGGGTCAGCCGGAGGTAGCTCAAATCATATATCCCCCTTCACACTTTGAGAAAATTCAACAACTGGTTCACCAGATGTATAACCCTCCCGAGGCTACTAAGAATGTTATATTTGAGAAAGTGGAATTGTCAGAAGCAGTATTGAATAAAGAGCAAGAAGCTCAACTTTCAAAGAAAAGATTTAGAGAGCAGGCTGAGCTGAAGCGTGATTTTGAAAGATGGAGTCCAACCTCTAGAAATATTATACTCACTGCCTGACAAGCTGTCAAAGACAAAATTCATGATAGAGGCAAGTGGTATTCTGAAGTTGAGTGGAATAAATATCTGCAAAGACAAGATGTTATTCAGCAGTTCAGAAGGTTTCACAGGGCTGGAAGAATACCTGCGACATCAGTAGAACCCAGTAAATACTTTACTAAGCCTTTTCACTATTTTGAAAGGCAAAGAGTCAAGGCAGAAGAACTTAAAAAGAAGGATCTCAAAGGCAAGAAGCCAGCTGAAGAAACTGAAGCTCCAGTACAAGCGAAGATCCAATCTGGAAAAGGCATAGTGGTCAAAGAGCCTGATCAACCTTAGGATAGATTAACTAGATTATAAAACATTGTAATTTTTAGTTTTAAACTCCATGTAATCTGATGTAGGGATGTCAGATCGGAGATCTCTACGGATCTAACGCTCTATCTCTGCTCTACACGTCGTAGATCTACCGCACCTACACAACACCTATCGCCCACAATAGTTCCTCGTCACAAAACGCAGCACAAACAACAAAGGAGGAATGGTCGACTCGAAAACAACGATCGAAAATTTGAGTCGGAATATTCCCCAAGAAAACACAAAGGTTGCCACTCCTTTTTGAGAACAAGACCAAGGCTATAGGCCAAGATCCATTCCGGCAAATAGGATCCACCCAATCCGGAAATAAAAAGCCTTGCAACGGCGATTTCGATTCAAAACTTGCAGTGATTAAATTAACGATCCGGAGAAAACGATTTGCGAAAACCAGCACAACTAAAGAGAAGAAATCACACAAGGGAGGGGGAAGAGATTACCCAACTGGAAAGCTTTCACACAAGATAACTGTGGGAGAATCACTCTCTCCACGGATCCACCGGCGTCACACCGAATGGTTTGCAACCTTCTTCCAAGGAGTCGCACCAAAGGAAGCTGCGCCGGAGTCGCACCGAACGGATGGAGGGAGCAAGGGGGCGGCGGCTTCACACCACAAGCTAGGGGGGCGGCGGCTAGGAGAAGGCTCCTCTTGGCCGAAATTTCTCAAAGGAGATTAGGTTTTCAATTCTTTCTAATGATCTCATAACAAAGCCTCCTTATATAGGAGTTACAAACAAGCCTTAGCCCTTCATGATGGAGATTTAATCTCATCCATCCGAATGGCTAATTGCACACCAATACTAAAATAGTTCAAAATGAAAAAATAACAACACATGCAATGAATATAAAATTATCACATAAATATAGGATAATTTTATATTCCAAATATAAAATAGAGTGCAAGAAAAGGAAATAAATAAAGCTAATGTGTTGCCGTGGCGGTAGCACGTCGCGGGCGGAGGTTGTAGCGTAGCCTTCCGTTAGCGTCATCGTGCCGCCTCACGTCCTTGCGTCGTATTGCCTTATCAACTGGAACATCATCAGCATCGTCAGCATCGTCTTCAAATGGTGGAGGAGGGGGCACGCCATCATAATCTATTGTCAACAAACTATTGTGAAGTTTTAAACAAAACAATGATTCATGATTGATATTGTTATATCATATTCTGTGACGATATTATTTACTTCTTTTGTTTATATGTTTCCCTGTCATTGAAAATTTTTTTTTACATCATATTATTAATTTTATTATATGTGATGTATATCATTGACTAAGGGTTATGACTTCTATAAATAGGGAGAGATTGTTGTATACATTGAAAAATATGTACCAGATTTGGAGAAGCTTCACCTAACTCAATGATATGCATCAAGTTGTATTTGATGTTTTTTGAGTTATCATGTGCAGGTTAAGAAAATGGAAAGGAAAGTTTTCTAAGTACAAGTGTCGACACATGGGAATGACTGTGTCGACACCAAGGGCCAGATTATGTCGACATCCAGAATTTGTGTCGACACACAGAAAATCTGTCGACAATGGCTGTGTCGACATCAAGGGCCAGATTGTGTCGACATCCAGAATTTGTGTCGACACACAGAAAATATATCGACAACGTTGTGTCGACACTAAGGGCCAAACTTGTGTCGACATTATCGGAGCTATGTCGACACACAGAGAAGTTGTCTACACATTCCAGAATTCTGTCGACAATGACTGTGTCGACACACAGAACTTGTGTCGACACACACCAGAATTCTGTCGACACCAACTTTGTCAAGACAAGCAGTGTTTGTGTCGACACACAGGACTTGTGTCGACACATTCCACAGAAGCTTTGTCGACAACAACATGACTTGTGTCAAAACATGGACTATGTGTGTCGACACATATGAAGAATTCAGTCGACATTCTCTGCTGCTGAGTCAAAGTTCAATGAAGTCTGAAGTAATACAAGCGAAGACTTGATAGCAGTGATTACTGACATTGTTGTAACATCTGTCAGAGGTGTCAGAAGACTGTTTGAAACCGGAACAGCCGGTTACCATGGATGAAGCCTATATATAGATATGCTTTCTCAACAATTAAAGAAGAGAACAATAACAACCACAAGAACAACAGATACAGAATAGAGAGAAGTTATTCAAGCCAATCAATTATAATCTCTGAAGGATTGAGAATCCATAAGAAGAGAAAGAAAAAGTCAACAGATTGAAGAGAGAGAAAAATAAGAAGGAGAGAAGTTCTCATCCAGTGAAGGCAGATTCTGAACAGTCTGCTTGAAGAATTCATATTGATTTCTGAAGGAAGCTGATTGAAGATCAACTCCAACATCAAGAAGATCAACCCTACTGTGTTCAGATTCAAGAAGCTTTGAAGAAAGATAAGTCAGGTTGATCCTTAAGAAATCAGTTTTATCAAGAACTGATCAGGAAGCCTTCACCCAATTCTCTCTCCATCCGGTTGAAGATATCAACAACTTTTCATCATTAATTCTTATAGGATCTGTAATAGATCTGAGTGTAGGAGATTTACATCTCTGAGTTGTAAGCCTAAATTATTAAGGCTGAGATAGGGATGAGTGCCTGAGGTAGGGTGTTGGATCCCTAGTTGATTTGGGCTAGGTTCACTGACTTAGGATGTGACCCATCATGTATAGCCAGGGTCATTTTGTGTCCTAGAGTCTAGGTTAAGTCCTTAGGCTCAACTTCAGATGGACCAGCTTTCATCAAGACCATTAGAGACTCCAGACTCCCAAGTTTTCAAGTCTAAGTAAAGTGAGTTCGACGTTCATCGAACTCAGCTCGACGAAAGGAGTTCTGCGCTCGACGATCGTGAGATAATTCTTAGTGCTTAGCTCGACGACCTATGTTCTCTGTTTGACGAAAACTCAGTTTCTACTTCAAGCCTAAGTCAGGAGAACTTCAAATTTTTCTAAGTCCAGCTTCATGCTTCGGTCGACGAATTATATTCTGAGCTCGACGAACTTGGACCTCAAGTTCACAACTTCTCAGGTCGACGAAGTCAGCTTCTCAGGTCGATGAATGCTATTCTCTACTCGATGATTTCTGGACTCAGAGAATCTGTGTCGACACTTAGGGTTTCTGTCGACACTAGACAGTTTGTGTCGACACCAGGATTTCAGTCGACACCAACTTATGTCGACACCAGGATTTCAGTTGACACAACCTTATGTCGATACCAGAGGATTTGTGTTGACACCAAGATCAATCTGTCAACACCAACTTTTGTCGACACGACATTTCAACAGATACAGAATATTTTTTCTAAGTCCAGAACTTTTCTCAGGTCGACGAATTTGGTTCTCAGCTCGATGAATGAAGACTGTCTATTAGATGAATGAAGATTGTCTGGTCGACAAACTCTATCAAGCTCAGCTCGACGAACTCAATCTCAGCTCGACGAACACAAGTTCAGCTCGACGAATTGTGTTCTTTGTTCGACGAATCCAGATTAGGTTTTCTTCAATGTTCTCGTCTCGTTTATTGGCGCTGATTCCTGAACATTTAATGCCAGATCTTCTCGGAATGTTACCGTTAGAACGCGCATTGACTATGGACGATTACATGCCGTTTTTCTATGGACAGTTAGGAAAGTCATTGATTGCTGATTCTTTCCAAGGCCGACTGTAATTACTGCTCGACATTCAAAAGTTTGAAGATTCCTCACTTAATAAGACAGGGATACACAAAGACACAGATAGAGAACAGAATCAAGCAGAGTTCAAGAATTACAGTACAGAAAGTACTCAAAAATTGCAGAAGAACAAACATTCTCAAAGCTAAAGTTCTTGACTGCAATCAGCCTTGACCAGAGGACTTTTGGAGAAGAAGAAGAACAACTAAATTCAATCAAGAGTCTTCTTCTCTCTATTGACAGGATAACTTCAAAGGACAACATTAAATCAATCTGTCAAAGAAGTTCCTGAAGCAGTTCTGGTTCAGGCATTCTATGTCATTGAAGGCCTATCACCCTGAAGCAGTGCTCCAGCATTCCTGACCAATTCAAGACCTCAGGGGGAACAAAAGCTACTACATCAATCCACAAGTCTTCTCTCTGACTGTTGACAGAGAAGACACTATCACCCTCTCTCTAATTCCTGTACAGGGTTTTAAATCCATTCAAAATTATTCTGGTTGCAAGTCTCCTTCCAAAAGTCTTGAGGGTTTGGTTTTTGGGGACCTGATCAAAACCCATTGGTGCCCAGGACACCTGATCAACTCATCCTGCAGTGGATTCCTACCTAGGGTGGTAGAAGAGTGGATGTACCCAGATTGGTTGGGGAACCACTATAGCTCCTTGTGTCTTCTGGTTACTTATTTTCTTTTGTTTTCTGGCTGTGTTTTGTGATTGTTCTGTGATTGCTTTTTGTTTAGTTAGTTATTGTGTTTACTTTATGTTATTTGCTTCCCTGTTCACTTAGAAATACAACAAGAGTTGAAAAAAGTTTTTAACAAGCACCATACTCTATTCACCCCCCTCTAGAGTATATCAGATCTAACCTGCACTTTCAATTGGTATCAGAGGGAGGTTGGTTAAAATATCACACCTCAGTGGTTGCACAGGCTAACACCTGAACCCAAAGATCCATATAGTTAGATCTGTTTTAAGTTTGTGGTTAGATTTATTTCTTCACAGAACATGGCCCAAAACAAAGATTATGCTAGCACCAGACCTCTAGTGTGCAATCTATCTAAGTTTGCACTTTGGAAGGCAAGGATTAGACTATACATGAACTCTATTGATGAAGACATTTTCAATTCTGTTTTGACAGTGTGTCCAAGACCTCCAGAAAATACAAGTACAAGTGCTGTTCCACCTCCATCAGGAACAGATGCAGAAATCAAGAAATGGAAAGTGGCGGATGCTAAGGCAATGAATATTTTAGCCCAGACTATGTCTGATGAAATATTCCAAAAGGTAGTTGAATGCAACTTAGCAAAGGACATCTGGGACAAGTTATTTGAGATAGTCTCAGGATCTGCTGATGAGAGAAAAGATAGAAGATCTCATCTCATAACCCAGTATGAGAACTTCAAGAAAGGAGAAGCTGAGTCAGTAGCAGATATGTATAATAGACTAAGCCTTATAGTCAATGAACTGAAGACTTTGGACAAAGAGATCTCATTAACTGAGCTAAATGATAAAATCCTAATGTGCTTCCCAAGCACTTGGGACTCAAGGATCTGGCCAATCAAGGATGCCAGAAGTCTAAATGAGATCACAACTGAAGCTCTCTTGGGCAAGCTCAAGTCTTATGAGCTGCTCATCAAGAATAGAGAAGAAGAGCAGAAGGCTGCCTCACCAACTACAAGAAAAGAAAAATCAATAGCTTTCAAAGCCATTGAAGATCAGCCTGAAGACAATGTCACAGGCAATGAAGAGTTGCTAAGCCTACTGGCCAAAAGATTTTACAAAATGGCCAGGAAAGATTTCAGGAAAAAGTCTGCCAGAGGGAATGACAAGCCAAGGTATGACAAATCAAATAACAAAGAGATTATTTATTTTGGATGCAGGAAACCAGGCCACATGGTGTCTGACTGTCCAGAAAATCAATATAAGTACAAAAAGGATAGGAAAGAAAGAAGAAAAGACAAAGACTTCAGGAAGAACAGCAATGACAAACCCTCCTCCAGCAAGAACAAACACACCAGGAAGGGGTTTGTAGCTGAAACTTGGAGTGAGACAGAAGAAGAATTTGAAGCTTCATCCAACTCTAGTGATGATGAAGATGATGCTGAAGAAAAAGAATTCTGCATGATGGCTATCAATGTCTCTCAACAAAATTCTGATGCAGAAGAGTCAGAATCTAAATCAGAGACCCAATCTGAAAAGGAGCAGGTAATAAGTTCTTTTGATTTCAATTCTGAGGACTTCAAGTGTGAGTTTAAGGCACTATGTTTAGATTTACTAAAATCTGAGAAGGAAATCATTTCTCTCAGAAATCAGTTATCTGAACACAGCTCCTTACAATCAGAAAACCTCAAACTCTCTGAGGAGTTGGAGTGTTGTAGGGAGCAGATAGCCTCACTAAAAAGTGAACTATCAGAGGCCAAAAAGTTTGAAGAATCCCTTAATGAGAGAAGTATCAAAGTAATGGACATCACAAGTACAGTGAACTCAAGATTCAATAGTACACTGGGCTTGGGTTCTTCATTCAGACATCCTATAGTATTAACAACCCCAATCAAGTTTATCTCTGATAAAGGCAAGGGAGTTGTAGAGGTAGCTAGGAAGAATTCTGACTTACCTAAGAAAACAAGAGTTCAACAGAAATCGTCGAACGGAGCTAGACGATCACCGAACGGAGCTCAATGATCTCAGGCTAAATCGTCGAACTCAAGTCGATGATCTCTAAACCCTGAACTCTACCACAGTCGATCTTCGAACGGAGCTCGACGATCTGACCCAAGATCGTCGAACTCAGCTCAGGGATCGTCGAGTAGAGATCAGAGTTTTGAAAACTTTTTCAAAGGTAAATCAAATTTCAAACCTAGGGGTCCTTCATCCCAAAGATTTAACCCTTATACTGAATGGATAATACCTCCAAGGAGATATCATCCTGAAGGCTATAAGAGTCAACCAGGGATGTCTTTTATTTCTGAATTCAAAGGTTATCAACCTAGGCCCAAGGTAAACTGGGTCAAAAACAAATAAATTGTTTTATGTGCAGGTGAAGACCTATCCAACATCAAACCAACAATGGTATCTGGATAGTGGGTGCTCAAAGCACATGACAGGAAACAAGGACAATTTCACATCCTTTAAAGCTAAGCTTGGACCCAAATTAATATTTGGTGATTCAAACTTTGGACTAACAAAAGGATATGGTGCATTCTAGATTGGCACAGTCACATTCAAGAAAGTGGCCTTTGTGGAAGGACTGAAGCACAATTTAATCAGTATTAGTCAAATATGTGATGAAGGCTACCAAGTGACCTTCAGCAAATCCTTATGCAAGATCAAATCAGAGGACAACACAACTGTGTTGAAAGGTAAAAGTAAAGGTAACATATATCTTGTAGATTTTCTTTCAACCAAGGTAGATATTTGCTTGTTTAACTCTATTTGTAGACCTGATGAATTATGACATAAGAGATTAGGACATATAAACCTTAGAACTATTACGAGGCTATCAAAGGACAACCTTGTTAGAGGACTACCTTCTGGCCCCTACAAGAAGGAAGGATTCTGCAGGGCTTGTCAATTAGGCAAGCAAACCAAAAATAGTTTCAAGTCACTTAACAAAAGTGATTCACCTAGGATTTTGTATCTGTTACACATGGATCTTTTTAGACCCATTACAGTACAAAGTTTAGGAGGGAAATCTTATACTTTAGTGGTTGTAGATGACTTCTCTAGATTCACATGGTTGTTCTTTCTGAGGAAGAAGTCTGATAACTTTAAGTATTTGACAGAGTTTCTCAAACGCATATAGATTGAGTTCAACACTCACATTGCCCTGATCAGAAGTGATCATGGGACAGAGTTTGATTCTCTTCTTATGCAAGAGTTCTGTCAGAGTGAAGGGATCAGGCATACTTTCTCAGCTCCTAGAACTCCTCAACAAAATCGGGTAGCTGAAAGGAAAAATAGAACATTTATTGAATCTGCTACTACATTATTGTCAGATGCTCACCTTTCTCTATCCTTTTGGGCAGAGGTAGTGAACACCTCCAACTATGTGTTGAATAGAATTTTAATACATAAATTGAAGGGCAAGACTCCCTATGAATTACTCAAAGGGAAGAAACCTAAAGTATATTACTTCAAAATCTTTGGTTGTATTTGCTACATTCACAATAATGACAAGAGATACATAGCAAAATTTCAAGCTAAAGCTGATGAAGGAGTGTTTCTGGGATACTCCATGAATAGTAAAGCTTATAGGGTGTATAATAAATCAACTCTTAAAATTGAAGGATTTATTCATTTATCTTTTGATGAGACTAACATGTCATACAAAGAGAAAGAAATTTTTACCATAAGCTCTTTGCAGGTTCCACCATTGTGTGAGTCTATGGATGGACTGAACCTTACCCAAGAGGTATCACACCATCCCACTCCACAGGATGTTGAAGATAGTGATGAGGAAAGTCAAGAGGAAGTGGCTGACCTTCCCCCAACAGCCAGTATCATTCCCCAAGAGGAATTAAATACTGAAGTTGTTGCTCAACCAACTCCACCAACTGATCTTGTCACACTTAGAGATCACCCCAGATCTCAAGTGATTAGAGACATCTCAGTAGGTGTACAGACAAGGCATCAACTCAACCAAGACTTGATGCATGCCTGTTTTCTCTCTCAAATTGAACCTCTCACCATACATGAGGCAGAGCAAGATCCCCACTGGATCATTGCAATGCAAGAGGAACTCAATCAGTTTGAGAGATGTAGAGTTTGGGATTTGGTTCCAAGACCCCATAACTACCCAGTTATTGGAACTAAATGGGTCTACAGGAACAAGTTGGATGCAATTAAAGGTAAAACTGATTTTGGCATAGAGAACTTAGCCACCAGATCGTTTTTCTTCTGAAGTTTGACTTCCAAACTTTTGATTTGATCATTTTTGAATGTAATAGTACCCATCTGAATAACAATTATGTTTTTTAGTTTGACTACTTCATTCAACTTTGGATCTAGCAATTTTTCTGAATATAATGCAGCCAGCTTAAGATCAGCAATCTCCTTGGCCTGTGCTTTAATAAGGATTCTGCTTTTCTTAAGTGCTTGCAGTAGGTCACCATATTCATCAATAAGTTGATGAACATCTCCTTCAGATTCAGATTCATCTACATCTCTTGATGCAGATGCTTCTGATCCTGAAAAAGTATAGTAATCAGAATCTAATGAAGAACTGTTTACCTTACTAGGTCCAGGATGATCCTGACACTGATCATCTTCTGTCAAGGCCATCAGCCCTTTACAATAAGGTTCTTCAATTTCATTAACTGAATCCAGCCACTTCACAAACTCAGCCTCTTCTACATCCTCTTCAGTGGCCAACAGTCCTATGTATGCTTCAGCTTCAGCTTCAGCCTCAGAATCTGATGATGAAGAATCTGACCAGTTTTTTGCTTCTTTGTAACATAGGATTTCTCCTTGTTGCCCTTGTCTTTTAGTTTCTTCTTATCAGTATATTCTTTCCTTTTGTCAGGTCAATCAGCTACTACATGTCCAGGCCTATTGCAGCAATAACAAATAATCTTAGTTGAAGATAATAACTAGGTTTAGAGCTATACCTGTCCTTCCTAGAGGATTTCTTTTTCTGATAGTAATCATCCTTGGATTATGAGGATGATGGCTTGGATCTCCACTGTTTCTTCTTCAAAAACCTTTGAAATTGTTTTGAGAAAGCTGTTAAGTCTTCATCAGAATTTGGACTATCTGATGTGTGACTGTCTGAACTTTTTGAAACAACTTCTGCATCTTTCTAGGAGGTGATGGAGACATCCTCCTATCATTTCTTATGGCTTCAGTCTTGAAAGCCACTGACTTATCTATGTAATCAACTTTATTACTTTTCTCCTCCTCCTTTCTGACCACCAGCTGCATTTCATATGAAAGAAGTTTGACAAATAATGTTGGAGGTGAAATTTCTGCTAATGTGGCAACTTCCCTAATGGCACATATCTTAGTGTCCCAGTCTTTAGTCAATGATCTCAGAAACTTATCATTTAACTCATATGTGCTGAATACTCTTCCATATGACATCAGTTCATTAACAATTCTGAAGAATTTCTTGTAACATTCAGTTATGCTGTCTGTTTTAGATTGTCTAAAACTTTCATACTCCTGATTCAGCATAGACTTTCTGTATTCTCTCACCTCTTCTGAACCCTCCATGTAGACAATAAGGGTGTCCCACATTTCTTTGGAGGTCTTGCAGTGGATCAAGTTTTGGAATATTGAATCATTCATGACACTGACTATTATATTCTGTGCTCTCTTATCCATAGTAGCCAAGATGATCTCATCCTTTGTCATTTTGGAATATTCTTTTGGTGTTCTGAGATTTGCATCAAGAACTGAGACTTTCATTGGAATTAATGGCCCTTCTTTGAATGTCATGTAGATTCTTGGATCTGAAGCTTCCATAAACAATCTAACTCTTTCTTTTTATATGCCAACAATCTATTTCCTGCATATAGGTAACTTCATAGAACCAAACTCTTTATGATTCTCAATGGAACCCATTTTGCATAATAGATTTCTGCCTTGGAGATCTACTCTGACTGTTAGGTCTATTCTTTGAGTAACCTACCTCTGATACCACTTGAAAGAATTGGTTTCAAGATGTTCTAAAAACTTAGAGGGGGGGGGTGAATAGGTTCAATTCTTTTTCTTACTTAGGCAGATAATTCTATCTCGTGCAGCAATGTATTCAGCAGAAAGTATAACACAGCATTCACATACACAACATTCACAGATTGCACACAAGTTTTATAGTGGTTCCCCAAATGATGGGTACATCCACTTTCCCTCATCGCCTATCTAGCAGTGTACTAGATTCGGCCTAACTTCCTTCCTTCTTATCAGATCCGCAGATCTTACAACTCAAAACCAAGATTGGATCCTACAACTCAGAGTGAATCCACACTCCTACAACTCAGGCACAAGCCCTACCTCAGCCTCTTCCACAGGCCTATAACTCAGAGTGACACTCCACTCCTACAACTCAGGCAACAGCCCTACCTCAGCCTCTTTCACAGGCCTATAACTCAGGGAACAGATTCCCCTACCTCATGCACTCAGCCCTACCTCAGCCTTTATAATTTAGGCTTACAACTCAGAGATGTAAATCTCCTACACTCAAATTTATTACAGATCCTACAAGAATTACTGATGAAACGTTGTTGATATCTTCAACCAGATGGAGAGAGAATTAGTTGAAGGCTTCTTGATCAGTTCTTGATAGAACTGATTTCTTAAGGATCAACCTGACTTAGCTTTCTTCAAAGATTCTTGAATCTGAACACAGTAGGGTTGATCTTCTTGATGTTGGATTTGATCTTCAATCAGCTTCCTTCAGAAATTAATCTGAATTCTTCTTCAGACTTGATCTGAATTCTTCAGGCAGACTGTTCAGAATCTGCCTTCACTGGATGAGAACTTCTCTCCTTCTTGTTTTTCTCTCTCTATAATTTGTTGACTGTTTCTTTCTCTTCTTCTGGATTCTCAATCCTTCAGAGATAATAATTGATTGGCTTGAATAACTTCTCTCTATTCTGTATCTGTTGTTCTTGTCGCTGTTATTATTCTCTTCGTAATTGTTGAGAGAGCATATCTATTTATAGGCTTCATCCATGGTAACCGGCTGTTTCAGTTTCAAACTGTCTTCTGACACCTCTGGCAGATGTGACAGCAATGTCAGTAATGACAACTATAAAGTATTCAGTTGTATTACTTCAGCCTTCATTGGACTTTGACTCAGCAGCAGAGAATGTCAACTCAATACTTCATATATGTCGACACACATAGTACATGTGTCGACACAAGTCTTGTTGTTGTCGACACAGCTTATGTGGAATATGTCGACACAAGTCCTGTGTGTTAACACAAACACTCCTTGTCTTGACAAAGTTGGTGTCGACATAATTCTGGTGTGTGTCGACACAAGTTCTGTGTGTCGACACAGTCATTGTCAACAGAATTCTGGAATGTGTCGACAGATTCTCTGTGTGTCGACACAGCTCCTGATAATGTCGACACAAGTCTGGTCCTTAATGTCAACATAGCATTGTCGACAGATTTTCTGTTTGTCGACACAAATTCTGGATGTCGACACAATCTGGCCCTTGGTGTCGACACAGCATTATTGACAGATTTTCTGTGTGTCGATACAAATTTTGGATGTCGATACAATCTGGCCCTTAGTGTCGACACAACCATTCCCAGGTGTCGACACTTATACTTAGAAAATTTTACTTTCCATTTACTTAACCTGCGCATGATAACTCAACACAACATCAAATATAACTTGATGCATATCATTGAGTTAGGTGAGACTTCTCCAAATCTGGTACACATTTTCCAATGTACCCAACACATACAACTCTCATTCATGGGAACTATAGTGAATGTTTCTGTTTTCATGGAAGTCCAGAACTAACTTGAGAGTTTCCAGGATTGGATACTTGGAAGTGGGAGACCAGACCTCAGCATGTTCACGAGCTTTAGCAGGAACAGACTTGCTAGCAGAAGGACCTTCACCATATTTCCTTTTCTTCTTATAAGTCAGTATATCAGGAGGGGTTTTGAGAAAGATAACCGCAGGATCATCTTCCCAATCCTGAGCATAAGAATCTGGAGGAGCAACAGAATCACCAGGCCTTGGATAAAATGTGGGTTGCAGAGGAGGAGCAGGAGCAGGAGCATCAGCAACAGCTAGTGGGTTCAGGTGATGAGGAATAATGTTAGGATCAGCAACAAATTCTGGCAGAATCTGGTTGTGCATCCATACAGCAGTGTCATAAGTGTGGAATTTGACACTATGTATTTGATCTAGAACATCATCATGGACCTCTTTAACTTTTGCTTCCCATAATTCTTTCTAGAGGGCATCAGATTTTTCTAAATATTCTTTTACCAACTTCTCCCCCTTTCTGACTTAACAGATAGCTGGGAGATGGCATCATCTTTGAAAGTTCCAACTTCCCACAAATCTTCATCTTAGTTGCTTCAGCCCTTTTGTCCAGTTCCATTTGATTATTGGCAAGAGTCAGGCCTTGCTCCATAACCTGTCCAACACTTGTGATGGTGTGGTCTAAGGCTTTGCCACCAATTTGGAAGAGATGTTTGAGCTGATCAGTATTGTGCTGGATCTCAGCAAATCCTCTGCTCATCTCAGTTTCTAGAGCAGTTACCTTATCTTTGACTGTCTTGATACAAGTATCAAAAGTATGTTTTCTGGTCTTGAAGAAGAAGTACAATCTGATTCATCAATTCTATGGAGGCTGGAGATGTAGCAGCTGGAGGAGCAGAAGTTGATGGAGTAAAGGAATAGGAGGAGCCACCCATGGAGCTATTTCAGAGAGAGTGACTGAGCTCTGAGCTCTTGTTGTGGGTATATTGGTATCCTCTTCATTCATAATCTGAGGGATAGTGAAATCCAAATTTCTGAGAGAGCTTCAGCTGGCTCAGGTGAGAGCTCATCAGAAATGAGAATTGGTTCTTGTTGTTCTTTGGGGGCATCAAGAGATTGTGTTGGAGTCCTTGCTGGAGAAGTGTCTAGAGATTGTCGAGGAGTTAGGTCCTTGGGAATTTCAGCGGATGGAGATGGTGGAGATAGAGAGGAGGTGGTTCATCAGCAACTAACTCTTCTATCATTTCATTTATGGCAGCATCAGTAGAAAGGAGTGCTTCTTGAACCTGTTGATCTGAGAGGATATCTTCTGGAGTGACTGGTGGAGGAGTAGGTGGAGGAGGAGTAGGTGCCCTAGCCTAAACAGTAGGAGCGGGCTCCCCCTCAATAGGTGCACCAGAGGAGCTGGGGTCCTGAGATGGAGAAGGAGATGGAGTCATGTCCTATGTGTCTATAGCTTCAGTAACTTTGGCAACTTGAGCGGGATTTTGCAACTTTAACTCCCATCTCTGGATGGAGGAGATGGATACCTTCTTCATGTGGTGAATGATACTTCCTTTGGAGAAACTGAAAACCTCTGGATTGATCTCATGGAGAAGCAGGGAAATTATCCTTGCATAGTTGGGGGATTTTATACTCTCCTTAATCTTATTCTAAATCAACAAGCCAAATTGAAAGGCTTTTCTACAGACTATAGCTTGCATCAATTCAAAGAAATAAAGGGGTATGACCCTGATGGAGTTGGTTTTCCATAGAAGAATCTTACCAATGACATCAACCAAGAATTTGCCTTCAACATGCATATCAGACCTATTGATGTATTTAGCATCAGCAGAAAGTCCACAGAAAGAGCAAGTTCTGGAATAGTCTTCATCACTCAGAAAATCATCTGCATCTAGAGCTGGCAGTCGGAGAAGTCGAGAAACAGAGGTTGGAGTGAGTTTAATGGTGATACCTTTGACTAAAGACTTCAAAACTGTGCCATGGTGCTTGACCTTGACATTCCTGAAAAACTCCGCAACTTAGGGGAAGAGGATGCGACATGGTTCTTGGAGAACGAATGTTAAGCCGGCGGTGTCGAACAAAATTAGGAGATTATGGAAATCGGCGGATAGGTCTGCAATCCCGACAACGACTAATTTCCGAGCCAACACCGATCTTAGATGAGGCGGCCATGATTCAGAAGTCTTGGAGATGGCGAAACCCTATAAAGCGTCGATGGGGAGACGGAAAGGGCACGGCTCTGCAACTGATGGAGGAAGGCGAAAAGGCAGACGTGTACTCGAGAGACGGAAATGATTTCGTGTAGATGAAATTTCCTGATTTTCTTATTTATATAACCCTAGGTTTAGGGCTAATTATTTAAAAAAATACTGAAGTAAACCATAAAATAGGCGGCATAAGCCCTTGGTTTGCGCATAAGAAAATTTGAATAAGAGATGACTCGGCATATACACGAGTGAGGAAATATCTCGAGTAGATAAGTCTGGAGTTACTCGGGTAAGTATACAGAAGTACTCGACTAGATGTATGGAAGTACTCGAGTAGGTCAATGAGGTACTCGAGTAAGTGAAGTTGACTACTCGAGTATGTCAGTCTACTACTCGAGTAGGTCAAGTCGACTACGCGAGTATATCATTCCACTACTCGAGTAGGTCAATTTGACTACTCGAGTATGCCATTCTACTACTCGAGTAGGTCATATACTTACTCGAGTATGTTGTTACTTACTCGAGTCAAAACCTTAGACTTTTGGAAAACTCCGAACTTTTGTCTAACCTTTGAGCCTTGAGCCTTCTTGAAAGTCCAGCCTCTTCTAGTCATCCTTGTTGAGCATCCCAAGTTTTGTTTTGAAGAACGAGAACTTGGTCTCGTCCAGCGGCTTTGTGAAAATATCTGCAATTTTCCTATCTGTAGGGACATATTGAAGGTCTATGTCCCCATGCTACACATGCTCCCGGATGAAATGATACCTTAGCTCTATATGCTTTGTCCGGCTGTGCGAGACTGGGTTGTTGGCTATTGCTATTGCCCTGGAGGAGTCACAAAACAATGGAATCTTTGCAAACTTCATGTTATAGTCTTCGAACTGATTCTTTATCCACAGTAATGTGCACAGCAACTGCCTGCAGAGATGTAGTTTGACTCGGCCGTTGAGATTGCTACACAGTTTTGCTTCTTGCTACTCCAGGAGATAAGCCTTCTTCCAAAGAATTGGCAAGTCCCTAAAGTTCTTTCCTGTTGTCCTTGCTACCAGCAAAATCTGCATGTGAAAAACCTATTAGTTTGCTATCATTACTTCTTGGGTACCATAGGCCAAGATTTGGTGTACCTTTAAGGTATCTCAAAATCCGCTTCGCAGCAGCGTAGTGAGATTCCTTAGAGTTCACCTGAAATCTAGCACAGACACATGTTGAGAACATTATGTCAGGTCTACTTGCAGTAAGGTAGAGCAAGGATCCAATAATGCTTCTGTACTTGGTTTCATCAAAAGGTTTCCCTTTTTCATCCTTGTCCAGAGACATTGATGAACCCATTGGAGTCCTCATCGAGGTTGCATTCTCCATTCCAAATTTCTTAATTAGCTCTTTGGTGAACTTGGTCTGTGAGATGAAAATTCCATCTTCAGACTGTTTCACTTGAAGCCCTAAGAAAAACTTCAGCTCGCTCATACTGCTCATTTCAAACTTCCCTTGCATAAGTTTTGAAAACTTCTTGCAGAGGTTGTCATCAGTAGAGCCAAAAATAATGTCGTCGACATAGATTTGCACTAGCAAAATCTTGCCTTTAATTTCCCTAAGAAATAATGTCTTGTCTATCTTTCCCCTTGTGAACTTGTTCTCAAGTAGAAAGCTTGACAGCATCTCATACCAAGCTCGAGGAGCTTGTTTCAGACCATATAATGCTTTATACAGTAAATAAACATAATCAGGAAAGTTATAATCAACAAAACCTGGAGGTTGTTCCACATACACTTCTTCCTTTATGTCACCATTAAGGAAGGCAGACTTCACGTCCATCTTGTAGACAGTGAAGCCTTTGAGTACAGCATATGCTAGGAATAACCCTATAGCCTCCAGCCTGGCCACTGGAGCGTACGTCTGGTCGAAGTTCGATTCCTTCTTCTTGACGATAACCTTTGGAGACAAGTCTGGCCTTATTCTTTACTATCATTCCATCCTCGTTCATCTTGTTCCTGTAGACCCATTTTGTCCCAATGACATTCTTACCTTTGGGTCTTGGAACAAGCTTCCATACTTTGCAGCGCTTGAACTAGTTCAGTTCTTCTTCCATCGCCATTATCCACGATGCATCTGAGTTTGCTTCCTCAAACTTCTTTGGTTCAACATGCGAGAGAAACTTAAATATAGATTCTCATTAGTTGTACCTCTACGAGTTCTGACACCATCTCGGGGATCTCCTATGATTTGGTCCATGGGATGATCCTTCAAATGTCTGAGCTCTAGAGTCCTTGCATCTGGATTATCTTCTATCACCGGAATGACTTCTTCATCTTGATCATCAGCCTCTCCAATAGGGGTTGGAGTGGTGATCTTGATGAACTTTTCACCTTTGTCTTTGGACGGTTCATCCAACCTAATTTCTTTCAGCTTTGCACCTACATCTTCAATAAGCATACTAGAAGAGTTGCTTTACAGCAAGCTCGTCTCATCAAATACAACATGTATCGATTTTTCTACCACCAGGGTTTTTCTATTAAAAATCCTATATGCCTTACTATGCCTACTATAACCTACAAAAATACCTTCAAAACTCTTTTCGCTAAACTTAGTAGTATGATACTTGTCATTGTTTAGCATGAAGCATTTACAGCCCAAAATTCTAAAATATGAGACTGTTGGTTTCCTGCCCTTCAGAAGTTCGTAAGGTGTTTTATCGTGGTTTTTGTTTATGAGGGCTCGATTTTGCACGTGGCATGCAGTGTTGACGGCTTCAGCCCAAAAATATTCCGAAAGTGAAGCATCACTCAACATGATCCTGCAGGCCTCTTTGAGCGTTCTATTCCTTCTCTCGGCCACTCCATTTTGTTGTGGATTACGAGGAGAGGAAAACTCATGGAAGATACTTAGGCTTTCACAAAATTCTATCATGGCCCCAGACTTAAACTCTGTTCCATTGTCACTTCTGATTTTAACTATGGAGCAGTTATACTCATTCTGGACTTGCCTGACAAAATTAGTAAAGATGTCGAAGGTATCTGACTTGTGTTTCAGAAAGAACAACCACGCAAAGCGCGAGTAATCATCAACAATTACCAACGTATAATCCTTACCTCCTAAACTTCTAATTTGCAGTGGACCAAACAAGTTCATATGCAGTAGATGAAGATATCTATTAGAATCCATGCCAATAATGGTTTTAAAGGTAGCCCTTATTTGCTTGCCTTTTATACATGCATGACAAGGTCTATCTTTGACGTACTTGACATTTGGGGCATCACGTACTAAGTTCATTGAAAATAATTTATTAATAGTTTTGGAATTAATATGTGCTAATCTCTTGTGACATTGGTCACCAAGAGACGCACTATCTTTTGCTAAAAATCACACTAGTGTCGAAGAATCTATACAAATGAAATTTAAACAGAAAATGTTTCTGCTTCGAGTGCCGGATAGAATCATTTCCATATTATCAACAGATTTTATCAAGCACTTGTCAGCGTGAAACTCAACTATGTATCCTTTATCGCAGAGTTGGCTTATGCTTATAAGGTTATGTTCCAAACCTTCAACATAAGCCACATCTGAGAAGGATACATTACCGTTAGTAATCATACCATAGCCTCTAGTAATTCCACGGTCTGAACCTCCAAAAATGACCTTCGGTCCATTCACAACTGGAGTAAAGTTCTGAATAAGGCTTCTTGTCCGGTCATATGCCGAGAACATCCACTGTCCAAATACCAGATTGGCATTTTGTTGGCCTTTGGACATTCCTACAATCACAATCAGTTAGCCTTAGGAACCCAAATACGTTTGGGTCCTTGGTCTCGGGTTAGAACACTCCCCCTACGAGTATTAGCATTAGGAGTGGTCTTCCTCATATTGCCAACATGTAGGGTTGCAGCATTTCTCGGATTAAACCAACAATCAATGGCAAAGTGACCAATTCTGCCACAACACCAACAGTCAAATCTATTGTATTTTCACCTTAAGTTCTCCTGCTTGACCTTTTGGAATTGTGGTCTAGCAGGGGCAGCATTCTTGGAGGAAGATGCCTTATGATGATGGCAATCACATGGCTTCTTCTCCTTTACAGGCTTTTCTACAACAGGCTTTGCCTTTGGTGCCTTCTTGAAGTTATGGCCATGATTGAAAGGGCCAGAGCTTGGAAGAATGACTTCTTCATAAGGTGCCTTAAAGACGCTTTCGCCAAAGTTTTTGGGTCGAGTCCATCCTTGATAACTGAACTTTGGCTCTGCATAGGTAGGCCTAGCAAAGTGCCCGTAGGATGAGTCAAAATCAAACTCATTTGAAGGAAATATAACCTTCTTGAACATGGTCTGATCTTGAGGGGCTTTCCCCTTCTTTTGGCTAAGGCCTTTTTGCCGGCCTTATTCTTTCGTTGAGCCTTATTTCTCCTAGAGGATTTACTAGGAGCTTCTTCATGGCCTAATCCAGTACCCTTGGCCTTAGCTGAGAATTCAACAATGAATGGAAGAACTGTCTTAGTCTTCGATAAACTTTCCACAAGTTTCTTTTCAGCAGCAAGTTGGGCTTCCAGCTCTTTGATGATTTTCTCTTTAAGGTCGAGGTGCTCAAGAGCCTTGTTATATTCTTCAATAGCATTGTTGAAGTTTTCTTCGAGGGAGTCAGTCTTTGCAACTTTCTCTCTCAAGATGCTCTCTTCAGCTTTGAGAGACTTTATCTCTTTAGCCTGAGTTTTCACGACTCGGCGACATTTGTCGTAAGCCATGATTAACTCCTTATATTGGGCCATGAGTTCTGACTCATCGTCAGAAGAGCTATCCTCACAATCATGTTCAGAAACTTCAGAATCAGAGAGAGGAGTGTGAGAGTTTACCTTCCAAGTGAACTGGGGCTCTTGTTCATCATCAGTTTGAGCCATGAGTCCAAAATAGGCTTCTTCTTCACTCGACTCAGATGAGTCAGTCACTAAAGAGTCTTGCCCTTTTTGGTCATCAAGCTCTTCTTTGTCCTCTTCTTGATGTATGAGGACTTATTTTCCTCTCTTCTACCACCCTCCTTCTTCTTGTGAGGGCAGTCAACGATGATGTGTCCTTGCTTATTACAACAATAACAAATAATGTTAGTCGAAATATGTTTGTTCTATTTAGTGTTATACCTATCATGGCTGCTTGATCCTTTTCTTTGTCGATCACCATCGCGTCGTGATCTTCTATAAGAGGCATCGTTTCCTTTCCATTGCTTCTTCTTGTTCAAGAATTTCTTGAACTGCCGAGAGAGTAGTGAGAACTCTCCTTCTGATAGTTCAGAGCCTGAGGTGCTTGGCTCTGAGGTTTCTTCTTCACTAACTTCTGTTCTATAGTAGGAGGAATAGCCTTGGACTTCTTAGAGGTGTCTGCCTTTAAAGCAACAGACTTCTCCTTGAATGCAGGCATGTTTTTCTCTTCTTCAGCCTTCCTGGTGTTGAGATGGAAGCTCATAGGACATCAACTTCCCGAAGAGATTCTGAGGATCTGTCTCGGCCAGTTTTCCAAACTCCCTTATAAGCACAGACCTTGTTACCAATTGAAAGATAATAGTTGCCAACCTAAATCACCTAGAGGGGGGTGAATAGGTGAGTTCCGTGCATCGTTTTGTGGAATAAAAAAAATCTCAACCAAAGCACAGATCTATCTACCAAACAAGCAAACACAGACGAGGCAAGATTTATAGTGGTTCCCCAACCTTGGGTACATCCACTTTCCCTCACCGATCATGCAATATACTAGACTCGGCTACTCCACTATCTCGGATTGGAAAACAATCCTACCCTCGGAACAACGTTCCTATAAACTCGATCCACAAACGGATCTACACTCGGAAGGCAAAACTTCCTACAATCTCGGAGTTGAAAACTCCTACACTCGAAAAATCTTCTCCTACAATAATGAAATAAAGCAGTACATAAATACAAACAGTAAATTCTCTTGTTCAGATCTGCAACAGAAAATCAGAAATTCCTTCTTCTAGGCATCCGGCTTTATCAGCATATTGAAGAAGAATCTCGGTAATATCAGATCTGGAACTTCTCGACTTTACACGATCGAATGAGAAGATGAAGCGTTGAGCGGAGATCTCGATCTGTAGAGTCTTCTTAATTTGAATCCTCTGAAAAGAAGAGACCCTAGTCGGTCGGAAATTAGCGATGGCGGCGGCGGCGAGTTTCCGATTCTTGCAGAGAGAGAGGAGACATAAATCTTTTTGGAAAGTACGACTGCAAAAACTTTCTTTAAAATAATTTTCTTTTTGAAAAACTTAGGGTTTGTCGGTTTGACAATACCTTTTATAGGAGACAAGAAGATTAGACTTAAAAGATTCATAATGAGAGAGACACATGGACCAATCACGTCAGAGTTTAAGAACAAGACCGTTAGGTCTGGACTTAAAGAATTTCTGAAAAAGTCAAAGTGAATTACTCGAGTCAAGCTGAACTACTCAAGTATATGCATCACTACTCGAGTAGGTAGAAAATGACTACTCGAGTACTTGAGAAAAATTACTCGGGAGAAAAAGAAATCATTACTCGAGTACATGGAGTCAACTACTCGAGTAAATAAGAATTCAAGGAATCAGCTACTCAAGTAACAAGAATGACTTACTCGAGTACTTAAGAACTTACACGAGAGGTGGAGTAAATTACTCGAGTACAAGAAATACTACTCGAGTATATAAAAATGAACTACTCGAGTATATAAGAGACTACTCGAGACAAACACTTAGAAAATTTCTGAAACTCGAAAAATTGAACCACTCGAGTATGTAAGATAATCTACTCGAGACATAGGGAATTACTCGAGTATATAAGATGAATTACTCGAGACAATTAGAACTACTCGAGTACATAATCATGAACTACTCGAGTAATTAACTTAGAGAAATTTTCTGGAGGGGGAATCTGGATTACACGGGTAAAAGCATTGGACTACTCGAGTATATGATTTAGTCTACTCGAGTAAGTAGGAACTACTTGAGAGTCAGAATCCAATTACTCGAGACATAAGATAGAGCTACTCGAGTATATATAATACTACTCGAGTATTTCACTTAGACAAATTTGAGAAGAGAAAATCTGAAAACTCGAGAGATAAAAGGAAACTACTCGAGTATACAAGATGAACTACTCGAGAGCCATAATTGGAATACTCGAGTATATTTTAACTACTCGAGTAAGTGAATTACTACTCGAGTATAAACTCAGTAACTTACTCGAGTAAGTAAGGGACTACTCGAGTACTTTACTTAGGAAAATTTTTCTGACAGATTTTCTTCTTCTAAGGGAAATCAGCATCAAGTCTTTTCACATAGTCCTAGAGCTTGAATATGAAGTGTATCCCAATAGAGAGGCTACACATGAGTCAACACTTTGGAACACACAATGAGTGATTACATTGTATGGTCCGGTGTTTGGTGACCCATTGTAGACTGACATTGGTGTACACTTCCCATTAGAATCCTGCAAACACATAACTCAAACCAAGCATCAAATACAACTTAATTCATCTTAGTTCAAGGGTGACTTCATCAAATCTAGGTTAGTGTGGAAACAATACCCAACAATAGTGGATGTTTCAGGCACATGACTGGAACAAGAAGAATGTTAAAAGACTATACTCCCATAGAGAATGGACCCAAAGTGATCTTTGGTGGATCAGAAAAAGGGGTCATAAAAGGGTTTGGTAACATTTATTCTAGTTCTATAACAATCACTCAAGTGACTTATGTTAAAGGTTTGAAACATAACTTGATAGGCATAAGTCAGCTGAGTGATCTTGGGTATGACATTTCATTTTTTAAGAATGGGTGTCAGATCAAAAGGACAAGTGATCAGAAGGTGATCTTGTCTGGTTATAGAAAAGGGAATGTTTATTGTTTAAATTTTGATTATGAAAACATGAACTCTCCTGTATGTTTAGTTTTAGATGAGAATGCATCTCAGTGTGTCCAATGGCACAAGATGCTAGCTCATCTGAACTATAAGACTATAGGCTAGCTCTATAGTTTAGAATTAGTGAGGAATGATCCTCAATTTAAGTGCATAAAAGAGGGTATATGCTCAGCTTGTCAAAAAGGCAAGCAGACCAAATCCTCTTTTCATAGTCTTGATACCAAAGAATTTGTGAGGTGTTTGTACCTCTTGCATATCGATCTATTTGGTCCTATGCCAGTTTATAGTATAGGTAGGAAAGTCTATACTTTTATGGTAGTAGATGACTATTCTAGATTTACATGGGTTTTCTTTTTGAAGCAGAAATCTGAAACCCCTACTGTCTTTCATAACTTTGTTAAACAAATTCAGAATGAATTTAATAATTCAGTGGTCAAAATCAGAAGTGACCATGGAACTGAATTTTAGTCTGAGTGTATGACAAGGTTTTGTGAAGAACTAGGGATTCATCAGGAATTCTACTCTCCTAGAACACCTCAGCAAAATGGAATTGCTGAAAGAAAGAATAGAACTCTACTAAGTGACACCTCACTCCCAGAATATTTCTGGGCTGAGACAGTAAATACTGCTTGTCATGTTCTTAATAGAGCATCTATAACTAAGCACCACAAAAAGACTCCCTATGAGATTATGAAGGGCAGAAAACCAAACATATCCTACTTTAGGATCTTTGGTAGCAGGTGTTATGTGATTAACACTGGCAAGTCTCACCTAACTAAGTTTGCTGCCAAATCCCAAGATGGGATATTTGTTGGGTACAACAACAATAGTAAGGCATATAGGGTCTACAACTGGACTACACAAGTTGTAGAAGAATCAGTTCCTGTAGTGTTTGATGAATCTGAGCATATTAACTGTGAGTTGTCTAGCAATTCTCGTAGCTCAACATGTTTGAAAGAAAGGTTGGACATGTTGTCCATTAATGAAGACTAAACTGCAAGGCAGGATGTGGAAAATGTTGGCTGCTGTCCAGGGGGAGTACAAGGTCCACAAGCTGACATTGAAGACAATGAAGTTCAGCCTGGTGGACAAATTGAAGAAGTTCAAATTGTTGATAGAATGCCTCCAGCAATAAGGAATCTAAAGGATCATACAGCACAACAAATCATTGGTGATCCCAGACATGGTGTGCAAACCAGAAGCAAAAACATGAACACAGTGCTTTGCTCAAGTTTTCTGTCACAGTTGGAACCAAAAAGATTTGAAGAAGCCATACAACACTCCAACTAGATTGATGCAATGCAGGAGGAGCTGAATCAATTCAGAAGGTGTAAAGTATGGGAGCTGGTTTCAAAACCAAAGGATCATAACATTATTGAGACAAAGTGGATCTACAGGAATAAACTAGATGAAAATGGCATCATAGTGAAGAATAAAGCAAGTCTGGTTGTCAAAGGTTATAGACAGGAAGAGGGCATTGACTTTGATCAAACATTTGCCCCAGTGGCAAGATTGGAAGCAATAAGGCTATTACTTGCCTTTGCTGCTTTCCAAGGTTTCCAAGTATAAAAAATGGATGTCAAGTCAGCTTTCCTAAATGATAATTTGAAAGAAGAAGTCTATGTTCAACAGCCCTCAGGTTTTGTTGATCCACCTTATCCTGATTATGTTTATAGACTTAAGAAAGCCTTATATGGTTTGAAACAAGCCCCTAGAGCTTGGTATGAAACATTGTCCACTTTCCTCATTGAAAATAAATTTTCAAGGGGGAAAATAGACAAGACTCTATTTCTTAGGGAGTCAAAGGGCAAGATGATCCATAGTACAGATTTATGTTGATGACATAACCTTTGAATCTATAGAAAATAACTTTTGTAGGAAGTTTGCAAAACTTATGCAAGGGAAGTTTGAGATGAGCAGTATGGGTGAGCTCAAATTCTTCTTGGGACTCCAAGTAAGACAGACTGATAATGGCTTGTCCATATCACAGTATAAGTTCACCAAGGAGTTAATTAAGAAATATGGTATGGAGTCATCCACACCATGAGAACTCCAATGGGGACAAGTATGCCTTTACGCAAAGTTGATGCAGGAAAACCTGTAGATGAGTCTTTGTATAGAGGGATAATTAGCTCCCTCCTATACTTAACTTCCAGTAGACCAGACATTATGTATGCTACATGTGTCTGTGCAAGGTACCAAGGAAGCCCTAAATAATCTAATTATATTGCAGTCAAAAGAATATTGAGATATCTTAAGGGCACACCTAATCTTGGTCTTTGGTACCCTAAGAATAGAGACTTTCTACAAACTGGTTTTTCAGATGCAGAATTTGCAGGTTGCAAAGAAGATAGAAAGAGTACCACTGGTACATGTCAGTTTTTAAGTGGTAGATTGGTATCATGGAGCAGTAAGAAGCAGACTAGTGTGGCAATTTCCACTACAGAGTTTGAGTATATTGCTGCAGGCAGCTGCTGTGCTCAGCTTTTATGGATTCAACATCAACTTCAAGACTATGGTCTCAAGGTAAGTAGAACTCCACTATTTTGTGATTCTACAAGTGCAATTTGTATTAGTAAAAACCCTGTATCACATAGAAGAACAAAGCATATAGAAATTAGATTTCACTTCATTAGAGAGCATGTTGAAAAAGAAGATATTAGATTGGAATTTGTCACCACTAATAATCAAATTGCTGACATGTTTACTAAACCACTAGATCAAACTAAATTCAATTATTTCAAAATTGAATTAGGCAGTTAAACCTAGAGTAACTTAGTAATTCTAGTTAAGTAAGTCAATGTTGACATATAGTAGTGTATGTCGACACAAAAGGAAATCTGTGTCGACAAATAGTAGTTTATGTCGAAACTTAAGGTAAGTTGTGTCGACACAACAAAATAATGCTGAGATAGTCGTGTCGACACTCAGAGTTTGGTGTCGACACATAGAAGTTCTATCATTTAGATAGTTGTGTCGACACATACAGAAGTTCTGTTTCGACACACATATATTAGAGTCGACTATTAAGAAGTCTGAGTCGACACATCGCAAACTGTGTCGACACATAGTGTTGTCTGACTCTATTGAGACAATAGAAGTCTGTGTCGACACAATATCTATAGTGTCGACACATTAAATATCTATTACCACGCCTTTTTACCTTCTATGTTGACAAACATATAAATAGGTCACAGAACAACTTTGTCGACTATGCTCTAAACATTTTCGGGACCACATCCTTGAGTCGACAAACCTTCATCTTTCTTCTCCTCAAATTTCTCGTCACCAATGGCGCCAAAGTTGGATACCAACATCAACGAAGGCTATGAGTTAGTGTGCAATGCTTTTGAGAGTGCAGCGACTGAGATTAGAAATGTGATAACCCTTATCCAAGAAAATGGAATAGAATATCTAGTTTCCGAAACAACCAAGATCTGGAAGACAGAAATTCTTGAATTCTATGCAAAAGAGCCCTTGGATTCAACTGGATTGAAGATTAGGTCATCAATTCAAGGAAGCAAGGTAAAACGTACCAAAAAGCGTCTGAGGAAGACACTCCAATTGCCCAGGACTTAGGAAGATGATAAAGTCACATCTTCACTGATTAAAGAAGCTCTTCAATGGTGTGGCCTGGATCCCACCACTAAGATTGAATCATCAATGCAAAGAAAGGGGATGAACTCCCAAGGAAAGTTTCTCTCAGAGATAATGGGAAAAGTAATTCTCTACAAACCAGGTGGACATGATAGGATCTCAGCCTATATGTTCAGCTTGATGACCAGAGTCATTTTCAGAATAAAGACTAACTGGTCTGCAGTGATCTTTGACAAGATCAAGGAGAGCCTGAGGAAACCTAATCTAGGTAGAATACTGAGTCTGTATCTGACAATAACTATTCCTGAAGTGCTAAACCACACCACTGTATCTAGAATAAATCACATGAGAAGGATGGATATGAAAATACTATCCAGGTGGGAAAGAGTTTTGACAAAAGATGGTTCTACGCCACAGAAACAACCACCACTGCAAAAGAAAAAGACAACCCTCAGGAAGCCTGAATCTTCTAGTGATTCAGATGAGCAAGTAATCTTCAGTTCAGATGAAGACCAACAAGAATCTACAAGGAAATCATATGCTCCTAAGAATGTAGATGATAGTCAAATGCAGTGGGAGTATATTTTAAAAGCACCATCCCACTGGATCAAGTTCAGGATGTGCCTCCTCTAGGGGAGCCAATGAACTTTCACCAGTTCAACAAGAGGTCTTGCCTCCAGAAAGTGCTCCTGAGAAAGAGCAAGATGCCTTAGAGAGTGAATCAGCCACTCAAACAATTCTTGAGGTAATAAACGATATTAATCAAACTATACTAGATACTGAGGCAGATACACTAACTGTGCTTCTAACTAATGTTGAACAGACACACCTTGAGAACATTACTGCACAGGATCTATCAATGGATAATACATCTGCATTAGATGATACTCCATTAAATGTACAAGATACAGATGTTCCTCCATTTCAACTACAACAAGAATTCACTCTTGAGGAATTATTCCCGGATTTACAAGATGTAAGAACTGAGGATGTAGTGCCAATAACTGAGGGGGAGGAGCCAGGGACTCAGGGGGAGTTGCCAAGAGCTGATAAGGAGCTGCCCTCAAGTCTAAAGGACACAGTGAATCTTGAAAGTTCTTCTGAATCTGATGATGGAGAAGCACTAAGAGCAAAGAAGAGAAAACTGATGGTTTACAAGAAGAAAAGCTCAAATTATAAGAAAGCTTTATAGACTGCCTCACAACCCTCAACACCAACAGTTGATTTCAGTTCACTGTTGGTTGCTCTGCAAATTAAAATGGATGAGCAAAGAGCAGCCATGGAGAAATATATGGATGAAAGTCATAAGGACCTTCAATTCACTCTGGCTCAAGACATAAAATCAATCAGATTTGAAGTTAACTAGAATAAGAAAGAGATGACAGATTGCTTCCATAAAGGAGGTAATGATGTCGTTTTTCTGGCCAAACAGAAAAAAGATGCAAAGACACAAATTGATGATATAGTGGTCAAGCAAGGATATGTCATGGAAAATCAGATAAGGATGAATGATAATCTTACTGAATCACATAATGTGATTGTTACTGAGTTAAAGAATAATGCAACTGCATTAACTGAGGAAAGGGCTAAAGAAAAGTCAGAGTTTAATAAGAAACTTCAAGAAGATTTAGCCACTTTCCAATCTGCACTTCAAGCCTCTCAGAAGATCATATCTACTCAGCTATAGAAGTTTAAAGCTTATTAAACAGAGGGAACCAATTATCTGGTTAATCAAATAAGGTTCCAAAAGAATGATCTCAGGGATCATATTGAAAGAGAAGTCATAAAGGGGGAGAGGTTGATAGTCAATGCTAGTTCAGAGCATGCTAAATGGATAACCAATGCTATTAGAGCAACTCTGGGATATCCACCCCTATGTGATGATGATAATACAGTTGAGTCAGGTATTCAAGCTGCAGGATTTGAAGGGGGTCTGCGGGAGGTAGCTCAAATCATATATCCCCCTTCAAACTTTGAGGACATTCAACAACTGGTTCACCAGATGTATAGCCCTCCAGAGGTTACTAAGAATGTTATCTTTGAGAAAGTGGACATGTCAGAAGAAGCACTGAATAAAGAGAAAGAAGTTCAACTCTCAAAGAAAAGATTTAGAGAGCAGGCTGAACTAAAGCCTGATTTTGAAAGGTGCAGTCCCACCTCCAGAAATATAATACTCACTGCCTAGCAAGCTGTCAAAGACAAAATGCATGATAGAGGCAAGTGGTATTCTGAAGTTGAGTGGAACAAATATCTGCAAAGACAAGAAGTGATACAGTAGTTCAGAAGGGATAACAAGGCTAGGAAAATACCTGCTACAGCTGTAGAACCCAGTAAATGCTTTCCTAAGCCTTTTGACTATTTTCAAAGGCAAAGAGTTATGGCTGAAGAACTTAAGAAGAAGGATCTCAAAGGCAAGAAGCCAGCTGAAGATACTGAAGCTCCAGTACAAGCAAGGGTCAAGTTTGGAAAAGGCATAGTGATCAAGGAGCCTGATCAGCCTTAGGATAAATTGACTAAATTTTTATAACATTGTAATCTTCAGTTTTAAAATCCATGTAATCCGATGTCAATAAAATTTTCTGAAGTTTAAACAAAACAGTGATTCATGCTTGTTATGTTTGTATCCTATTCTGTGATGATATTATTTACTTGTTTTTTTATATGTTTCCCTGTCATTGAATGTTTTTATACATCATATTATTAATATTATTATATGTGATGTATATCATTGACTAAGGGTTATGACTTCTCCAAATAAGGGGAGATTGTTGGGTACATTGGAAAATGTATACCATATTTGGAGAAGCCCCACCTAACTTAATGATATGCATCAAGTTGTTTTTGATATTGTGTTGAGTTATCATGTGCAGGTGAAGTAAATGGAAAGGAAAAATCTCTAAGTATAAGTGTCGACACTTGGGAATGGCTGTGTCGACACCAAGGGAAAGATTGTGTCAACACCCAGAATTTGTGTCAACAAAAAGAAGATATGTCGACAACGTTGTGTCGACACTAAGGTCCAGATTGTGTCGATATTGTCAGTAGTTGTGTCGACACACAGAGAAGTTGTCAACACATTCCAGAATTTTATCGACAACGACTGTGTTGACACTTAGAACTTGTGTCGACATACACCAGAATTCTATCGACACCAACTTTGTCAGGACAAGGAGTGTTTGTGTCGACACACAGGACTTGTGTCGACACACTCCATAATAGCTGTGTCGAGAAGTAAAAGTGAAGTTGTGTCGACAACAACAAGACTTGAGTCGACATATGGACTATGTGTGTCGACACATATGAAGTATTCAGTCGATATTCTTTGTTGGTGGGTCAAAGTCCAATGAAGGCTGATGTAATACAATTGGAGACTTGACAGCTGTCATTACTGACATTGTTGTCACATCTGTGAGAAGTGTCAGAAGACTGTTTGAAACCGGAACAGCCGGTTACCATGGATGAAGCCTATATATAGATATGCTCTCTCAACAATAACAACAACAACAAGAAGAAGAATAACATAAATAGAGAACAGATAGCTGATCAATTATTATCTCTGAAGGATTGAGAATCTAGAAGAAGAGAAAGAAGAAACAGTCAACAAAATGTAGAGAGAAAAACAAGAAGGAGAGAAGTTCTCATCCAGTGAAGGCAGATCCTGAATAGTCTGCCTGAAGAATTTAGATCAATTTGTGAAGGAGAAAGATTGAAGATTAACTCCAACATCAAGAAGATCAACCCTAATTTGTTCAGATTCAAGAAACTTTGAAGAAAGCTAAGACAGGTTGATCCTTAAGTAATCAGTTCTATCAAGAACTAATCAAGAAGCCTAAATTATAAAGGCTGAGGTAGGGCTGAGTGCTAAAGGTAGGGCTTTTGCCTGAGTTGTAGGAGTGGGGTATCACTATGAGTTGTAGTCCTGTGAAAGAGGCTGATGTAGGGCTTTTGCCTGAGTTGTAGGAGTGGGGTATCACTCTGAGTTGTAGGCCTGTGAAAGAGGCCGAGGTAGGGCTTGTGCCTGAGTTGTAGGGGTGTGGATTCACTCTGAGTTGTAGGAACCAGTCTTGGTTCTGAGCTGTAAGATCTACAGATCTGAGAAGAAGTAAGGAAGTTAAGCCGAATCTAGTACACTGCTAGATAGGCAAAGGGGGAAAATGGATGTACCTATCATTTGGGGAACCACTATAAAACTGGTGTGCAATCTATGAATGTTCTGTATGTGAATGTTGTGTTGTATTTTCTGTTAAGTAAATTGCTAAATTAAATTGAATTTTCTGCCTAAGGCAGAAAAAGAATTGAACCTATTCACCCCCCCCCCTGTAGGTGTTTAGAATATCTTGAAACCAATTCTTTCACTATACTATATTTCGATAGGTGCGCTTACCTATTTGAGATTATAGTTTGGATACATTTTAAAACTATAAATTCTTCATCAAGTTTTTGGATTCTAATTTATTATTTTTATTTGAAATTTCAAAAAAATGAAAAACAATTCATTAAAAATTAAAAAAATCTTTTAAAATTAAAAAAATTTTGCTTTCTTTTTATTATCAAAAAAAAATACAAAAAATATAATAAACCCCTACTTAATCTCGTTGTGATTTTTAGAAATTTATTTTGAGTTTATTTATATGAATTTTTATAAATTTTGATTTTCTAATCTTTTATTTCATCAAAGTTAGTTAAATTTAATTTTTACGTGATTTGATTTTAAGAAATAAATTTATGAAGTAAATTTGTTTAAAGAAATCTATTTAGACACTTTTTCAAATTCTAATTAGTTTCAATTTCATAGTGCTTAGTTTAACAATCATTAGATTTTAATTATATTCACTTAAACTTTAAGATTCTTACGAAATTTTAATTTACTATAGTTGCTCTCCAATAATTTTGATTTAATCCAAAATTTTTGCTAGCCTTTCTCTTTTTATATTTATTTTCTTGTTAACTCATATATCACGGGAATAAGAGGATAAAATTCATTATCCCCTAGTACACATATGAAATTTTTTTTTCTTTTTGTTTAGATCATATGTCATAGGAATCAAGTATTCCTTGGTACACACATGCAACCCCCCCCCCCCCCAAAAAAAAAGGAGTAAGAGGATAAAATTCATTACTCGTAAGCAATTTTGTTCGAAGAGAAAAAAGAAAAAAGAACATCAAAAAGAAAAAAATTTGTGTGGGGTGAGGATAAAATTCATCACCCCCAATCTAAGATCTCTTCAATTTTCTTGTTCCTAAACCCAAAAATCCAAAATAATTATTTTAGATTTAAATTAAAATTATAAGAGAGCATAAGTAGTTGTTTGAATTTTCCTCGAAGTTTCTTTTTAGTGAAAAAAGTGTTTATAATTTTTAATCTAACTTTGTTTGCTAAATATTTAATTTCGAGTTCTAATTATTTTATTAGAGAAAACTTTGCTAAATATTTAGCTCTTCACATTTTACTTTCATATTTTAGGACTTAAAATTTTGAATCCCTAAAGTTAATTTTTAACTTTCTTTTGATTTAATAATTTTTTAGTTTAATTAAAAATTATATTAATTTCTTATAAGTATTTCACATAGTTTTGCTCTGTAATAACAAAAGATTAAGTATGAGGGTATTTGATTAGTCATTATTTATATTTATTATAATATAATTTTTATCTAATAAATAATTATATTTTCTTTTGTTTTTATAAATACTATTAATAAATCCTTTATTTTCTAATTTCAGGTATAATTGTGCTCTGAACATCAATTTCAAGTGCATGACCATGATCTAAATTTTTTTGAGAAAATTAACATTTTTGGTCGCGGATTGTTGAACTTCAAATGGTCATAACTTTAAAACTAGGAAGAGTTACGGGACGTGCAACCAGTCAACGGAAAGAGGACGACGTCCTTTACAAATCTGGAGAGTTTTTCAAGTACATGCCCCAATGACACGGGCGTGACCAGGGCATGAACACGGGCGTGTCTAGTTCAAAAGTACAATTTTCTGCATAAAGCTTCCGTGGACAATTCTGGGACATTTTCTAAGTACATGCCCCCATGTCACGGGAGTGACGCAGGGCGTGACATACCTGAAACTGCCAAATTGATGCCAGATTGTGCCGTTTCCATCCATTTGCTGACCCGGTCAGTACACGCCCGAGGTCGCGGGCGTGACCGAGGGGCGTGACTTCCCATAACATCCAGAATTTATTCCCGCTGTTTATCCTTCCTGCCTTTTCCAATAACAGACCTGAAACGCCCCAGGTCACACGCGTGACCTAGGGGCGTGTGCCGCAAAATGACGAATTATGCCAGTTTTTCTCCAAGATTCTCGGGCTTTTAAGATGACGGTTCCGAGCTTGACACGCCCTAGGTCATGAGCGTGACCAAGGGCGTGACCGACCAGCAACTTTTCCTATAAATTCCAGATGAGTTCAGGAGATGGGGAAGAGAGGAGAAGCCAATTTTAGGACTATGATGTGGCTTAGTTTACTGTTTTTATGAATTTCTTTTATGTAATTTCAATTTCATAGTTTAACTTTACTTTTTGTTAATTTCAATTCAAGTACTCCTCTTCTTAATCAAGTCTTCCTTTTACTTTTATTGTAACTTTTATTTCATGTCAAGTAGCTAACTTCCTTAGCACTTGATCATGATGATCCTTGAAAAAAAACTCTGTCAAACTCTTTTACCGCTTTATATTTATCTTTGAATTATATTATGTCAAATTCATATTTCGCGGATATGCTCATCGATTTTAGATCCGTATCATAAATGACCGAGAGGTTGCGGATACGAGTAGATCGCTCAAAGATAAAAGGAGCCGCATGCACTCCTCGAGAGAGGATGACATGGATCTTCCAGATTGGAGTCAAATCCAATAGAGGGGTTCACCGCCTAAAGCAAGCTTAGGAGTTTCGACTGTCCGAGGGGTCTTAATCGATCAACCTAAGGTTAGTCAAAAGCATGGGCTCGAGAGAGACGCTTTTTTATCTTGTGAACCTCCAAGGTCGAAGTGAGTAAAAAAAAGTTTGTGTTTCATAAAAAATTTATTCAAAGGGAGTCTAGATCAAGTGCTAGTTTTTAGTTTATTTTCTTTCAATTAGTTTAATTTAATCTCATTTTATATTTAGATAAAATAATACTAATTTGCTTGAGTAGAAGTACTCAACAGGCCCCGAGTCTAATATGACATTTCCTATACTATATTTCGATAGGTACGGTTGCCTATTTGAGATTATAGTTTGGATACATTTTAAAACTATAAATTCTTCATCAACGGCCGCTAACTCTAAGTCGTGAATCAGATAATTCCTCTCGTGAACCTTCAATTGTCGTGAATCATAGGCTATCACGCTCACATGCTGTAGAAGAACACAGCCCAAACCATTTCCCGAGGCATCACTATAGATTTCAAACCCTTCGGTCCCACTCGGTGAACATAAAATAGGCGTCGTGGTCAACCGCCTCTTCAATTCCTCAAAAGCCTGCTCGCACTCCAGCGACCACACAAACTTTTGATCCTTCCTTGTCAACGTCGTGAGTGGTAGTGCAATCCGCAAGAGGTTCTCTACGAAGCACCTGTAGTAGCCGGCAATCCCAGAAAGCTCCGGACTTCCGCCACTGTAGTCAAAACAGGCCACTCCTGTATCGCCACTACCTTCACTGGATCCACCGTTATCCCTTCTCCACTAATAATATGACCAAGGAACGCTACCGAGGATCACCAGAGCTCACACTTGGATAATTTAGCATACAACTTGAAAGTCCACCTAGTGTCAACTACCTTCACCTATGGGGGGGGGGGGGGGGGGAATAGGTGATGTGCAGCGTTTTTGCAGAATTTAAAATTGTACCTGCACAAGAAAACAAAACAGCACAACAAAGAAAGTACACAAGCAATTTATAGTGGTTCCCCGATTTGGGTACATCCACTTTCCCCTTCGACCTATCTCCCAACAAGGGACGACTCGGTCACTTCACCAACAGGATTGAAATCCAATCCTTGCACTATCGGAAGGAACCCTTCCACACGTAGGAGACAACAATCCCATAACACGGGTTGCACCCAACCCTTACAACTAGGAACCAACGTTCCTTTACAACAAAAATGAAACTAGAATGTATAAGAAATACAAACAACTTTTGGAGACTAAGGTGTCCCTCTTCGTTCGATGACGTGTTCTTGAAGTCAACGAAGAGTCCACAACCCTAGATCTCTCTTGGAGAGAATCTCCCCGAAACCGGCGGCGGCAAGAAGGGCAGCAGCTTAGTTCTCAGGATCGGCGACGACAATGGTGTGCGGCTGCTGTACTTTGGAGATTCAAAATTCGTAGCAAAGCTAGCAAGGTCTTCCAACGGTCACACTAGGATCGATCGTCTCGATCGATTCGGACGGGAAAGTTTTTCCCGATCAACAAATCAAGAGACAAAGGATCTCTGGTTAGACGCGTGAGACGCTATGCTTGGCTAAGCTTCTGTCGACGGAAGATCTGGAAGATTCACGATCTAAAGCGGCCGGCGATCGACTAGCACGAGCGGCGACGGCGGTGGAGCAGGTATCGCGATTTAGGTCAAGGTCGGAGGCTCGGCTTCGTCTTTATCAGTGTCTATTTACTGTTCAAAATACGCGTGTATTTATAGGGTAGAAATACTCCATTATGACCGTTATGGGTCCCACCTGAAGAAACCCTAAGCCTGGTTCAAAACAGCGCTAGCGGCTGAGTCCGGTCCAGCGGGATCCAGAATTCGCCCAAGGCAAAATCGGCGAGAATCGAAGGTGATTCTCGTCGAATCGTCGAGAATCAGAGGTGATTCTCGACGATTTGGCGAGAATCAAAGGTGATTCTCGTCAAAGTTGACTTGTTTGCACGCACTGTTTTAGCCGGAAAGAGATGGCGAGAATCAGCCAATGATTCTCGACAATTCGGCGAGAATCACTAGTGATTCTCCCCGAATCGGCTAGAATCACTTGATGATTCTCACCGAATCAGCGAGAATCACTTGGTGATTCTCGTCGATTAACACTTAGATGATTTTTCGTCTATCCGCCCATGGGCTGCTCTTTGACCCATTCTTGCTCCTTGTCTGCTCTTGCAATATCACAGCCCTGTACTTGAAAATAAGTACACTCCAATAGAGAGAGTACACGTAGGCCAACACACTGATCTGCTCAACGAGGGATTACGTCGTGCAGACCCGTGTATATTGACCTACTACATCCTGACATTGGTGTGCACTTAGCGTGGAATAACTGCAAGCACAACTTGAAATATTTTATCAAATACATTGTCTATTTACCTAAGCTTGTTCAGGGGCTTCTTCAAATCAGGTACGTTGTGGATACAATACCCAACAAACTTTCCCCCTATTTGAAGAAGCCTAAACCCTACACGATAAGGTGAATAGAGCGTATGGGAATGAAAATCATAAACTTGAAATTGAGTTGAGAGAGATATTCATTACCAATACCAATTTCTTGAGAGCAAACTTGGAGCCACCTTAGCCTTAGCCGAGAGGGTAATCTCCCCCTTTTCGGCTTCTACAAATCTGGGTCTGTTGCATTTGACCCCTTGCTCCCCCTTAGTACTGGCACCTGTGCTCACACTTGAGTTCCTGGCAGATGCTCCCCCAAGAAGCACGAGCCTGGAGCTTCTGTAGTCTTCATTCCTCATAGTTTAGCATCCCTAATTCAGTTTTGAAAAGACTGAACTTGGCTTCGTCTAAGGGCTTTGTGAAAATATCTGCAATCTGCTTGTCCGTGGGGACATAACAGAGAGAGATGTCCTTGTTCTCCACGTGCTCCCGAATGAAGTGGTAGCACACTTCAATATGCTTCGTTCTGCTGTGCGATACCGGATTGTTGGCAATTGCAATTGTACTGGAGGAGTCGCATTACATTGGTACTTCCTTGAACTGAAGGTCGTAGTCGGCTAACTAGTTTCTGATCCATAGGAGTTGTGCGCAACAGTTGCCTGCCGAGATATACTCAGACTCGGCTGTGGAGGTAGCTACACAATTCTGCTTCTTGCTGTTCCATGAGATAAGCCTTCTTCCGAGGAATTGACACGTCCCGGAAGTGCTTTTCCTGTCATCCCTACTCCCTGCAAAATCAGCATCTGAAAAGCCTATTAACTCGACATCATTGTTTCTCGGGTACCACAAGCCAAGATTGGGAGTACCTTTAAGGTCTCTTAGAATTCGCTTTGCAGCGACATAGTGAGATTCCTTAGTGTTCACCTGATATCTAGCACAGACACATGTGGAGAATATGATATCCGGTCTACTGGAAGTAAGGTAGAGCAGGGATCCAATGATGCTTCTGTATTTGGTTTCATCGAAAGATTTACCTTTCTCATCCTTATCCAGAGACATAGTGGATCCCATTGGAGTCCTCATAGAGGTTGCATTCTCCATACCGAATTTCTTGAGGAGTTCATTTGTGAACTTCGTCTGAGAGAAGAAGATTCCATCCTCAGACTGTTTTACTTGAAGTCCCAAGAAATACTTTAGCTCTCCCATACTGCTCATTTCAAACTTTCCTTGCATAAGTTTAGAAAACTTTTTGCAAAGATTGTTGTCCGTAGAGCCGAATATAATGTCATCGACATAGATTTGCAATAGCAAAATCTTGCCTTTGACTTCCCTGAGAAACAATGTCTTATCTATTTTACCTCTATAGAACTTGTTCTCAAGAAGAAAACTAGATAAGGTCTCATACCAAGCTCGTGGAGCTTGTTTTAAACCATATAGAGCTTTATTAAGAAAATATACGTGATTGGGATAAGTAGGATTGACAAAACCTGGGGGTTGAGCGACGTTTACTTCCTCTTTCAGGTCTCTGTTCAAGAATGCTGATTTCACATCCATTTGATAGACTGTGAATCCTTTGTGCGAAGCATATGCCAGGAACAATCTGATTGCCTCGAGCCTTACCACTGGTGCAAAGGTCTGGTCGAAGTCAATCCCCTCCTCCTGTCTGTAACCTTGAGCCACCAGCCTGGCCTTGTTCTTTATGATGACACCATGTTCATCCAGTTTGTTTCTGAAGATCCACTTGGTGCCAATCACATTCTGCTTGTGTGGTCTGGGAACCAGCGTCCAAATATTGCATCATTCGAATTGATGTAGTTCATCTTGCATGGCCAAAATCCATGCCGCATCTTTGTTCGCCTCGTCGAACTTCTTTGGCTCAACCTGTGACAGGAAGCTAAGATGCAAAATCTAGTTAATAGTACCTCTTCGAGTTCTGATACCATCACGAGGATCTCCGATGATCTGATCTCTAGGATGATCCCTCACGTGCCGGAGCTCTAGAAGTCTGGCGTCTGGAGCTTCGACTACTTCTTGGGCTTCTCCTTCTTCTAAGAGATTTGTTCCATTTTGATCTTCAACAGTCCCAGTTGACGTTGAGGTGGAAACTTTGACGTACTTAGGAGTTTCATCTTTAGCGGTCTCATCGAGACACAGCTGTTCAAGTCGTGCACCTGCATCTTCAAGAATACCGCTGGGAGAATTGTCGTTAAGCAAAATTCCTTCATCAAATACAACATTAATTGATTCTTCTACCACTAGGGTTTTCTTATTGAAGACCCTATATGCCCGATTGTGGGAACTATAGCCCATGAATATGCCTTCGAAGCATTTTTCACCAAATTTAGTACGCGGGTACTTCCCATTATTCAGTACATAGCATCTGCAACCAAAGATCCTCAAGTAGGACATGGTTGGTTTCCTGCCTCTCAGTAGCTCATAAGGCGTCTTACGATGATGCTTGTTGATTAATGCTCGGTTTTGTACATGACAAGCTGTATTGACCGCCACTGCCCAGAAGTATTCTGTAAGAGAAGCGTCTTTCAACATTATCGTGCAGGCTTCAATGAGAGTTCTATTTCTCCTCTCCGCAACTCCATTTTGCTGAGGAGTGCGCGGGGAGGAAAACTCATGAAAGATACCTTGTTCTTCACAAAACTCTGTCATAGCACCAGATTCGAATTCTGTTCCATGGTCACTTCGGATTTTGACCACTGAGCAGTTAAATTCGTTCTGAACCTGCTTGACAAAACTAGTGAAGATTTCAAACGTATCCGACTTTCGTTTTAAGAAGAACACCCATGTAAACCGAGAATGATCATCAACTATCACTAGCGTATAGGACTTGCCTCCCAAGCTATGAACTTGCATTGGACCAAACAAGTCCATATGTAGAAGGTAAAGACATCGAGAAGAGTCTTTGTCTACAATGCTCTTAAAGGTAGCCCGAGTCTGTTTGCCCATCTGGCATGCAGGACAGGGGCTATCTTTGATGCACTTGATAACGGGAGCATCCCTTACTAAGTTTTTACAAAACAGCATACTAATTGTTTTGAAATTAACATGTGCCAATCTCTTGTGCCATTGTTCACAAAGAGATGAACTGCCTGTTGCCACTAGGCATACAGGGGTAGAGGAATCTAAACTAAGAAAATTTAAGCAGAAGATATTTCGGCTCCTAATGCCTGTTAATACCGTCTCAGAAGAGACACATGATATTATCAGACATTTATCCTTGCAGAACTTAACGTCATAACCTTTGTCACATAACTGACTTACACTGATCAGGTTATGGTTTAACCCTTCAACATAAGCCACGTCGGTGATAGAGATTATACCGTTGGAAATCATACCGTAACCTCTGGTGACTCCTCGATCTGACCCCCCAAAGATGACTTTGGGTCCATTCACGACTGGAGTGTAATCACGCAGCAGGCTTCTTGTCCCAGTCATATGCCGGGAGCATCCACTGTCCAAGTACCATATTGGCGTTTTGGTGGCCTTTGTACATTCCTGCAAAACAAAATTAATTTCCCTTAGGAACCCAATCGAACTTGGGTCCTAGATTCTCGGTTAGCATACTCCCCCTCGGGTGGTTAACCCTACGAGTGGTCGGCCTCGCATTGCTAACATAGGGAGTCTCGTTATACCTCGGATTAAACCAACAATCCACGGCAAAGTGACCGAATTTTCCACAACACCAACATTCAAATCTGTTGTACCTCTTCCTAGACTCCTGCTTTACCCTGGGAATGGTGGGTACAGCCGGGGCCTTGGATCTGGAGGTGGAGGCCTCATAGTGATTGCAGTCACATGACCTCTTCACCTTCTGTTTCTTCAGTATAACAGGCTTGGCTCTTGGTGCCTGCTTTCCATTATGGCCGCTAGAGAATTGACCATAATTTCCCATGTGGATTTCCTCATAAGGTGCCTTGAAAGCACTCTCACCGAAGTTCTGGGGAAAGGTCCAACCATCATATCGGCTCTTTGGCTTTGCAACCGAGGGCCGGAAATGATGACCAAAGGTTGATTCAAAGTCATGTTGGTTGCAAGGAAAGCTAGGCTTTCTGAACGCAACAGGACTGAGCGGAGCCTTTCCCTTTTCAGCAGCAGAGGCCTTCTTGGCGGCCTTATTCTTCCTCTGGTTCCTGTTTCTCCTGGATGAGGAACCGGATACCCCTACATGCCCCAAGCCAGCTCCTTTGGCCTGAGCAGAGAAGGTATCAACCACTGGAAGAACTGGTTTTGGCATAGAGAAGCTCTTGACAATCTTCCTTTCTGCCGCAAGTTGTTCTTCCAACTTGGCGACTTCCTCCTGCTTAAGATCAAGGAGCTTAAGAGACTCTGAATGCTTTGAAGTCAGGTCTAGGTGCTCCTGTTGGAGAGAGATCAAACTGGTGATCTCTTCCCTTAGGGAGACACTCTCACCCTTAAGGAATTTCACTTCCTTTTCTCAGCCTTCAATCTCTTACGGCACTCCTCGAAAGTGTTGAGCAGAAGCTCATACTTCTCGAGGAGCTCCGCTTCACGGGCCGAAAGGCTATCCTCAGGGTCATCATCCTGAGACTCAGGATCAGAGTCAGAGTCGGAGAGAGGGGTGTGAGATTTTACCTTCCCAGTAAATGGGGGGCATTCTCCTTCTGAGTCGGAGCGACCCACCAGCCCGAAGTAGGCTTCCTCATCATCACTGGAGTCTGAGGAATCAGATTCACTCAGTGTCTTTGGCTTTTTGGCGATGTAGCTCCTCTCTTTCTTCTTATCTCTAGACGACTTGTGCTCCTCTCCCTTCCCTTTTCTCTCTTGACTTGGTGGCAGTCGGCCATGACGTGTCCTGGCTTATTGCATCCAAAACAAATGATGTCAGCGGAGCGATGTTTGTTCGATTTAGAAGCATACCTGTCAGAAGAGTAATTTTTTGTCTGATGCTTGGAGGAGGAGCTGTCTCTCTTTCTTTGATTCCTCATCTTGAGGAACTTCTTGAATTCTCGGGTGATGAGGGAGAAATCTTCCTCAGACAACTCTGAGCAGGAGGAGCAAGACTCGGAGTCCTCCTCCTCATCCTTTTTCCTGGCACGGTATGAAACCGCACCCTTGCCCTTCCTGGAGTGAATGGCTTTTAGAGCCACAGTCTTTTCCTTGGCAGCAGCCTTCTCTGCTTCTTCTTCTGCTTTCCTGGTGTTCAGTTGAAGCTCATAGGACATCAGCTTCCCAAACAGAATTTGCGGGTCTGTTTCAGCTAGTCTGCCAAACTCTCAGATGGCGCAGATCTTTGTGTCCATTCCTTAGTAAGGGACCTAAGGAATTTATCATTAAGTTCACCATCAGTGAACACTCTTCCATATCCTTTGAGGGCATTGACAATCTTAAGGAAGTTCTCGAAGGTGACTCCGATCTCTTCCTTAGGCCCTCGTGTGAAGGCCTCATATTTCTGGTTCAGAAGGGATCTCCGATCATCCCTCACTTCATCAGTGCCCTCCATTAGGATAATCAGGCAGTGCCAGATCTCCTTTGCTGTCCTGCAGTTGCAGAAGTTCTGCATCATTGAGTCATCGACCGCGCTCACCAGAATGTTTTGTGCCTTCTTGTCAAGTCCCACAAGCACCATCTCTTCCTTGTCCATTTCAGAAATTTTCTTTGGCACTTTCTTCGTAGGATCTATGGTGGAGACCTTAGTGGGGACATAAGGTCCCTCCTCCACGATCATGAAGAGTCGAGGATCAACTGCTTCCATGTAGAACCTGATCCTTTCCTTCCAGATAGGAAAGTTGAGCCTGGTGCACACTGGGATCTTGCCTGTGTACTTGAGCCCATCCATAGTAGATGTTTGCCTTCTTCTTGACACTAGCGGCAGGATTCTACTGAAGGTGTGAACCTTTTTGATGAGTAACCTCCCTATGATACCACTTGAAAGTCCACCTAGTGTCAACTACCTTCACCTATGGGGGCGGGGAATAGGTGACGTGCAGCGTTTTTGCGGAATTTAAAATTGTACCTGCACAAGAAAACAAAACAGCACAGCAAAGAAAGTACACAAGCAATTTATAGTGGTTCCCCGATTTGGGTACATCCACTTTCCCCCTTCGACCTATCTCCCAACAAGGGACGACTCGGTCACTTCACCAACAGGATTGAAATCCAATCCTTGCACTATCGGAGGAACCCTTCCACACGTAGGAGACAACACTCCCACAACACGGGTTGCACCCAACCCTTACAACTAGGAACCAACGTTCCTTTACAACAAAAATGAAACTAGAATATATAAGAAATACAAACAACTTTTGGAGACTAAGGTGTCCCTCTTTGTTCGATGACGTGTTCTTGAAGTCAACGAAGAGTCCACAACCCTAGATCTCTCTTGGAGAGAATCTCCCCGAAACCGGCGACGGCAAGAAGGGCAGCGGCTTGGTTCTCGGATCGGCGGCGACAATGATGTGCGGCTGCTGTACTTTGGAGATTCAAACTTCGTAGTAAAGCTAGCAATGTCTTCAACGGTCACACTAGGATCGATCGTCTCGATCGATTCGGACGGGGAAGGTTTTCCCGATCAACAAATCAAGAGACAAAGGATCTCTGGTTAGACGCGTGAGACGCTATGCTTGGCTAAGCTTCTGTCGACGGAAGATCTGGAAGATTCACGATCTAAAGCGGCCGGCGATCGACTAGCACGAGCGGCGATGGCGGCGGAGCAGGTATCGCGATTTAGGTCAAGGTCGGCGGCTCGGCTTCGTCTTTTTCAGTGTCTATTTACTGTTCAAAATACGCGTGTATTTATACGGTAGAAATACTCCATTATGACCGTTATGTGTCCCACCTAAAGAAACCCTAAGCCCGGTTCAAAACAGCGCCAGCGGCTGAGTCCGGTCCAGCGGGATCCAGAATTCGCCAAGGCAAAATCGGCGAGATCGAAGGTGATTCTCGTCGAATCGTCGAGAATAAAAGGTGATTCTCGACGATTCGGCGAGAATCAAAGGTGATTCTCGTCGAAGTTGACTTGTTTGCACGCACTGTTTTAGCCGGAAAGAGACGGCGAGAATCAGCCAGTGATTCTCGACGATTCGGCGAGAATCACTAGTGATTCTCCCGAATCGGCGAGAATCATCAAGTGATTCTCACCGAATCGGCGAGAATCACTTGGTGATTCTCGTCGATTAACACTTAGACGATTTTTCGTCTATCCGCCCATGGGCTGCTCTTTGACCCATCATAGCTCCTTGTCTGCTCTTGCAATATCACAGCCCTGTACTTGAAAATAAGTACACTCCAATAGAGAGAGTACACGTAGGCCAACACACTGATCTGCTCAACGAGGGATTACGTCGTGCAGACCCGTGTATATTGACCTACTGCACCCTAACATTGGTGTGCACTTAGCGTGGAATAACTGCAAGCACAACTTGAAATATTTTATCAAATATATTATCTATTTACCTTAGCTTGTTCAGGGGCTTCTTCAAATCAGGTACGTTGTGGATATAATACCCAACACAACTGATTCCTTCTCAACGTCTCCAACACCATATACAGATGCTTGTAGTGATCATCCTCACACTGCGAGTACACCAATCGTCGATAAATACTATCATGAAACATTCCAGATACTCTTTGAAAGTCCTGTTCATCAGATCCATAAACACGGATGGCGCATTGGTCAACCCAAACGGCATGATGGTGAACTTGTAATGCCCAAACCGCTTGTTGAATGATGTCTTTGGGATGTCTCTTTCTCTTATCCTTAATTGGTAGTAGCCGGATTTCAGATCTAACTTCGATTATACTGTTGACCCTACCAAATGATCAAATAGATCGTCAATCCTTTGGATCAGATACTTATACTTTTCCGTAAGATTGTTCAACTCCCGATAGTCGATACAGAGTCGCAAGCTCCCATCCTTCTTCTTAACGAAGAGGACCCGTGCTCTCCAAGGCGATGAACTTGGACGCACATACCCTTGCTCTAGCAACTCTTGTAGTTGCACCATCAGCTCCGCCATCTCTCTTGGCGCTATCCGATACGGAGAGCGTGACACCGGTTTGGCACCTGGCACCAGCTCAATAGTAAAATCAATCTCCGCTGAGGAGAGGCTCCTGGGAGATCATCTGGAACACATCAGGATACTCAGACACAACTGGAATACTGCCCAGACTTGGCTAAGGTGTTGAAGTCTACATTAATGTGACAAACAGCTCTGCCCCAGACCGAACTGTCTTGATCACCTGAAGGGCCGACATCAAAATCTTACTCGACCCATTCATGCCCGCAAATGTAGTCTCCTGATCAGTATTCAGTCTCAACTTAATATCCTTTCTGTTGAAATCAATGCATACTCGCTGCTCTGAGAGCCAGTCCATGCCATAGATTACACTGAACTCCACTAACGGCAGTACCGATGCTCACAAATCAATCTCATGGTCCCTAATCCGTATCTTTACCACGCAGATTCTACCCGCACGCATTGAGCACCCATTGGGCAATAACACATCCTACTTGTCTTTTGCTATCAAAGAAGGGACTCTGATGCGCGTTACGAATCTTTCGGACAAGATGGAATGCGAAGCTCCCGTATCAAATAAGGCTCTCGCCGGACAATCGAAAATCAACACAAAGCCTAGCACCAACACTTATAAGCTAACATATAAAAAGGTAACAACTACATAAAGTTAAACTGCTATAACTTAACTCATACCGGTCACCACGTCAGCTTGTTTTATGGCCTCTTGCAGACAAAGATTATATAATCTAGGCTGGGCTGGAGTATGGTGGGACGCGGTTGACTCCACCGCCTTCCCTTTTTCTTCATAAGATGCTCCAAGCTTCCTCTCGGACTTTGAACGTCCGCTCCAACATTCACGAGTAAAATGCCCCATCTTTCCACAGTTGTAGAAAGCTCCTGGGACACGACTTGTGGTTTCCCCTGTCGCACCAGATGAAGTGACTGAGCTCAAAGTCTTTGACTTCTTGTTCCATCTGTAGAAACCCGACTTAGCATTTGGCACTTTGAACTCTGACTTCCTTTCCCCTGGGTACTTCTTCTCTTGTACTTTCTTCACGACCTTTTCCAATGACCGGGCCGAAGTGACCAAGGCTAGGAAGCCCTGTGCCTTAGGCCCAGCAAGGAGTAGCTGTAGGTCGCCACGTAGACCCTCATAAAATCGGTTGGTCTTCCGCTCGTCCTCAATAAATGTAGCACCAGCATAACGACCCAACCGAGTAAACTAGTGGAGATACTCATCCACGCTTCTGTCTCCCAGAGTCAAACCAAGGTACTGATTCTCCATCTCAAGCTTCTGAGCAGAGGATAGATATCTGGCCAAGAACAACCTTGAGAATTCCTCCATAGTCACGTCTCCAAGTTGCCTTCCCACTAAGAGGTGAACCTCCAACTCGTCCCACCACAGCCTCGCCTCACCAGCCAAATGGAAGGTCACTATGGTGGTCTTCTGTCACTCCTCAGTTAACATGTCCGTCAAGACTCTCTTTATCGTATAGAGCCAATCCTCAACTTGAGTTGGCATTAAAATCCGTCGAAGCCGGAGGATTAAAGCTTATTACGTGCTTGAGCTGCTTCTCAATAGCTCTCCTTGGTGCTACTTGATCAACTGCCACCCATTCTACCACTCCCGGCTCTACCACCATAATCGATTCTTGCTCATTAATAGGTGCTGCGTGGTGCATTTGCCTTGCATGGTTGGCATTTATCATAGCAAAAACTGCTTCAGCCACCAATCTGATGGTTTCTGCTAAAGTGGGTGTTGTAGGCACGTAAGTCGGTGCACTACTTTTCGCCAATCACGGGCGTTCCGATTGCCCAGCACCGCTCCTAGCTGCCTATAATAACATAAACCCTTGATTATGCGACAAACAGATTGCTAAAAGCAATAATTGGAACACTCAGGTTCCTCAAAATAAGTGTATTTTTCATTCCTAAGTGGACATTCATGGGTTCTTTTATGTTATAACGATGACGCACATACATGTGCTCACCACCCCTTAAAAGAATTCGCCCACAAATTCAAATAAAGAAGACCGACACCGAGATCTGATACCAACTTGTAACACTCCCACCTGCCAAATGACATATAACAGAAGGTCCATCTCGAACCCTATGCCATATACCACGGAAAGTCGGAATGGTTATATAAGAATATCAAAAATCCAACTATAACTACTCGCCCTAACACAGAGCATTCTAGCGGAAGCTTTTAAACAGTTGGAAAGAACCCATAATTGAATAACAACTATCAAGAAAGTCCACTTACTACTAAAGGAATGAAATAATAAATACACCTGAAAGTACTTGGCCTTATGGCTTTACAAGAGTTCACTTAACAAAGTAATGTTTTATATACATCGGCACGCATGCCAGCCACACATGACAAAAAAAAAACAATTTGCTTTGGCCTTCGAGGGCCAGCTCAACAACATGGGTTTCAGCCCGCTATATGGTACTTGGCTCCGCAGCACATGCAAGCAACATTCCACCGCACGGTGGCAAACAAAGCAATGGTCAGCTAAAGCTGACAAAATTATAAAGACACCGCCCCTTACTCGAGACGGCGGTGCTCCTTCCCTGCATTTCATTAGCCCAGCTAAATAATAAAGCGCAAACATACTTCGCCACAGGTGTAGGCTCACACGGCCAAACACCCCGTGCACTCATGGCACATTAACGGTGAATCCAGTCAATTCGTGGCTTCACCACCATCCATGGGATGGTAACATTGTGAGCATTTTAGTCTTTCTGATCATTGTTTAAGACTCCCTACTATGCAAACGGCCAGTCCCTCTTTTGGGTCTCTAGTACTGAACCACATATCCCAGGTCCGATTCTAATTGCTCGTTGCTCACTCCGCATAGTCACTTTAAGACGTACATACTGGCCAAGCTTCTCTCGGATCCCAAAACATTCCAACCATCACATAACCCAGTTATGTACAAGGCTGGCTCCCCGGCTGCCAAGTAAGCAGAACTACATTTCCGCTCAGTTTTTCGGGTGCGCCTTGGAGTTAATCCCAAGGATCCCTGTTGCAATCTACCGTATAGAAACCCCAAAACATAAAACACAGAGTCTTCACCGGCAAACCACATAATATGCAACATAATCGATCCTGACCAACATGTCCGGGTAGGCTTCACACACAATGCCTATGTCCGTAATTCGATTCTGGACTCTATATGCAACACAAGGGGGGACTATTCACATCTACCCCAAAGAACACCGCACACTCACCGCACACTCGCGGCAGCAGGTTTCCTTATGCAAAAGAAAGAGAGCTTCACATGCTCAAGTAGAGAATCATTACCCTTGTAGTTCGCTTTTGCGCCATGGGAATCTATCCGGATGGAAATCTTCACAAGGGAATTTCCTCCGCGGATCCGGTCTCGATTCTCGATTCGGTGCTCCGATGCTCCGCCGGTGGAGAGAATCCTCCTCTACCATCCTCCTTGCTCTCTCCTCTCTCTAACTCCTTACAAAAAGAAAGCTTAAGAGAAAATGAGGAATTAATCCTCATTTCCCAGCCTTAACAAAGTAGGAACACACCTGTGCTGTCAGATCTTTTTTAAAGAAAATGAAAGGCTCAGATCTGCCCAAAATTCCTCAATCCTGGGCCGAACACAGCCTTGCACATGGCCGTGTCCCAGGCCTTATGCCCCGATCGAGGCACGATAGTTGATCACAGTAAAGGACACGGGCCCAGACACGCCCGTGTCTCAGCCTGATATGCCTGTGTCGTGTCCTGACATTCCCGTGACCTAGGGGCGTGTCATAGATAACCGCCATGCCAACCGTCACGTCCTTTGGGAACACGGGTGGTGATACGGTTATGCACAAGCCCGTGTCATGCTTGACACGCCCGTGTCGCTGCTGTGTTTCCTGCCGTGTCCTTTTCTGGACACAACAGGGTAACACAGATAGAGACATGGACTTGGACACGCCGTGTCCCAGGCCATGTACCCCTATTAAGGCACCAAAAATTCCTTAGGATGTGACGGTTCAATTATGATTTTTGGGGTGTTACACCACGAGCAGCTTTAGTTTATCAACAACCGAAAGATGACTTGCCAGAATCAGAACTATACCAAATTATGCAGCAAGTTTCCCAAGTCATGAAAGGTAAGACTAGCTATAAAAGGCCTTACCAACCCGTTGATCAAAGATCTAAAGACATGGATTCCTACTGCGAATTCCATAAAGAGCATGGGCACCCAACCTAAAACTGTCGAGCACTTCATCAGCTGGTGCAGTAGATGCTGAGGCAGGGTAAGATGCCTGTCCTGTTCCCGAACGATGACCATTCTGACTCATCTACTTCAAAACGCAAAGAAGTAGCAGACATTCTTTGCTGCTCAAAAGGAGTGAGCCAAATCAACGATGACACCAACTTCATTTTTGAGACCATTGATGCGAATGATGTTGGCGCCTTTGGAAATCTATTCTGAAGTGAAGGACATGACAAAGTTCAAAAGCTCTTCGCGACCATGGCTGATCGGTTTTGTTATCCATATTAAACTTTTATCTTACATATGCTCAGCATATTTCAAAACTCTCTTTCATTCATTTCAATAAATTTTACATTAGAGATCCCGTACTGACACTTTTCCTTTTTTGAGTGTCCCTACTCTATTTTCTCTTTGCCAAAGGGATCACTGAACCATTGAGATATCACCGAGTCTTTTTGCTCCCTCCATAGGTTGTTCACATGCATAAGACCACCATGACCACATATGTGCGAGTGTTCGCATATGTACAGTGGCATCGGTCTAATCTGTGCAGGCAGACTTCAGGTCTTTGGATCCTGGCCGGTATCTAACACAAAGCATGCACCAAGGGAGGTCCCATGTGTTAGCTCTACTGTGCTTCGCTAGGGATACATTACAGTTACGATGATCTTGCTTGACAAGCAATGACGATCAATTGTAGTCTTGTCTCTTCTATCATCTCACGACTGTAATAGTCGAATACTCTATGGTACTCTCAATCCGTGCTTTCACGGGGCCCACAACATTGCTCATCTTTCCAAAGATAAGCAATATTATATACCACTTTGTGTACCTAGTATAACTGATCAGCACTGTTTGAAACTCGAGGCATGAGAGCAGTGTGTCAATCGTTCCTCTTAGGATTCTGCTTTTTCTTTTTGAGCCCTTCCGAGGGAGAGTGGTTCATCCACGTTTTTTACTTTTGAGCCCTTTAGAGGGAGCGTGGTTTATCCACATTTTTTTTCCTTTTTTACCCTTCCAAGGGAGCACGGTTAGTCCACTTTTGTGCAAAACTGCCTTCTTTCAGGTTAACAGGTTAAATTCAACCTCTCCGAAGGATTTTTGGCACTATGCTTCTTACTTATACTCCCTTTATATACTCGGCCTCCATGAAGATCTATCCGACGACGATTGACTATGCTTATTCTTGGCATCTATTATTCAATCGAGCAATCTGATTCTATTTATCGACAAGCCATGCTATTGAAGTCTAATCAAATGGTTTCATCTGTCTGATCTGGGTTTCATATTAAAGATATCATATATGATCACGCGAAAAGATGATCATCGCGGTTTGATCTTTATTCGATTAATAGCAGAGTCTATCAGATATTTCTTCTGCTATCTAATTATATCTTCCTTATCGTATCAACGGTTAACATTCGCAAGTTCACTTCTGGTACTTACAACTTACTTTTCATTTCATATCTCTTCTTAGTATTCTTTTTGCAGAGATTAGCAGATATTAGCAAGTTCTCTTCTGGTACTTGTGAATTATTTTCCTTTCATATCTGCTTCTCACTTATCTTCGTACAGAGATTAGCAGATATTAGCAAGTCTCCTTCAGGTATGAAAGTGAGGTGTTAGATCTGAAATACTCTAGAGGGGGGGGGGGGTGAATAGAGTATTCTTAAATCCTTTACAGCTTTTGCTGTAAATAAAAATTGTAGAATAAAATTAATAAAGCATAAACACAACAATCCTAAAAAGGCACAAACACAGCAAGAACAAAAAGAAAGGGCAACCAGAAATACATGAAATTATAGTGGTTCCCCAACCTGGGTACATCCACTATTCTACCACCCTGGTAGGAATCCACTCAGATTTTTGATCAGGTGCCTGACACCAATGATCTTTTGATCAGGTGCTCAAAAACCAAACCTTAAGTCTTTTGGCCAGGTGACTTACAACCAGGAATAACTTTTGAAGAAAGTTATAACCCTTTATACAGTGGGGGCTGAGAGATGATATTGTCTTCTCTTTCTCAATATACAACTGAGAAGACTTAAGTTGGAAATGATATTAGAAAAGAGCTCCTCCTGAGATATAGAATGGTTCAGGAAAAACTGGAGCTTTGCTTCAGGGTGATAGGTCTTCAGTCTTTATCAGCCTTGACGAGAAAGTATTTAGGAACTTCTTGACAGATGGATTTATATTTGTCCTTTGAAGTGTCCTGGAGTGTTGAAGAAGGAAGGCTCTTGATCTTGAATTGGTGTTCTTCTTCTTCTTCAGATAGTTAATATTCTTCTGGTCTAGGGCTTATTTTCTATATCAGAGTTCTCTATCTTTTTATCAGAGTTCTGTCAAGAGAGAACAGCAGAGAATTCCTTGTTGCAGATTGACTAACTGTGAATCTATGTTGTCTGTCTATCTCTGTATCTCTTCTCTGTATTGTCTATCCAGGAAAGGAGAGGAAATTTCTTTTATATTTCCTGTCAAGAAATTCTCTTTCGAAATTTGAATTCCTCTACATTAATTGTTGACGGCCTTGAGAATAAACTGCGTTGATTTATTTTCCCAACTGTCCCATGGAAAAATGGCAAGCAATAATCCTGGAGAAGAGCATAATCAATGCTCTGTCTAATGGTTATATTCTGAGAATATTTTAGCATTGATTACTCAGGAATTATTGCAATAGAAAGGGGACAGAATGAAGGAAATGACTAAGTCTGGATTCGTCGAACAGAGAATAGAAATCGTCGAGCTGAGTCTACAGTTCGTCGAGTTGGGAAGCTGTGTTCATCGACCAGATGGCTTCTGTTCGTCGAGCTGAGTTCCAAGATCGTCGAGCAGAGAGTAGAACTACATTGATTAGAAACTTTGATAATTTTGTGTATGGAGTTCGTCGAGCTGATAACTGGTTTCGTCGACTGAAGTTCAGCAAAGTATTTCTGGACTTAGAATTTTTTAGATGCTTTTGGAATGAAGTGTTGAAGTGAAATATCCAGAAATCGTCGACCTGAGAATTTGTTTCGTCGAGGTGAGGACCACTAACTATTACTTCATAACTCTTATCAAAGTGGTCAAAGTTCGTCGAGCTGAGAATCTTGAATTCGTCGACTGGAGATGATTCTGGACTTAGGAAACTGAGAGGCTTCTAGATTAATAAGTTGAAGTAGAGAATCCAGAAATCTTTGACCAGAGAACTAAGTTCGTCGACTGGAGTCTAGAGAATAAAGTCTGGACTTAGAATGCTGAAGTTAGAGTCCAAAGAACGTCGACCTGAGAATCAAGTTCGTCGAGCTCAGCTCTGAAAATTTTCTCTTAGATCGTCGAGCTGAGCACGACAATCGTCGACCTGAGTTCGACGAACGTCGACCTCATTTTACTGAGTCTTTGGAAATTTTCTAAGTCTTGAGTCTCTGGCATTCTGATAATGGCTGGTCCATGAGATGTTGAAACTAAGGACTTGGCCTACACTCTAGGACACAACTATGACCCTGGATATACAAGATGGGTCATAAGATCCTAACTTAGTGAACCTAGCCCAAATCAAACTAGGAATCCAACAATCTACCCCTATTTGGGTGAGGACACTAATTACAGACTCAGACTAAACTAAAAATAAGCAAAGCAAGAAAGCATATATCTGCAGAGACAATTAACACATGCAACAGATATATATATATATATATATAGCTATATATATATATATATATATATATATATATATATATATATATATATATATATATATATATTATATATATATATACTTAAGCTTTGTATCAAAAATAGAAAGCAGTTATAAACATTTCTGAAACTAACAGTTCAGAGATCATTTCTTCTACTTCTTTTCCTTGGCTTCTCCTCGTTACCTTTTTCTCCAGGCTTGGGAAAAACAATTTCCCTGTTGGGATCAACAGCTTGCACCTTAGTCATTGTCATATCAGCAACCCCTATGATTTTGAAAGATGTGGCCCTGGGCACTACTGCTTCTGGGTGCAATTTCATGTAATCATCAACATTGAAAAATTTGTTAGCTTTTTCAAACCTTTTGAGCTCTTCCTTCCTGTATTTAGTCATGGTAATATATTCTGAGGGATCCTTTCCTTCAGCTCTGTCTTTGTTGATCATAGAAAGTCCAACAAGTTCTTGGAACTTGGCCATCATAGCAGTTGTTGCTGTTTCTAGATCTTCAAAAGGTACAGGTGGAGAAGCAGGTCTGTTAGAGTTTTCAGCTTGTTGATGTTCAGGAAGTTTTTGCTGTTTTTGTTGTTGATGTTGCTGCTATTGTTGAGGTTGATGCTGCTTGCCAGATGGATACTGTCTTTGCTGGCTGCTTCCTGAGGATGAGGACCTAACCTGATGTCTTTGATAAGTTTGAAATTGGGTAGTCCTTTGAGAAGTTGTGCTTGAAGCACCAGCAGCTGGAGGAGGTGGTGGAGGAGGTTCTTTCTATATCTGTGAGTTGGTGGAGTGGAATATCTACTACTTCTCTTTTTCTCTTTCTGTTCATTCTTGGATAACCACATCCAAGCAGACATTCCCTTATAAGGAGTAATCTTCTGAAGAATGTAGTACAGAGTGTCATTTGTTGGATTTGGTTTAGGAGCAGGGGAGGAGGTGCTTTCCTCTTCTTAGATACTTTCTTCTTCTTTGGATCCTCATCTGAATCCTCATCTTCATCATCATCCTCATCTTCAGACTCTTGAGGATTATCATATATATCATTCAAAGCTTTCAGGGCCTCAGCATAAATAATAGGCTTCTCAATCTGAGATGGAGCTGGAGGAGAAACTGCAATTGGATTTGGAGCTGGAGAGCTATCTATGGTAGTGCTTTCAGCAACTACCTTATTCTCTTCTTCAATATCAGCCAAGATCAAAGCATCAAGATCTATCATAGGATAGTCATCCATTACAAAACTTGGTGCAGAAAAAGTTTTTGGAGGGGATGGAATGACTGTAAGCTCTGGAGCAGCAAAACTGTCTCTGAGTTGCTTGGCAACTTTAGTACTTATTGGAGAAGAATAGGGAACAATAGCCAAAGATGGTTTAGTATAGTATGCTGGAAGGAAACTCAAATATGTAGTATCAAAACGTTTCTACAAATTTACTAAATCTACTGTGGGATTTATAATGAAATCACCAGCAGTATTTATTTTCGTTTTACTGACTCATCTATGTCCATTTCAATTTCAAGAAAATGAATAAAATCAATTAAATCTAACTTAGCATCTGCTACTGATACATCTGCTACTACTTCTACTATTGCATCTGCTACTAGTTCTGCTGTTGCATCTGCTACTGGTTCTGCTGCAGCCTCTTCATCAAGCATCTCCCCCTGCCTGGTTTCAGTGTGAACTGGAGCCAGGCCCCTTACTGAAGATGGGGCAGCAGATCCCTCTTTCTGAGGGCAGAAATCTGGGCAGAGAAAATGAGAGAGGGAAGATATAGAAGTAGCAAGAGGTGTAATGGCCTCTACTTTTATTATTTTGAGGAGGGGTGTGATGAGGGCAATGACAGAAGAAATCGTGGAGGGGTCTAATGGTGGAGTGGCAGAAGGTGTTCTAGAAGGTGGTTGAGTGGAGACAGATGGAGGAATGGTAGTAGTTGGTGGGGTCGGAGGAGGAGCATCTGGCATTTGGACATCCTGTGTGGATGTATTTGGAGGAGAAGGAGTAGTGGGAGGAGATGACAGTAGATTAAAAGATGGTATCGAGGAAAAATGTGGTGGAAGAGGAGATAAAGGTGGTGTTGGAGAAGGTGAAGTATGAGGAGATTGGGCTGGTGTTCCATGTGGATATGGATGAGGTGTAGGATGATGAGTATGTGTTGGAGATATATAAATGGGGGAATATGGATATGTGCGTGTTTGAATGATTGTGTGGGATGTGGAGGGAAGTTGTGTTTGGAGTGCTGGAAGAGATGGGGATGAAAGAGTGATCTCTTCAGAAGGGTGGGATTGGCTTCTACATCCCTTGTGCTCTCAGAAGATTTGGTGGCAGAGGATGAGGCCTTAGAAGGCTTTGTTATTGTCCTCTCCCGCCTGCCAAACAAGGACAGGTAAGCCTTTTGCTGGCATTGATGAATATGGTCGGGGAGACCAATGATTCAGCAGCTTTTCCTTCAAAAAGATCCCCCAGAATCCTTGCAAAACACACTTCGTTTTTGTTATTCTTTTTCTTGATCAGATCAAAGATGATCTGAGCCCAGTGCACTTGTTTTTTGATGACTACTACACACATAACCAGAAATTGACGCCTGTTTATATAATCGTGTGCAGTATTCTTACCCAGCAAGACTTTCCCGATAATATCTTCAAGAAACTTAAATTCTGCAGACAAATGTTTCTTGAGCAATTTATTAGGTTTTGTCCAGAGTAACCCATCATACTCAGCATTTGATCATATTCTTCAGAATTAACTTCCAGTTCTTCTTCACCATTGTTCAATCCAAAAAATTCAGTTAATACGGCAGGAGAGAGAGAGATAGCGTTACCCGCAATTGATCCCACCATTGTGTTCTCCTCTGTTGTTGAAGATGTATAAACCCATTCTCTGATCTCAGTTCCAGATAGCTTAATCCTTATTGTCATCAGGTTCTTCAGTTGTTGCTCTTCCAAAAGTTGCAGAATATCTAGAAATATGGGGACGAAATGCTGAAACGAATCAAAGTCGACATCGAAGCCGTATCGAACTTCATCGCAGCAAGGGTTCCTATTGGAATCACCATGAGAGTACCTGCAAGAGAAAAACGACGATCAAGTGCAAGGAGAATCAATGAAAACATAAAAGCGCGGGACGGCGTTCGAAGAAAACCTAGATATAAGGTTTTCCAAAATATGAATCGACAAACTCCGTTCCACGAAAATTAAAAGATTCTTCGATCTGAGGTCGACGAAATAATTGATAGTTAAATAATTTGTCGAGCTCAGCCTGAAGATTTGAAGACATTTCGTCGAGCTCCGTTCGACGAAAGTTTTCTGAAGTAGATTCGTTGAACTCCGTTCGACGAAAACAACTTCCATACAAAGAGTTTGTCGACCTCCATTCAACGAATATCTTCCGAACTGTCCCTAGTTCATCGAGCTCCATTCGACGAACTCTGGAAAACTCGTCGAGTGCAGACAGAAACTAAACTAAGTCTTCTCCATTGATCATTCCAAGCTGATTTATAAAGAATAAGTGATTTCTCTCATCCAGAGGTTTGGTGAATATATCAGCTCTTTGTAAATCAGTGTAGATATAGACAAGATTAACTTTGTTTTTGTCTATACACTCTCTAATGAAATGATGCCTTATATCTATATGCTTAGTCCTACTGTGATGGACTGGATTCTGTGTTATGGCTATAACACTTATGTTATCAAAAAATAGAGTTGAATTATTAAAGTTGAGACCATTGATGAGTCCACATTTTACACTGATTTTTGGACTCATCTGGGCTAGTTTTATCGCCTTAGCACTACACTTGAGAGCCTTTATTGCTTATTTGTGTTTATGTACCTATTTCACGATTAAGTGCACTGTAGGCCCGCTTCTGTGTGCTTTCTGTGTTTCCATTTCTGTTGTTATTCTTTAGCCCTATCTCCGGGATGTGGTGTGCACGTTCTGGTGGCCTTTCTGCACCTTCTGCTGGTACAGAGGTCGTGTGCGTGTTCCGGGATGGTGTGAAACAGGAATACTGCGCACGATCAGGGGATCTAATGCGCACGACCACTAGTCGTGCGCCCCCGATCGTGCGCACTACTCTACATTTTCTATAGAATCAGCCTGGGGTAAGCGCACGACCACTGGACTTACTGCGCACGACCACTGGTCGTGCGCCACTGTTCGTGCGCATTACACCCCCTTTTTCATAACCCTATCTCGGTAATCGCACGAGCACTGGCCATAGTGCGCACGACCACTGGTCGTGCGCCACTGCTCGTGTGCGTATATGCTGATGCTTCTTGTCCAGGTTGCAGGTTTATTTGGAAAAGCAGCACGATCATCGACCTACAGTGCGCACGACCACAGGTCGTGCGCCACTGATCGTGCGCACTGCTTCTGCTGTCTCCGTATAAAGGCCCTGCTCCGCGTTTTAGGTCAACGCCTGTCATTTGCTGCGATCGCAGAGTGCGTGGGAATCACCTTTTCACTTCTCCAGCTGCTCCATCACTTCCACCTTCGTCGGGAAGCCATTTCCACTTACTCCGAAGCTTTTCAACACTCCGGCGAAGCCCTCGGCCATTGGTGACTTCAACTACAAGCTTTCCTACAGAGTTGGTGAAGTAGGTAACCTAGAGAACGACTTAAAGGCCTTTGAGGTGACAGATCGTTGGTACCAGAAGCCTCCTTGGACTGAGCCCGAAGCGGATTGACAACTCGCTACTCGACCATGACCCGCGGTGGATCTTCATTCTCTTTTGGTTTACTCCTCTTCCACTTCCTCTGTGTTATGAATGTTTTGAGCAGTGTAATGAACATTTCCATCCCTGAACATCAAGTTTACTTTCTAGTTAATGGAATGTTAGTTTCTTCTTATGCTTGTGAGTTCTGTCTGTGAATGCGCCTCACTCACCCCACATACACTTCATTCCTGTGCCTTGTCCGATTGCAATCCACACAAGAACGCTGCAATCCATTAGTTTCCCTTCCACTCGCCCAACTAAAGTTCGGCATAGCGGCCGACAAACCCATTTCACCTTACGAAGCGGTGTCGTCGACCCGCATAGCTTTTACTAGTTCAGTAGATCAAACATCCACAATCTCATGAGTCCGCTATTTTCTTTTGTTCTATTTTTAACTCTCATAACGATATTCTCAGTACTGTTGCCGTTCTACGCTAATTGCATTCCTCAAGAGACCGACACTTGGGGATTTAGTCCCAAAACTTTTTTACTTGTGCGACCGGTGCGCTTGCCGTATTACACGCATCAAGTTTTTGGCACCGTTGCCGGAATGCAACTGTAGAGCGACTCCAGATGACTGAGAATTTCGTGATACGAGTTGTTTTGTTGTTTTTGATACCTTTTCTCTTGTTTGCTATTCCGTCAGATGGAATTGTTAGTTTTATTCGCAGAATCTATGCCAAGTAGTTGTATCCCTTATTTTGAAATCGCTGCAATGTGGGCCAATTTCAATATCAATTGCCGTCATTGTGGAGACATCTCTCATGCTAGCGACAGATGCCCTCAGAAGTATGGTAGCCAGGAAATTTATGAATCGACATATCGTCGACATAAGCTGGTTAGCTACCGACCTGCGGAGCCATTGTCGCACTACTTTTATTCAGCTTCAGCACCCGTTGCACCGCCAAAGCCAGCTAAGAAGTGCCGTTTTTGTCGAAGCTGGGATCATGCATTGAAGGATTGCGCCGCGTACCTAGCTGAGCTAGCGGTGGATGACGAGCCGGATTTTCGGATTGTCTCCACTTCAACCTTGTGCAGCACCCCTTCTGTATCAGGGTATGTACCATTGCCATCTCTATGTTATGGAGAAGACATCCCAGGTATGTGCACCTATACATGCGCTTATCCCCATTCCGCCACTGCTATTTATACTCCTGAAGTGCATACTTCACCTAGCATAGAATCTTTTAGTTGTGAAGAGCCAGCGCTCAACGTCCTACAAGCTTCGTATCTTCACCTTCTTCTTTGCATAGCATTCTTTCTTCATCTGACAGTGCTGCTGAGATTGAATCGCAGGTGGAAATTAGCATTTCCCGCGTTTTGTTAGATCCAGTCGAGGAGGACGACTCTGTGGCAGAGGTTGTGACCTCCATCCCATGTGAGGATGCCCGAGGCAAGGACGAGGCAGACGCAGCTTCAGAAAATTCCTGCACTAGCGTAGACAGCTGTTTGGAAGCATTCAAAATTCCGCCGACGGGGGATGACTCCGGATCATCCCCAAGATCGAGGTCCGTTTATGTTATTCTTCTAGTTTATTTCTTGACCCTGCTCTCGTGTCTACTCCCATGCAGGACCACATTGTGGAATTAGTCCAGTCAGTACAAGGGCCTGTAATGCGGCCGCGGACTTATTGTCACCAGATGTAGATGGAGTTGGAGCCGATGAGCTTCCCAAGTGACTTTCTGCCCATGCCTGAAACTTCTGATAGGTATACGTATACAGGTATTGGGGCGTATGTTTTATCTCCGTTCCGGTACCCGCTACCGTAGCATGACCATGAACCTCTGCCTGAGCATTTCCAGTTTCATTCGCCCATCAGTTAGGAGATGCTCAGATTTTGTATAAGTCCTATTGGAGACAATAAACCCAACAGTTATCTAGGATAGTGTTTCTTTTGTTAAAATTTTTGTTTGTATTTCATTATTTGGGTGTGGTAGCCCAGCTGTGTGTTGATCTCTCTGTTGCACCACGTGGTCAACAATGTGAAATAGACTGAAAACTCAGGCGTGCGAAAAATTCACGGCGCACGAGAGGGGTGTCCCATATTTATCTGAGTGCCTTGCTGATCTGGAAGCTTCCAGTTTTGGATGCAGGATTTTATTTATCAACATGCAGTGCGAGGCGGGATGAACATTCAACCACCGCCCACTCGCGTCGCCCCATCAGCACCTGGTCCACATCCGTCGCCCATCGAGATTCACGACAGTGATAGTGAGGGGGAGTGAGTGGAACTCACCACAGAGCTAGTCTACCATGCCTTCTGTTTCTTTTCTATTGTTTATATTTTCTGAGCAAGACAGCTACTATATTTTTGTGAGCGCCCATCGGGAGCCGACTATTGTCTTTTCATTTTTTTTATGTATCGAACTCTCTATTTGAACTGCTAATACAGGTATTTGGTCCACCTTAAGGACGGTAAACAAAAGGGCTTTCGGGAGACAACCCAAGTTGGACCGTGCGGTCCTATGCTGTATTTTGAGTTCGGTATATTTCTTCATATATATATCTGTGTCCAAAGTTTGTTCGGCTTGCCTCCTTTATCGCAGGTGCAGGAATATTAGAGGCGCGACAACTTGGCCGCACTTGGACATCTCATTGCCGACTGGTATGCTCAATTTTGAGCATAGGTAACTTCCTACCCTAGCAATTTCTCCTCTTTGGAATGTTTATTTTTACTCGTAGTCAACTTTAAGTCTTGGGGGGGGGGTAGTCTGCCTGTGGTCACTACACCGCACCTTCTGTTGCATTCCAGTTTCTTATTTACATATGTCTTGTTTTTTGTTTGCACGCACTAAATCACCACACAGTGCGCTCTTACCCACGCGCACAACCCGAGTTAAATTTATTGCTTTTGTGTAAACTTTAAATAGTGGTACTGGCTTAGGATTTCAGGATTGAGTAGTTCGAAACTCATGCAGTGCTCCTAATCGAATACTCATGTTTTGTGTAGAGTTAGGATAGAACTAATTTTTTTTATGCTCGTAGAATTATTCTTTTCTGCTCACGTCAATATTATTTGTACTGCTCAAAATCTGAATCTGGGATAATCAAACGATAGTGTAGGAATGTGTGTAGCCGCCACTAGACTCGTATTGCTCGAGTCGGGGGGAAGGATCATCTTTCTCGGTGGCTAAGAACTTGCCTAAGCTACTCTCGAAGCATTGGTGCACGGTTAGTTAAGCGTGAGCATGACGTAGGCCTTCTTTTTGGCTAGTTTGAGACTTGTTTAGCCATTCCTACCTGTTAACCATTGCATGCCAAATTTGTGCCTACCCTTCTTTTGATCCAGCTCCACTCACTTTCACCAAGGCCTGAAACTAAACCCACCTTCGCAATCAAATGCTTGAGCTGATTTGTAATTCCTGTTTTGTCGAGGTTGTGATTAGTGGACATTGTTTTGGGGGTGCTGATTTTATTCCCATTTTGATTGCTTCGTTTGGGGATTGCTAGCGCAGAAAAGAAAACAACAGTTTACGAAAATAAAAAGCTGATTCGCGCAATCGAAAAAAAACAAATATTTATGTGAAAGAATTGCTTTGAGATTTCGATCCCCATCCTCTTTATTGAATTTGGTCGGGTTCAGCCGTGTTCACACCCGGATTTCAAGCTAAGTCTGGGGGCGTGTGCCCCATTCTTTTCTAAGTGGCTGTTTTGGTTTGGGTTGTTTTCGCTCGCTTTGGTTGCATAGAGCCTTCATGTTTATCTTTGACCACCAAGCCGTTGCCTAAGCCCCATTTCCTCCTACAAGTCCTACTGATTCACGTTTGAGTCTACCCGCGCCGTGGAAAGAGTGTGAACGTGCAAGCGTATGGTCCCCGACATTGGTGGATTCCTTTGGAGGTGATCCTGAGTCCCGAACTTTGGCAATGTTCACCTTAGTGGCCTGCCTACTTCTTCCTGCACATGATCGAACAATTCTCCAGAATTCTTATTTTGAGCAATTACAATATTTATTTATGTTTGTCGAATAGTTTAAACTACGTTGTATAATTAAAAATTTTTTATTATATCTTTTATACTCATGATATATTTGATTTCTCGTCTTACTTCTTTTTGAAATTGCTGAGCCAGTTAGCTATCTTCGAGTCCATGGAGTGAGATCTGCTCGGGACGTGCAAAATGGTTAAGTCTGGGGGTGTGATGAGTCCACATTTTACACTGATTGCTTTTTTTTTATGTACCTATCGCCTTAGCACTACACTTGAGAGCCTTTATTGCTTTATTTTTTTTTATGTACCTATTTCACGATTAAGTGCACTGTAGGACCGCTTCTGTGTGTTCTGTGTTCCATTTCTGTGTTATTATTTTAGCCCTATCTCGGGGATGTGGTGTGCACGTTATGGTGGCCTTTCTGCCCCTTCTGCTGGTACAGGGGTCGTGTGCGTGTTCCGGGATGGTTGTGAAAACAGGAATACTGCGCACGATCAGGGGATCTAATGCGCACGACCACTGGTCGCTGCCCCCGATCGTGCTCACTACTCTACGTTTTTATAGAATCAGCATGGGTAAGCGCACGGCCACTGGCCTAATGCGCACGACCACTGGTCTGGCGCCACTATTCGTGCGCATTACACCCCCTTTTTTATAACCCTGTCTCGGTAATGCCACGAGTACTGGCCATAGTGCGCACGACCACTAGTCGTGCGCCCACTGCTTGTACGCGTATATGCTGATGCTTCTTGTCAAGTTGTAGGTTTATTTTGGAAAAGCGCACGATCATCGACCTACAGTGCGCACGACCACTGGTCGTGCGCACTGATCGTGCCGCACTGCTTCTGCTGTCTCCGCATAAAAGGCCCTGCTCCGCGTTTTAGGTCAACGCATGTCATTTGCTGCGATCGGAGAGTGCGGCGGAATCGCCTTTCACTTCTCCAGCGCTCCATCACTTCCACCTTCGTCGGGAAGCCATTTCCACTTACTCCGAAGCTTTCAACACTCCGGCGAAGACTCTCGGCCATTGGTGACTTCAACTCCAAGATTTCCTGCAGAGTTGGTGAAGTAGATAACCTAGAGAACGGACTTAAAGGCCTTCGAGGTGACAGATCTTTGGTACCGGAAGCCTCCTGGACTGAGCCTGTAAGCGGATTGACCAACTCGCTACTCGGGCCACGACCCGCTGGTGGATCATCATTCTCTTTGGTTTACTCCTCTTCCCTTCCTCTGTGTTATGAATGTTTTGAGTAGTGTAATGAAACATTTCCATCCCTGAACATCAAGTTTACTTTCTAGTTAATGGTATGTTAGTTTCTTCTTATGCTTGTGAGTTCTGTCTGTGAATGCGCCTCACTCACTCCACATCCACTTCATTCCTGTGCCTTGTCCGATTGCAATCCACACAAGAACGCTGCAATACATTAGTTTCCCTTCCACTCGCCCAACTGAAGTTCGGCATAGCGCCGATAAACCCATTTCACCTTACGAAGCGGTGGTCGTCGACCCGCATAGCTTTTACTAGTTCAGTAGATCAAACATCCACAATCTCCAGAGGTCCGTTATTTTCTTTTTGTTCTATTTTTAACTCTCATAACGATATTTTAGTACTGTTGCCGTTGTACGCTAATTGCATTCCTCAAGAGACCGACACTTGGGATTTACTCCCAAAACTTTATTACTTGTGCGACGGTGTGCGCTTGCCGTATTACAGCATCAACCATAGTCTAGTAATTGATTCTGAATCACAATATCTCTGAACAGCAGCTGCCAGCTGCAACGGATTCTGCCTCAGCAGTTGAGGTAGACACAGATGACTATTTCTTTACAAAACCAGGACACTAATCTCATACCCAGGTACTGGAAGGTTCCTGAAGTACTTTTCTGTCCACTCTGCATCAACAAAATCAGCATCTGAGTATCCAATTAACTCAAATTCTGATTCCTAGGATAAAAGAGGCCTAGACTTGAACAACTCTTATATTTCTCAAAATTCTTTTAAGAAAATTAGATGAGATTCTTTTGGGTTCACTTGGAACCTAACACAAAGGGCAAACATGATATCAGGTCTGCTAGCTGTAAGATATAATAGGGACCAACAATGCCACTATATAATTTCTAGTCAACAGGTTTCCCATGTGGATCAGAGTGTATTACAGCATTTATAGTCATAGGTGTTTTCTTTGTTGAGGCATCAGCCATCCCAAACTTTTTGATAAGCTCTTTTGCATATTTAGCTTGAGAGATGAAGATCCCATCAGGGAGCTGCTTCACTTGGAGACCAAGGAAGTAGGAGAGCTCACCCATGCTACTCATTTCAAATTTGGAATGCATGAGGTAAGAGAACATCTTGCATAATTTGGAATCAGTAAACCCAAATATGATGTCATCCACATATATTTGTACTAACAATGTTTGGTCCTTATGATGTCTAGTGGAAAGTGTCTTATCTATTATGCCTCTAATGAACTTATGCTCTATCAAAAATCTAGCTAAGGTCCCATACCAAGCTCTTGGAACTTGCTATAGATCGTAGAGGGCTTTATACAATTTAAAAACATGATAAGGGTGAGTTGGAGAAATAAAACCTGCAGGTTGTTCAACATAAACCTCTTCTTTTAGTAGTCTCCTTTCAGAAAAGCACTCTTCACATCCATCTAATACACCTTGAATTTCTTGTAGGCAGCATAGGCCAAAATATTCTGATGGCCTCTAACCTTGCAACTGGTGCAAAGGTTTGATCATAATCTATGCCTTCTTCCTTCCTGTATTCTTGAGCAACAAGCCTAACCTTGTTCCTTACTATTGTACCTTGGGCATCTAGTTTATTTCTGTATACCCATTTGTTTCCAATGACTGGGTAGTATTTGGGTCTTGGAACCAAATCCCAAACTCTACATCTCTCAAATTGGTTGAGTTCCTCTTGCATTGTAATGATCCAGTAGGGATCCTGCTCAGCATCTTTTATGGATTGAGGTTCAACCTGAGAGAGAAAACAAGCATGCATCAAATCATGGTTGAGTTGATGCCTTGTCTGTACACCAACTGATATGTCTCTAATCACTTGAGATCTAGGGTGATCCCTTAGTGTGACAAGATCATTTGGTGGAGTTGGTTCAGCAACAACATTTTGAATTAATTCCTCTTGTGGAATTGAGTTTGTTGTTGAGGGAAATTCAGTACCTTCAGTGCTTTCTTCTTCACTTTCTTCATGACTTGTGGAGAAGGATATGTTGGAACCTCTTGGGTGAGGTTAAGTCCATCCAAACTCTCACACAAGTGAGGTACCTGCAAAGTGCTATTGGTATAAATCTCTTTCTCCTTGCAAGACATGTTAGTTTCATCAAATGTAACATGAATGGACTCTTCAATTTTTAAGGATGATTTATTAAAGACCCTATAAGCTTTGCTTACCTGCGAATATCCTAGAAAAATTGTCTCTTCAGCCTTAGCTTTAAACTTTGTAATGTATTTGTTGTTTTTATTATGTATATAACACGCATATCCAAGTACTATAAAGTAGTTGATTTTAGGTTTCTTCCCTTTAAGTAATTCATAGGGAGTCCAATTCTTCAGTTTATGTATTAAGCTTCTGTTAAGGACATAATTTACAGTATTTACAGCCTCTGCCCAAAAGGTTAGTGTCAAGTAAGCATCTGCAAGTAATGTACCTGCAGCTTCAATTATGGTCCTATTTTTCCTTTCAGCTACCCCATTTTGTTAGGGAGTTCTAGGAGCTGAGAAGCAGTGCCTGATACCTTCCTTCTCACAGAACTCATGCATAAGAAGAGACTCAAACTCTGTACCATGATCACATCTGATCAATGCAACATGAGTAGAGTACTCAATCTATATGGTCCTGAGAAAATCTGTAAGAACCTTAAAGGTATCTGACATAGATCTCAGAAGGACACCCAAGTGAACCTTGAGAAGTCATCTACAATAACTAAGGTGTAGGATTTCCCTCCTAGGCTTTGTACAATAATGGGTCCAAAGAGATCCATGTGTAGCAAATACAAAATCTTAGGTGAATCACTTTTATTTACTGATTTAAACCTAGATTTAGTTTGCTTGCTTAGTTGACAAGCCCTGCAAAGGCCTTCCTTCTTGTAGGGATCAGAAGGTAAGCCTCTTACAAGACAGTCTTTTGATAACTAACAATGTTTTCATGTAACATGTCCTAGCCTTTTATGCCACAACTCATTTTGATTGAAAACAATTTTAAGCAAACAAATGTCTTATTTGGCGGAAAGAAAATCAACTAAGTATATGTTTCCTTGCCTATTCAAATTAAAACCTTTTGGTTTTCTTTATTAGAAATAATACAAGAAGTTGAGTTGAAATGTACCTGATAACGTTCATCACATAATTGACTTATGGAGATGAGGTTATGCTTGAGACCACTTACATAGGTCACTTTCTTGAAGGTGACTGCTCCAATCTTAAATTCTCCATAGCCTTCAGACTGGACACACTTGGAATCACCAAAGATTACCTTTGGCATCAGCTTGGACTTATAGTTGGTTAGGTTGTCCTTGCTTCCAATCATATATTTGGAGCAACCACTATCCAGGTACCAAGGCTGATTCACACTTGGACAACCCTTTACCTGTATAGAAAATAATTAATTGTTCTTGACCTAGGTTACCTTGGGTCCTTTATTTTGCTGATAAGAAAAACTAGATATTACAGAAAACTCCGATTGAGATTTGTATCCTAGTGGATGATATCTTCTAGGTGGTATGATCCAATCAGCTAATGGATTAAATGATTAACTAGATTTATTAAGGTTGTTGTATAGTTATAATTTCTGTTAAGTCTTTTTGGATTCGACGAATTATTGTGAGTTCGTCGACCAGAGTTCAACGAATTGGGATGAGATCATCGATCTCTGCCTAGAGAATGAACATAGTCATTTTCTGTGTCCCAAGTTCGTCGATCTCTGCTCGACGAACCATACAGAGTTAGTCGATCGCAGTTAGACGAACGATTATAGCTAAGATTTGCATTCAGCATTCGTCGAGTTGAGTTCGACAAACTGGCCACATTTCGTCGATCTGAGTTCGACGAAATCTGCTGAACTTTGTTTTTACTTGTTTTATAGTTTCTATTATTTTGACCTATTGATTTTGAAACAACTTCTAAGGTTTGTTTATTGTTCATTATTTCTTTCCCTTTAGCTGAAACAAAATTGAAGGGGGTTGACAAAATGTTTTTCTTCAGAATGGAGGACAAACCTGATGATGCACCCAAGCCTAGCTTGTCATTCAATCTGGCATTAACTATGCTTGTAATGTCCATCAGCTTGAGGCTTCTACCATTGAGAGTCTCCTCAAGTTGTTTATCCTCACATAACTCAGTCTTTAACATTATAATTTGTTCATTAGCTAAGATTAATTCATCCTTTAACCTATTATTTTCAGAGTTAACAGTCTCTAAGTTTCCTAGTTTTTCTCTAAGAGTCTTAATTTCTTTTTCTGAGTTAATTAAATCTATGCACATGGTTTTGAACTCAGATTTAAATGATTCAGAATTATAATCAAAAGAAGATAATACCTTGTCAGCTTCAGAATCTGAAACTGCTTTATTGTCAAAATCTTCTTCCTCTGAATGACCCCTGGAGGCATCAATGGCCATTAGGCAGACTTCTTTGGCCCTTGCCTCTTCTTCATCTTCACTAGAGCTGGAAGATGTTGATTCATCCATAGTTTCACTCTAGGATTCAACCACAAAACCTTTCTCCTTCTTCTTCTATTTACTGGAGGAAGGCCTGCTGTTGTGCTGTCTTCTTGTGTCCTTCTCTCTTCTCTTCTCTTCTTCTGATTCTCTGGACACTCAGAGATGAAGTGTCCAGGATTCTTGCAACCAAAACACACCACTTCTTTAGTTGGTGTTTTGTCATACCTGGCTGGTCATCCTGCCTGGATGACTTTCTCCTGAAGTCTTTCCTTGCCATCTTGTATAATATCATGGCAAATAGAGACATCGGTTCTTCATTCATGGTTTGACTCTCTGTCTCCTCAGCAGCCTTGAAAGCAATAATGTGCTCTTTTCTTGTTGGAGGAGGTGTTCTCTGCTCAGCTGCCTCTCTGGATTTGATCAGCTGTTCATAGGACTTAAGCTTTCCTAAAAGAGATTCAGTGGAAATCTCATTTAGTCTTCTGGCCTCCTTGATGGGCCAGATCCTTGAATCCCATTAGCTTGGGAAGCACATAAGGATCTTATCATTCACCTCTGTGATGGTGATGTCCTTGTCCAAGGTTTTAGCTCACTGATGATTGAGCTTAACCTGTTGTACATTCTTTATCAGCTACTGACTCAGCTTCCTCCTTCTTGAAATTCTCATATAGGGATATGAGATTGGATCTCCTGTCCTTCTTTTCATCTGCAGATCCAGTCATCATTTGATTTAGAGAGTCCCAGATGGCCTTGACTGATGTGCATTCAGCCACCTTTTTAAAAAATGTCATCAGACATTGTTTTGGGCAAAATATTCATGGCCTTGGCATCAACAATTTTAGCCTTCTTCAGGCTTCAGTCCACTCAGGTGGTGGAACTACATTTGTGTTTGAAGCTACTGTAGATGTAGAGGTAGTGGCTTGAGGAGGACCTATCATAATAGAATTAAAGATATCCTCATAAATAGAGTTCATGTATAATTTGATTCTTGCCTTCCAGATGACAAACTTATTCAGATTGCATACTGGAGGTCTGGTGCTTGCATAATCTTTATTTGTGACATGTTGTGTGAGAATAAATCTAATAGGAATGTAAAGACAGATCTAACTCAGGATCTTTGGTTCAAGGGTTAGGTTGTACAACCATGAGAATCCCGCTCTGATAACAATTGAAAGTGAGTTGTTAGATCTGAAATACTCTAGAGGGGGGGGGGGGTGAATAGAGTATTCTTAAATCCTTTACAGCTTTTGCTGTAAATAAAAAACTGCAGAATAAAATTAATAAAGCATAAACACAGCAATCCCAAAAAGGCACAAACACAGCAATAACAAAAAGAAAGGGCAACCAGACAACACAAAAAATTATAGTGGTTCCCCAACCTGGGTACATCCACTCTTCTACCACCCTGGTAGGAATCCACTCAGATTTTTGATCAGGTGCCTGACACCAATGAGCTTTTGATCAGGTGCTCAAAAACCAAACCTCAAGACTTTTGGTCAGGTGACTTGCAACCAGGAATAACTTTTGAAGGTAGTTATAACCCTTTATACAGTGGGGGATGAGAGATGATATTGTCTTCTCTTTCTCAATATACGACTTAGAAGACTTAAGTGGAAATGATATTATCAAAGAGCTCACCCTGAGATGTAGAATGGTTTAGGAAAAACTGGAGCTTTGCTTCAGGGTGATAGGTCTTCAGTCTTTATCAGCCTTGACCAGAAAGTATTCAGGAACTTCTTGACAGATGGATTTGTTGTTGCCCTTTGAAGTGTCCTGGATTGCTGAAGAAGGAAGACTCTTGATCTTGATTTGTTGTTCTTCTTCTTCAGATAGCTAATGTTCTTCTGGTCTAGGGCTTCTTTTCTATATCAGAGTTCTCTATCTTTTTATCAGAGTTCTGTCAAGAGAGAACAGCAGAGAATTCCTTATTGCATATTGACTAACTGTGTATCTATGTTGTTTGTCTATCTCTGTATCTCTTCTCTGTATTGTCTATCCAGGAAAGGAGAGGAAATTTCTTTTATATTTCCTGTCAAGAAATTCTCTTTCGAAATTTGAATTCCTCTGCATTAATTGCTGACGGCCTTGAGAATAAACTGCATTGATTTATTTCCCCAACCGTCCCATGGAAAAACGGCAAGCAATAATCTTGGAGAAGACCATAATCAATGCTCTGTCTAACGGTTATATTCAGAGAATATTTTAGCATTGATTACTCAGGAATTATTGCAATAGAAAGGGGACAGAATGAAGGAAATGACTATGTCTGGATTCGTCGAACAGAGAACAGAAATCATCGAGCTGAGTCCACAGTTCGTCGAGCTGAGAAGATGTGTTCGTCGACCAAATGGCTTCTGTTCGTCGAGCTGATTTCCAAGATCGTCGAGCAGAGAGTAGAACTGCATTGATTAGAAACTTTGACAATTCTGTGTATGGAGTTTTTCAAGCTGATAACTGGTTTTGTCGACTGAAGTTCAGCAAAGTATTTCTAGACTTAGAATATTTTAGTTGCTTCTGGAATGAAGTGTTGAAGTGAAGTATCCATAAATCGTCGACCTGAGAATTTGTTTCGTCGAGATGAGGACCACTAACTGTTTCTTCATAACTCTTGCCAAAGTGGTCAAAGTTCATCGAGCTGAGAATCTTGAATTCGTCGACTGGAGATGATTTTGGACTTTGGAAACTGAGAGACTTCTGGATTTATAAGTTGAAGTAGAGAATCCAGAAATCGTCGATCAGAGAACTAAGTTCGTCGACTGGAGTCTAGAGAATAAAGTCTGGACTTGGAATGCTGAAGGTAGAGTCCAAAGATCATTGACCTGAGAATCAAGTTCGTCGAGCTCAGGTCAGAGAATTTTCTCTTAGATCGTCGAGCTGAGCACGACAATCGTCGACCTGAGTTCGACAAATGTCGAACTCATTTTACTGAGTCTTTGGAAATTTTCTAAGTCTTGAGTCTCTGGCAGTCTGATGATGGCTGGTCCATGAGATGTTGAAACTAAGGACTTGGCCTAGACTATAGGACACAACTATGACCCTGGCTATACAAGATGGGTCACAAGATCCTAACTTACTGAACCTAGCTCAAATCAAACTAGGGAACCAACAAGGTACTTGAAAGTTACTATCCTTTCATATCTGCTTCTCACTCTTCTTTCTGCAGAGATTACCAGATATTGGGAAGTTATCTTTAGGTACTTGCGAATTATTTTCTTTTCATATCTACTTCTTACTCTTCTTTTGCAGAGATTAGCAGATATTCGCAAGTTCACTTGTGGTACTTTCAACTTAGTTTTCTTTCATATCTGTCGCTTACTCTTTTCTTGCAGAGAGTAGCAGATATTAGCAAGTTTCCTTCATGTACTTGTAACTTACTTTTCTCTCAAATCTGCTGCTCACTCTTCTTTCTGCAAAGATTAGCAGATATTCGCAAGTTCCCTTCAGGTACTTGCAACTTAGTTTTCTTTCATATCTACCGCTTACTCTTTTCTTGCAAAGATTAAGCAAATATTTGCAAGTCCCCTTCAGGTACTTGCAACTTACGTTTATTTCACATATGCTGCTTACTCTTCCTTTTGTAGAGGTTAACAGGTGCTAGTCAGTTTCGTTCAGGTACTTGGAAGTTATTTTCCTTCTATACTTCCTCTCGTCTTTGTTTTGTAGAGACTCAATGGAAGAAATTCAAGTCTTCTTTATTTTGCAAAAGCGATTCAGGTAAACACAAGATGTTCCTCTTTTCGCCTGCATTAAATTTTCCTTTGGAGGAAAAAGATAAGCATTGAAAAACCTTTTCTGAGGAGAGACATCAAGTTCTATCTCTCCCTACCTCTTATTTTTCTTAGGGGAGGATCACGATTTTCATGTGTCTCCTACTTTTTCGAAGTTCCCTTTGGGACTTAAAAAAGTGCGGGGATTATGTTAACCTAGAAATCTGTAATCCCTCCCAAGGTAACTAGCTTGCAAATCGCGGCCTTCTTCAGGTTCCCCTTGAGGTTGAAAGAATTGGTTTCAAGATGTCCTAAACACCTAGGGGGGGGGGGCTGAATAGGTTCATTTTTTTTTCTAACTTAGGAAGACAAATCTATCTAGTTTAGCAATTTATTCAGCAGATATCATAGCATAGCATTTACATACACACAACATTCCATAGATTGCACACCAGATTTATAGTGGTTCCCCAAATGATGGGTAAATCCACTTTCCCCCTTCGCCTATCTAGCAGAGTACTAGATTCAGCCTAACTTCCTTCTTCTTTCTTAGATCCACAGATCTTACAGCTCATAACCAAGAATGGTTCCTACAACTCAAAGTGAATCCACACTCCTACAACTCGGGCACAAGCCCTACCTCGGCCTCTTTCACAGGCCTACAACTCAGAGTGACACCCCACTCCTACAACTCAAGCAAAAGACCTACCTGAGCCTCTTTCACAGGCCTACAACTCAGGGAACAGATTCCCCTACCACAGGCACTCAGCCCTACCTCTGCATTTATAATTTAGGCCTACAACTCAGAGAAATAAATCTCCAACACTCAGATCTATTACAGATCCTACAAAAGTTATTGATGAAAAGATAAAAATATCTTCAACCAGATGGAGGGATAATTGGTTGAAGGCTTCTTGATCAGTTCTTGATAGAACTGATTACTTAAGGATCAACCTGTCTTAGCTTCTTCAAAGCTTCTTGAATCTGAACAAAGTAGGGTTGATCTTCTTGGTGTTGGAGTTGATCTTCAATCAGCTTCCTTCTTATTCAGAAATTAATCTGAATTCTTCTTCAGAATTGATCTGAATTCTTCTGGCAAACTGTTCAGGATCTGCCTTCACTGCATGAGGACTTCTCTAATTATTTTCTCTCTCTATAATCTGTTGACTGTTTCTTCTTTCTCTTCTTCTGGATTCTCAATCCTTCAGAGATTATTCTTTCTTAACTGATCGTGTTCACGATCACTTCTTCACAATTGATGATTGTTGATTGGTTGTCTATTGTTGAGAGAGTATATCTATATAGTTACCGGCTGTTCCGGTTCCAAACATTCTTCTGACACCTCTGACAGATATGAAAACAATGTCAGTAATGACAGTTGTCAAGTCTCCAGTTGTATAACTTCAACCTTCATTGGACTTTGACTCAGTAGCAGAGAATCTTGAGTGAATACTTCACACGTGTCGACACACATAGTTCATGTGTCGACACAAGTCTTGATGTTATCGACACAGCTTCACTTTTACTTCTCGACACAGCTTTTGTGGAATGTGTCGACACAAGTCCTGTGTGTTGACACAATCACTCCTTGTCTTGACAAAGTTAGTGTCGATAGAATTCTGGTGTGTGTCGACACAAGTTTTGTGTGTCGACATAGTCATTGTCGACAGAATTCTTGAATGTGTCAACAGCTTCTCTGTGTGTCGACACAAATTCTGGTGTCGACACAATCTGGCCCTTGGTGTCGATACAGCGTTGTCAACAGATTTTCTGTATGTCGACACAGATTCTAGGTGTCGACGCAATCTGGCCCTTTGTGTCGACACATTCATTCCCAAGTGTCGACACTTGTACTTAGAAAATTTTCTTCCATTTACTTAACCTGCACATGATAATTCAACACAACATCAAATACAACTTGATGCATATCATTGAGTTAGGTGAGACTTCTCCAAATCTGGTACACATTCTCCAATGTACCCAACAATCTCTTCATATTTGGAGAAGTCATAACCCTTAGTCAATAATATACATCACTTATAACAAAATAAACAATATGATGTATGAAAGCATTCAATGATAGATTAACATATAAACAAAATAAGTAAATTATATCATCACAGAATATGATACAAACATAATAACCATGAATCATTGTTTTGTTTAAACTTCAAACAAATTTGTTAACAACAGATTACATATATTTTAAAACTGAAGATTACAATGTTCTAAAATCTAGTTAATCTATCTGAAGGCTGATCAGGCTCCTTGATCACTATGCCTTTGCCAGCTTGGACCCTTGCTTGTACTGGAGCTTCAGTATCTTCAGCTGGATTCTTGCCTTTGATATCCTTCTTCTTAAGTTCTTCAGCCTTAACTTTTTGCCTTTCAAAATAGTGATAAGGCTTGGGAAACTATTTACTGCACTCCACACCTATAGCAGGTATTTTCCCAGCCTTGTGATCCCTTCTGAACTGATGTATAACATCTTGTCTCTGCAGATATTTATTCCACTCAAGTTCAGAATACCACTTACCTCTATCATGCATTTTGTCTTTGACAGCTTGCCAGGCAGTGAGTATTATATTTCTGGAGGTGGGACTCCATCTTTCAAAATCAAGCTTTTGTTCAGCCTGCTCTCTAAACCTTTTCGTTGAGAGTTGAGCTTCTTTCTCTTTATTCAATGCTGCCTCTGACATTTCCACTTTTTCAATTATAACATTCTTAGTAGCCTCTATAGGGTTATATATCTGGTGAACCAGTTGTTGAATTCCCTCAAAGTTAGAAGGGGGCTATATGATTTGAGGTACCTCTTGCTGACCCCCTTCAATTCCTGCAGCTTGAATACCTGACTCAGCTGTATTATCATCATCACATAGGGGTGGATATCCTAGAGTTACTCTAACAACATTTGTTATCCATTTAACATGCTCTGATCTAGCATTGACTAACACCCTCTCCCCCTTATGACTTCTCTTTCAACATGATCTCTTAAGTCATCTTTCTGAAATCTTACTTGTTCAGCCAGATAATTGATGCCTTCCTTATAAATAGATCTGAATTTTTATATTTGATCAGTGAGGATTTTCTTTGAGGCTTGTATAGTTGTTTGAACAACAGCCAATTGTTCTTAAAGTTGTTGATCAAACTCAAACATCTCTTTAGCCTTCTCCTCAGTTAGTGCAGTTGCAGTATTCTTTAACTCAGTAACAATCACATTATGTGATTCAGTAAGATTACAATTCATCCTGAGCTGATTTTCCAGAACATATCCTTGCTTAACTACTATGTCATCAATTTGAGTCATGGCCTCTTGTTGCTGCTTGGCCAGATAAGCTACAACATTACCTCCTTTATGGAAGCAGTCTGTCATCTCTTTCTTATTCTGGTTTACTTCAAAACTGATTGATTTTATATCTTGAGACATAGTGAACTGGAGTTCCTTATGACTTTCATCCACATATTTTTCAAGAGCTTGTCTTTACTCATCCATTTTAACTTGCAGAGCAACCAACAGTGAACTGAAGTCAACTGCTGGAGCTGAGGGTTGTGAGGCAGTCTGTAAAGCTTTCTTATAGCTTGAGCTATTCTTCCCGTAAACCATCCGTTTTCTCTTCTTTTCTCAGAGTGCATCTCCATCATCAGATTCAAAATAACTTTCAAGGTTCACAGTGTCCTTTGGACTAGAGGGCAACTCCTTGTCAATCCTTGACAACTCCCCTTAGTCCCTGGCTCCTCCCCCTCAGTCCTTGGCACCTCTTCCTCTGTCCTTACTTCTTGTAAGTCAGGAAACAATTCCTCAAGAGTGAATTCCTGTTGCTATTGAACTGGAGGAACATCTATATCTTGTACAGTTAATGGAGCATCATCTAATGCAGGTGTATCATGCATTGTTATATCTTGTGCAATGATATTGTCATGGTGTGTCTGTTAAACATTAGTTAGAAGCATAGTTATTGTATCTGGCTCAGTATCTAGTGTCATTTGATTAATATCATTTATTACCTCAAGAATAGTTTGAGTGGCTGTTTCACTCTCTAATGCAGCTAGCTCTTTCTCAGGAGCAACTTCTGGAGGCAAGGCCTATTGTTGAGCAGGAGAAAGCTCATTTGCTCCCCCTAGATGAGGTACATCCTAAACTTGATCCAGTTGGATGGTGCCCTCTGGAATATGCTCCCCCTACATCTGACTATCATCTACATTCTAAGGGGCAGATGATTTCCTTGCAGATTCTTGTTGTTCTTCATCTGAACTGAAGATCACTTGTTCTTCTGAATCACTAGAAGATTCTTGTTGTTCTTCATCTGAATTGAAGATCACTTGTTCTTCTGAATCACTAGAAGATTCAGGTTTCCTGGGGGTAGTCTTTTCCTTATTCGGTTGTGGTTGTTTCTGTGGTGTAGAACCATCCTTTGTTAGAACTCTTTCCCACCTGGATAGTATTTTCATATCCATCCTTCTCATGTGATTTATCCTAGATCCTGTTGAGTGGTTCATCACTTCAGGAATATTCATTGCCAGATACAGACTCAGTATTCTTCCTAGATTAGGTTTCTTCAAACTTTCCTTGATCTTTTCAAAGATCACTGCATACCAATTAGTTTTTACTCTGAAAATAACTCTGGTCATTAAGCTGAATATATAGGCTGAGATCCTATCATGTCCTCCTGGTTTGTAGAGAATTATTTTTCCCATAATCTCTGAAAGAAACTTTACTTGAGAGTTCATCCCCTTTCTCTGCATTGATGATTCAATCTTAGTTGTGGGTGAAAGTGAGAGTTAGATCTGAAATACTCTAGAAGGGGGGGGGTGAATAGAGTATGCTTAAAAATTATTAAGAGCTTTTACAGCTTTGGCTGTAAATTAAAAGTGCAGAATTAATAAACTACCAAGAAATAAACCTAAAGCACAAGCACAACAAGAACACAAGAAAATGAGGCAACCAGACGACACAAGAATTTTATAGTGGTTCCCTAACCTGGGTACATCCACTCTTCTACCACCCTTTGTAGGAATCCACTCAGGTTTTTGATCAGGTGTGTGACAGCAATGAGCTTTTAATCACGTGCTCAAAAACCAACCCTACTCTTTTGATCAGGAGACTTGCAACCAAGGAATCACTTTTGAAGGGAGATGACAACCATTTATACAGTGAGGGTGATAGATGACTTTGTCTTCTCTTTCTCAATATACAACAGAGAAGACTGTGGATTGATTATAGCTTATGGCTACCCCTGAGATGTAGAATGGATTAGGGAAAAATAAGAGCTAACCTACAGGGTGATAGGTCTTCAAGCAGAATCCTTGACCAGCTATAATCTTCAGGAACTTCTTTGACAGATGAGAGTGATGTTGTCCTTTTGAAGTGTCATGGAGTACTTGAATAAAGAAGACTCTTGATATAGGTGTTGTTCTTCTTCTTCGTATTCAGGTTCTTATGAGCTTCTGGTCAAGATCTTTTGTTTATCAGAAAATGCTTCTTGTTGACAGAGCAGATTGTTCAAGCCTGAAATTTTTTGTGTGTCTCTGTATGCTTCTCAGTAAGTTGTGCTATGTGTGAAGCTTTTTTCAATGATGCTTGATTCTGTCTGTAAGTCTGTATGTCTCGGTGTGTACGTTATTCTCTTCTTCTCTATCTTTCAAAAATTTGAATGCATCTGCATTAAATGCTGACATCCTTGAGAATAATCGGCATTGATTTATTTCCCCAACTGTCTCGTGGAAAAACGGCAAGCAATAATCCTGGAGAAGACCATAATTAATGCACCATCTAACAATTATAATCATAGAATGTTAGAGCATTAATTACTCTGGAATTATCGCATTAGAGTGGGGACAGAAGGCCGAAAATAATTAAGTCTGGAATCGTCGAACAGTTGGCAGAATTCGTCGAACTAAGTCCACAGTTCGTCGAGCTGAGTTCCATGATCGTCGAGCTGGAAGCTAAACTGCTGTCTCTATTGATCTTTGCCTATTCGTCGATCTGGTAAATGTGTTCGTCGACTGGAGTTCAGCAATTATTCTGGATTTGTCAAATATTCTATGTCGACATAATTACTCTTGTGTGTCGACACAAGTCTTCTGTATGGTTTTGACATAGCCTTTCCACAATGTCGACTGATGATCTGGATGTCGACACAAATGCTTCTAGTGTCGACTTAGTTGGTGTCAACATGTGCTCTAAGTGTCGACACAAGTCTTCTGGTTCCAGAATTCGTCGAGCAGAGAACTGAGTTCGTCGACCTGAGACTAGAGAACATAGTCTCGACAAAAAGATGTAGTAGTCCAAAGATTCGTCAACCAAAGAATAAAGTTCATCGACTTGAGAATTAGGTTCGTCGACCTATGTCTAGAGAACAGTCTGGACTTAGAATGTTGAAGGTGGAGTCCAAGGATCGTCGACCTGTGACTGAAGTTTGTCGAGCTCAGCTCAGAGAAAATATCTCTAAGATCGTCGAGCTGAGAACGACTATCGTCGACCTGAGTTCGACGAACGTCGAACTCATCTTACTTAGTTTCTTGAGAAATCTCTGAATCTCTGGAAAAACTCTAAGTCTTGAGTCTCTGGCAGTCTGATGTTGGCTTGTCCATGTGATTTTGATTCTTAGGACTTGGCCTAGACTCTAGGACACAACTTTGACCCTAGCTATACATATTGGGTCACATCATCCTAAGTTAGTGAACCTATCCCAAATCAAACTAGGGATCCAACAATCTCCCCCTATTTGGGTGAGGTCACTAATAGACTCAAAATAGAAACATAAAGTAAACAAAGCAGGAAAAAGATATATCTGGCAGAGATAATTAACACATATAGTAGATATATTTACACAAAAGCTTTGTTCAGACAATATGACACAATTTAAGATAGAAAAATAGAAATAAAATGGTTCATATTTCACTTCTTCTGCTTCTTCTCCTGATGCTTTACATCCTTGCCCTTGTCTCCTGACTTGGTAAAGAATATTTCCCTGTTTGGATTTAAAGCTTGTTCGATAGTCATTGTCATGTCTGCAGCCCCTATAATCTTCAGAGATGTAGCTCTAGGGACCACTGCTTCAGTATGTAATTTCATATAATCATCAACATTAAAAATTTTGTTAGCCTTTTCGAACCTGTTCAGTTCTTCTCTCTTGTATTTTGACATTGTAGTGTATTCAGAAGTATACTTCCCTTCAGCCTTTGCCTTGTTGATCATAGAAAGGCCTACTAGTTCCTGGAACCTGGCCATTTTAGTTGTGTTGGCTGTTTTTGGATCTTCATAAGGAATAGGAGGAGAGGGTGGTCTTTTAGGACTTTCGGCTTGTTGATGTTGTTGTTAATACTGATGTTGTTTTCCTGAGGGTTGTTGCCTGTGTTGGCTGCTTTCATGATAAGATCTCCATTGATGTCTTTGATATGTCTGAATAGGGGCATATCTTTGAGAACTAGAACTAGGAGCACCAGCTGTAGGAGGAGGAGGAGGTGGTGGATATTTTCTGTACCTTTGAACTAGTGGAGGAGAGTATCTTCTACTCTTCTTCATTTCCTTTTGCTGATTCTTAGATAGCCACATCCATGCTGGCATCCCTTTGTATGGAGTTATCTTTTGAATAATATAGTAAGGGGTGTCATTGTTTGGATTAGGCTTAGGAGCAGGAGGAGGAGGAGCTTTTCTTTTCTTTGATACTTGCTTCTTCTTCTTTGTATCCTCCTCATCCGATTCCTCATCCTCATCTTCATCATCATCATTGTTAGAACCCTCAGGGTTATCATATGGATCATCCAAAGCTTTCAAAGCTTTAGCAGAAATAACAGCCTTTTCTGGAGCAGGAGCAGGAATTTCAACAGGAGTAGGAGTTTCAGCAGGAGTTGGAGGAGAAGCTACACAAAAATCAGATCTAACTTGGATAGGGCTTTCAGATGCTGCCTTATTTTCATCTGCAATATCAGCCAAGATCAGTTCATCTAGATCTGGCATTGGAGAGTCATCCATTACAAAAGTTGGTGTTGAAGACATTATTGAAGAAAAAGGAATAACCACTACTTCTGGAAGTGGACTGACTACTGGCTGTGTAATAGCAAAACTATCCCTAAGTTGCTTAACAACTTCTGAAGAGATGGGGAAGTGTACGGTATAATATCCAAGGATGGCTTAGTAATCTCAGCTGGAAGGTAATGCAAATGTACAATATCAAATATTCTCAACAAATATTCTAAATTAACTGTGGGATTAAGCATGAAATCACCAACAGTATTAGGCTCTTCAGAGTCTGATATCTCAAAATGCATATCAGTTTCAATAAAGTCAATCAATTCTTTATCTATGTATTCTGTAGACTCTGCTGCTATTGCTGTAGCTGGAGCATCTTCTGCTGGAGCTGGATCTGAAGCCTCTAGAGTTATCGCTACTGCTTCATCATCAGGCATCTCTCCCTGCCTGGTTTCAGTGGTAACTGAGGCCAGGTCCCTGGCTGAGGATGGGGCAGCAGAAAGAGCCGAGATATTGTCAGAGAGAGAGAGTAGATGGTGGTAGCAAGAGGTTTAATGGACTCTTCTATAAGGGACTTGAGGAGGGAGTGATTATGGAAATGATAGAAGATATGGTGGAGTGGTCCAATGATGGAGTGGTAGATTGTGTTGCAGAAGGTGTAGAAGTGGGAACTATGGGAGGGATAGAAAGTGGAGCATCAGGTATGTGAACATCTGGAGGGATGGTAGATGTTCATGAGGATGGATGGGTGGCATCTTGCATGATGGTGTCTGTTGGTAGATGGTAAGATGGTATTGAAGAGAGATGTGGGAAAGAGGAGATTATGGTGGTGTAGGAATGTTGGTGTCATGGGGGGAATCAGGAGTTGTTGGTGGTTGATTATCTTGAGGAGGGGACGATGGAATGTCAGTGATGTTAATTGGTGGAGATGGAGCTGGTGAAGCATGTTGATACGGAGGTGGAGTAGGAACATGAGTATGTTGTTGTGATTGTGGTGTTGAAGAGATAATGGGAGAGGATGGGATTTGTGTTGCTGGAAGGGGGGATGGAAGAGATGGTGGTGTTGGATGAAGCTCTCGAGCAGGTGGGGGAGTGGCTTTAACAGCCATGGTGCCTTCAGAAGCTGGGGTAGAAGAGGTAGAAGCCTTGGATGGCTTGGTTATTGTCCTCTCCCACCTGCCAAATAAGGCACATATGAGCCTTTTACTGTCATTGATGAATATGGTCTGGGAGACCAGTGATTCAGCAACCTTCTCTTGTAAAAAGATCCCTAGGATCCTTCCAAAGCATACTTCATTTTTGTTATTTTTCTTCTGTATCAAATAAAAGAGAATCTGTGCCCAATCCATTGGTTTCTTATTTATAATTGCACACATGACCGGAAACTGGTGTCTGGTGATGTAGTCATGGGCAGTATGTTTCCCAAGCAGAACCTTTCCAACCAAATCTGCCAAAAACTTATAAGGGGCAGAGAGGTGTTTTTTCAAGAGTTTGTTAGGGTTATCTCCAGTATAACCCATTAGGCTCAGCAACATGTCAGATTCCTCTATTTAAATTTCCAGTTGCTCTTTTCCATTCCTTAATCCAAAAATTTCTGTTAAAATTGTGAGAGTTAAGGAGACAGAGTTACCCGCAATATTTCCTGTCATTGTATTCTCCTCTGTTGGCGAGAGGGTGTAGACCCATTCTGTAATTTCAGTGCTGTGTAATTTGATTCTTCTAGTCATCACGGTTTTGAGTTCTTGTTCTTCAAGGAGTTCCAGAATGTAAAGGAAGATGGTATCAGAATGTTGAAACGAATCAAAATCCACATCAAAACCGGTATCGAACTTCATGCCTGCGAGAATGCTTGCCAGAATCGCCATTGAATCACCTGTGAGAGAGACACAAAAATGGAGATCAACTGCAAAGGAACAGAAAGCGCGGGACGGAGGTCGAAGAAAACCAAAATATAGGGTTTTCAAGAATATGAATCGACAGACTCCGTTCCACGAAAATAAAAATAATTCTTCGAACTGAGGTCTACGAAATAATTTTGAATGAAATAATTCGTCTATCTTATCCAGAAGAATTTAAGACAGTTCATCGAACTCCGTTCGGCGAATATCTTTTCAAGCAAGTTCGTCGAACTCCGTTCGACAAATATTGTTTCACTCACAGAGAGTTTGTTGATCTCCATTCGACGAATATCTCTCAAACTTTCCCGGGTTCGTCGAACTCCGTTCGACGAACTTGGGAAAATTCGTCGAGTGCAGACAGAAATCAAATAAAGACTTCTCCATTGATCATTCTAAGTTGATTTATAAAGAACATATGATTTCTCTGATCCAGAAGTTTTGTGAATATATCAGCCATTTGTAAATCAGTTTAGATATAGACAAGCTTGATTTTATTTTTTTCTACACACTCTCTAATGAAATAATGTCTTATATAAATATGTTTTGTCCTACTATGGTGAACTGGATTCTGGAATATGGCTATAGCACTTGTATTATCACAGAGTAGGGTTTGAATTATTTAAGTTGAACCCATAATCTAGAAGCTGATTTTGTATCCAAAGCATCTGTGAACAACAGCTTCCTGCTGCAATATATTCTGCTTCAGTAGTTGAGGTTGACACTGATGTTTGCTTTTTTACAAAACCAAGATACTAATCTCATATCCAGGAACTGGGAAGTTCCTAAAGTACTTTTTCTATCTACCCTGCATCCAGCAAAATCAGCATCAGAGTATCTAGTTAACTCAAATTCTAATTCAGCAGGATACCATAGGCCTAGATTAGGACAACTCTTTATATATCTCAAAATCCTTTTTAGTAAAATTAGATGAGATTCTTTGGGGTTCACCTGGAACCTAGCACAAAGATATGTGGCAAACATAATATCTGGCCTACTTGCTGTGAGGTATAATAGGGACCCAACAATGCCCCTATAAAGTTTCTGATCCACAGGTTTCCCTGGTACATCAGAGTCCACAACAACATTTGTAGCCATGGGAGTTTTCTTTGCTGAGGCGTCATCCATCCCAAACTTCTTTAGAAGTTCTTTAGCATATTTTGCTTGAGAGATTAAGATGCCATCATGGAGCTACTTCACTTGGAGGCCAAGAAAGTAGGAAAGCTCACCCATGCTACTCATTTCAAAAATGGAATGCATGAGGTCAGAAAACCTCTTGCATAATTTGGAATCTGTAGAGCCAAATATAATATCATCCACATAAATTTGTACTAATAATATTTGGTCCTTATGATGTCTAGTGAAAAGAGTTTTATCTACAGTTCCTCTTATAAATTTATGCTCTAATAGAAAACTAGATAAGGTCTGATACCAAGATCTTGGAGCTTGCTTTAGACCATAAAGGGCCTTATGCAATTCAAAAAAATGAGAGGGGTAAGTTGGAGAGACAAAACTTGGAGGTTGTTCTACATAAACCTCTTCTTGTAGCACTCCATTTAGAAAAGCACTCTTCACATCCATTTGGAAGACCTTGAACCTCTTGTATGCTGCATAGGCAAGAAATATTCTTATGGCTTCCAACCTTACAATAGGTGCAAAGGTTTGATCATAATCAATTCCTTCTTATTGCCTATATCCTTAAGCAACAAGCCTAGCCTTGTTTCTCACAATGACTCCTTAGGCATCCAGCTTGTTTCTGAAAACCCATTTGGTTTCAATAACTGGGTAGTTTTGGGGTATTGGAACCAAATCCCAAACTCTACATCTCTCAAAATAATTTAGTTCCTCCTACATTGCAAGGATCTAGTGGGGATCATGCTCAACATCATGAATGGATAGAGGTTCAACCTGAGAGAGAAAACAAGCATGCATCAAATCTTGAGTGAGTTGATGTCTTGTATGTACACATGCTGATATGTCTCCAATTACTTGAAATCTTGGGTGATCCCTAAGTGTGACAAAATCAGTGGGTGGAGTTGGTTGTGCAACAACATTTGGAATTAATTCCTCCTTTGGAATTGTATTTGCTGTTTGTAGAGATTCATTATCTTCAACTTCTTCTTCTTCACTTTCTTCAATGGCTTGTGGAGAGGGATGAGTTGGCACCTCTTGGGTGAGGTTTAGTCCATCCAAGGTCTCACACAGGTGGGGTACCTGCAAGTTGCTATTGGTAGAAACTTCTTTCTCCTTGGAATACATGTTAGTCTCATCAAATGAAACATGAATAGACTCCTCAATTTTTAATGTTGATTTATTAAAAAACCCATAGGCTTACTTACTTGGGAGTATCCTAGAAAAACTCCCTCTTAAGCCTTAGCTTCAAACTCTCTACTATACTTTTTTTTGTTGTTGTTATGAATGTAACATAAGCATCCAAATACTTTGAAATAGTTGATTTTAGGTTTCTTCCCTTTGAGCAATTCATTGGGAGTCCTGTTCTTTAGTTTGTGAATTAAGCTCATGTTCAGGACATAATTTGTTGTGCTTAGAGCCTCTGCCCAAAAGGTTAGGGGCATGTAAGCATCTGCAAGAAATGTACCTGCAGCTTCAATGAGTGTCCTATTTTTACTTTCAGCTACCCCATTTTGTTGGGGAGTTCTAGGACCTGAGAAGCAATGTCTGATACCTTCCTTCTCACAGAACCCATGCATAAGAAGAGACTCAAACTCTGTGCCATGATCACTTCTGATCAATGTAACATGAGTAGAGAACTCAATCTGTATGGTCCTGAAAAATCTGTAAGAACCTTGAAGGTATTTGACTTTGATCTCAAAAAGAATACCCAATTGAACCTGCAGAAGTCATCCACTATAACCAAAGTGTAGGATTTCCCTCCTAGGCTTTGTACAGCAATGAGTCCAAAGTGATCCAAATGTAGTAAGTACAAAATCCTAGGTGAATCTCTCTTATTAACTGATTTAAAACTAGTTTTAGTTTACTTGCCTAATTGACAAGCCCTGCAGAGACCTTCCTTCTTGTAGGGACCAGAAGGTAGTCCTCTAACAAGGTTGTGTTTACATAGCCTAGCAATATTTTTCAGATTTACATGACCTAGTCTTTTGTGTCATAAGTCATTCTGATTACTAGTTAAATTAAGTAAACAGATATCAGTTTTGGTAGAAAGAAAATTTACTAAGTATATGTTGCCTTATCTACTTCCAGTTGAAATTGTTTGTTTGTTTTTATCAATAATAGAACAAGTAGACGGGTTAAAGTATACCTAATAACCATCATCACATAACTGACTTATGGAGATGAGGTTATGCTTGAGTCCACTTACATATGTCACCTTTTTGAATGTGACAGCTCCTATTCTTACTTCTCCAAATCCTTCTGACTGACCACATTTGGATTCACCAAAGATAACCTTTGGCCCCAGTTTGGACTTGTAGTTGGTTAAGATGTCCTTGCTGCCAGTCATGTGTTTGGAGCAGCAACTGTCCAGGTACCAAGTTTGATTTACCCCTGGACATCTCTTCACCTGCAATAAAAACAGTTAATGTTTTTGACCCTGGTTACCTTGGGCCCTTTGTATTGGTGATAAGAGAAGCTGGAAATAACTGAGAATTCAGGTTGGGATTTATATCCTAGAGGGTGATATCTCCTAGGTGGTATGATCCAGTCAGCTAGTGGATTTAATGGTTTCTTAGAAGTATTTAAGTTGTTGTTGGAATTATAGTTTTGATTAAGTCTTTCTGGGTTCGACGAATTGTTGTATGTTCGTCGACCAGAGTTTGACGAATTGGGTTGAGATCGTCGATCTCTGCCCAAAGAATGAACATGTTCATTCTCTATGCCCCACGTTCGTCGACCTCTACTCGACAAACCATACAAAGTTCGTCGATCGTAGTTAGACGAATAAATGTAACTATAGTTTGCATTCAGAGTTCGTCGATCTGGGTTTGATGAACTAACCCCATTTCGTCGATCTGAGTTCGACGAAAATTGCTGAACCTTGTTTTTATTAGGTGTTTTCTGGTTTTTGGTTTTCTGTCCTATGGTCTTAGAGATATTTTCTACTGTTTGTTTGTCATTTACTTTTACTTTCCCTTTAGCAGATACAAATTTTATTGGAGTTGATAAAATGTTCTTCCTGAGAATGGGGGGCAAACCTGATGGAGCACCCAAGCCTTGCTTGCCATTAAGTCTGGCATTAACAGTACTTGTGATATCCATCAGCTTGAGACTTCTCCCATTGAGAGTTTCCTCAGTTATTTGGCGTCACAAAGCTCAGTTTTTAGTGAGATTATCTTTTCATTTGCTAAGGTTAGTTCATCTTTTAACCTAATGTTTTCAGATTGAACATCCTCTAAGTTTCCTAATTTTTACCTAAGAATTTTAATTTCTTTTTCAGAGTTAATCAAATCTATGCACATTAATTTGAAATCAGATTTAAATGTTTCAGAGCTGTAGTCAAAAGAGGACATTACCTGATCTGCCTCTGATTCAAACACTCCTTCATCCTCAGATTCTTCTTCTTCTGAGTGACTTCTGGATGCATCAATTGTCATGAGGCAAACCTCCTTTCCTCTTTCTTCTTCCTCATCTTCGCTAGTGCTTGAAGATTTTGACTCATCTTCTGTCTCACTCCAGGTCTCAGCCACAAAGCACTTTTCCTTCTTCTGGTGCTTGCTGGAAGAGGGTTTGCTGATGTGCTGTCTTCTAGTTTCCTTCTCTCTTCTCTTCTCTTTATTCAGATTCTCTGGACACTCAGAGAGGAAATGCCTGGGCTTTCTGCATCCATAGCACACAACTTCTTTTATTGGTGTCTTGTCATATTTTGGCTGTCATATTTTCTTGCTGACATTCTCCTGAAATCCTTTCTGGCCATCTTGAAGAATCTCTTATCAAAGGGACTCATAAGCTCTTCATATGATGTTGTAGTCTCTGTCTCTTCAGTGGCTTTGAAAGCAATACTTTGTTCTCTTCTGGCTGCTGGAGGTGATCTTTGTTCAGCTGCCTCTCTGGTCTTTATCAGCTGCTCATTTGACTTCAGTTTACCTAATAGAGATTCAGTTGAAATCTCATTCAGGCATCTGGCCTCCTTGATGGCCATATTCTTGTATCCCATGAGCTTGGGAAGCACATCAGGATCTTGTCATTCACTTCAGTAAGAGTGATGTTCTTATGCAAGGTTTTCAGCTCATTGATAATTGAGCTTAACCTATTGTACATATCAGAAACTGTCTCAGCTTCCTCCTGCTTAAAGTTCTCATATAGGGATGTGAGATTTGATCTCCTATCCTTTCTCTCATCTGCTGATCCATCCACCATTTGGTTTAGAGAATCCCAAATGGCTTCTGCTGAGGTGCACTCAGCAACCTTCTGGAAAATATCATCTGACATAGTTTGTGTCAGGATATTCATAGCTTTAGCATCTGCAATTTTTGCTTTCTTCTGGGCTTCAGTCCACCCAGGTGGTGGGAATGCATTGTTGCTGGAAGATGTTGTAGATGTAAATGCCTGTGGGGGACCTGTCAAAATTGAATTGTGGACGTCTTCATCAATGGAATTCATGTATAACCTAATTCTTGCCTTACAGATGGCAAACCTATTAAGGTTGCAAACTGGAGGTCTAGTGCTTTCATAATCCTTGTTCTGTGTCATGGCTGTGTTTATAATTTAAATGAGAAAAAAGTGATGTGTAGATCTAACAAAGGATCTTTTGGTTCAAGATTTAACTTGTACAACAAAAGGAACCTCCGTCTGATACCAATTGAAAGTGAGAGTTAGATCTGAAATACTTTAGAGGGGGGGGGGGGGTGAATAGAGTATGCTTAAAAATTATTAAGAGCTATTACAACTTTGGCTGTAAATTAAAAGTGCAGAATTAATAAACTACCAAGCAATATACCTAAAGCACAAGCACAGCAAAAACACAAGAAAATGAGGCAACCCGACGACACAAGAATTTTATAGTGGTTCCCCAACCTTGGGTACATCCACTCTTCTACCACCCTTGGTAGGAATCCACTCAGGTTTTTGATCAGGTGCCTGACACCAATGAGCTTTTGATCAGTTGTTCAAAAACCAACCCAAGTCTTTTGATCAGGAGACTTGCAACCAAGGAATCATTTTGAAGGGAGATGACAACCCTTTATACAGTGAGGGTGAGAGATGATTATGTCTTCTCTTTCTTAATATACAACTGAGAAGACTGTGGATTGATTATAGCTTATGGCTCCCCCTGAGATGTAGAATGGATCAGGGAAAAATAAGAGCTAAGCTTCAGGGTGATAGGTCTTCAAGATGAATCCTTGACCAGCTATAATCTTCGGGAACTTCTTTGACAGATGAGAGTGATGTTGTCCTTTTGAAGTGTCCTGGAGTACTTGAAGAAAGAAGACTCTTGATATATGTGTTCTTGTTATTCTTCTTCAGGTGCTTATGAGCTTCTGGTCAAGATCTTCTGTGTATCAGAAAATGCTTCTTGTTGACAGAGTAGATTGTTCAAGCCTGAATTTTTTTGTGTGTCTCTGTATGCTTCTTAGTAAGTTGTGCTCTGTGTGAAGCTTTTTCAATGATGCTTGATTCTGTCTGTAAGTCTGTATGTCTCTGTGCGTACGTTATTCTCTTCTTCTCTATCTTTCAAAAATTTGAATGCATCTGCATTTAATGCTATAGCCTTGAGAATAATCGGCATTGATTTATTTCCCCAACTGTCCCGTGTAAAAACGGCAAGCAATAATCCTGGAGAAGACCATAATTAATGCTCCTTCTAACAGTTATAATCAGAGAATGTTAGAGCAATAATTACTCAGGAATTATCGCATTAGAGTGGGGATAGAATGCTTGAAATAATTAAGACTGGAATCGTCGAACAGTTGGCAGTATCCGTCGAACTGAGTCCACAGTTCGTCGAGCTGAGTTCCATGATCGTCGAGATGGAAGCTAAACTGCTGTCTCTTTTGATTTTTGCCTATTCGTCAAGCTGGTAAATGTGTTCGTCGACTGGAGTTCATCAATTATTCTGGAGTTGTCAAATATTCTGTGTCGACATAATTACTCCTGTGTGTCGACACAATCCTTCTGTGTGGTGTCGACATAGCCTTTCCACAATGTCAACTGATGATCTGGATGTCGACACAAATGCTTCTAGTGTCGACTTAGTTGGTATCGACATGTGCTCAAAGTGTCGACACAAGTCTTCTGGTTCCAGAATTCATCGAGCAGAGAACTGAGTTCGTCGACCTGAGACTAGAGAACAAAGTCTTGACAGAATGCTGGAGTAGTCCAAAGATTCGTCGACCAAAGAATGAAGTTCGTCAACCTAAGAACTAGGTTCGTCGACCAGAGTCTAGAGAACAGTCTGTACATAGAATGTTGAAGGTGGAGTCCAAGGATCGTCGACCTGTGACTGAAGTTCGTCGAGCTCAGCTCAGAGAAAATATCTCTAAGATCGTCGAGCTGAGAACGATTTTCGTCGACCTGAGTTCGACGAACGTCGAACTCATCTTACTTAGTTTCTTGAGAAATCTCTGAATCTCTGGAAAAACTCTAAGTCTTGAGTCTCTAGCAGTCTGATGTTGGCTTGTCCATGTGATTTTGACTCTTAGGACTTGGCCTAGACTCTTGGACACAACTTTGACCCTCGCTATACATATTGGGTCACATCATCCTAAGTTAGTGAACCTAGCCCAAATCAAACTAGGTATCCAACAGTGGGATCCAGTCCACACCATTGAAGATCTTCTTTTGTCATTGAAGATGTGACTTCATCATCTTCCTAAGTCCTGGGAAACTGTAGTGTCTTCCTCAGATGCTTCTGGGTAAGTTTCACCATGCTTCCTTGAATTGATGACCTAATCTTCAATCCAGTTGAATCCAGGGTTGTTGTGGTACAGAATTCAAGAACCTCCATCTTCCAAATCTTGATAGGTTCTGAAACTAGATATTTTAAACCACTTTCTTTGATTAGGGTTATCACATCTCTGATCTCAGTCGTAGCACTCTCAAAAGCATTGTGAACCAATTCATAGCCTTCGTTGATGTTGTTTTCCAAATTTTGGCGCCATTGGTGACGAGAAATTTGAGGAGAAAAGAGATGAAGGTTTGTCGACACAAAGTTTTGGTCTCGAAAATATGAGAGCGTAGTTGACAAAGTTGTTCTGTGACCTATTTATATGTTAGTCAACACAAAAGGTCAAAAGACCGGGTAATAAATACTTAATGTGTCGACATTGTATAGATTGTGTCGACATAGACTTCTAATGTCTCAACATAGTCAGACAACACTATTTGTCGACACAGTTTGCGATGTGTGGCCACAGACTTCTTAATAGTCGACTCTAATATCTTCGTGTCGACATAGATGATTGTATGTGTTGACAAAACTATCTAATTGATAGAACTTCTATGTGTCGACACCAAACTCCGAGTGTCGACACCACTAACTCACCACTATTTTGTTTTGTCGACACAACTTTCCTTATGTGTCAACACAAACTACTATATGTCGACACAGATTTCCTTTTGTGTCGACATCAACTACTATATGTCGACACAGATTTCCTTTTGTGTCGACATTGAATTACTTAGTCAGATTTACTAAGTTACTCTAGATTTAACATGGCTAATTCAATTTTAAAATAATTGAATTTAGTTTCATCTACTGGTTTAGTAAACATGTCAGCAATTTGATTATTTGTGGTGACAAATTCCAAACAAATAACTTCTTTTTCAACAGGTTCTCTAATAAAGTGAAATCTAATTTCTATATGCTTTGTTCTGCTATGTGATACATGATTTTTAGCAATAGAAATAGCACTTGTGGAATCACAAAATAGTGGAGTTTTACTCACCTTGAGACCATAGTCTTCAAGTTGATGTTGAATCCATAAAAGCTGAGCACAGCAGCTGCCTGCAGCAACATACTCAGACTCTGTAGTGGAAATTGCCACACTTGTCTGCTTCTTACTGCTCCATGACACCAATGTACCACCTAGAAACTGACATGTGCCAGTGGTGCTCTTTCTATCTTCTTTGCAACCTGCAAAGTCTGCATCTGAAAAACCAGTCAGTAGAAAGTCTCTATTCTTAGGTACCAAAGTCCAAGATTAGGTGTGCCCTTAAGATATCTCAAAATTCTTTTAACTGCAGTATAATGAGATTCTTTATGGCTTGCTTGGTACCTAGCACATATACACATGTAGCATACATGATGTTTGGTCTACTGGCAGTTAAGTATAGAAGGGAGCCAATTATCCCTCTATACAAAGACTCATCTACAGGTTTTTCTGCATCATCTTTGACTAAAGGCATACTTGTCCCCATTGGAGCTCTCATGGTTGTGGATGACTCCATATCATATTTCTTAATTAACTCCTTGGTGAACTTAGATTGTGATAGGGATAAGCCATCATCAGTCTATCTTACTTGGTGTCTCAAGAAGAATTTGAGCTCACCCATACTGCTCATCTCAAACTTTCCTTGAATAAGTTTTGCAAACTTTCTACAAAGATTGTTTTCTGTAGATCCAAAGATTATGTCATTAACATAAATCTGGACTAGGATCATCTTGCCCTTTGACTCCCTAAGTAATAAAGTCTTGTCTATTTTCTCCCATGAGAATTTATTTTCAATGAGGAAGGTAGACAATGTTTCATACCATGCCCTAGGGGCTTGTTTCAAACCATATAAGGCTTTCTTAAGCCTATAAACATAATCAGGATAAAGTGGATCAACAAAACCTGAGGGCTGATTAACATAGACTTCTTCTTTCAAATTACCATTTAGGAATGCTGACTTGACATCCATTTGGTATACTTTGAACCCTGGAAAGCAGCAAAGGCAAGGAATAGCCTTATTGCTTCCAACCTTGCCACTGGGGCAAATGTCTGATCAAAGTCAATGCCCTCTTCCTGTCTATAACCTTTGGTAACCAGTCTTGCTTTGTTCTTCACTATGATGTCATTTTCATCTACTTTGTTCCTGTAGATCCACTTAGTCTCAATAATATTAAGATCCTTTGGTTTTGGAACCAGATCCCATACTTTACACCTTTTGAATTGATTCAGCTCCTCCTACATTGCATCAATCCAGTTGGAGTCTTGTATGGCTTCTTCAAATCTTTGGTTCCATCTATGACAGGAAACTTGAGCAAAGCACTGTGTTCATGTATTTGCTTCTAGTTTGCACACCATGTCTTGGATCACCAATAATTTGGTGTGCTGGATGATCCTTTAGATTCCTTTTGCTGGAGGCATTCTATCAGCAATTCGAACTTCTTCAATTTTTCCACCATGCTGAACTTCATTGTCTTCAATGTCAGCTTGTTTACCTTGTACTCCCCCTGGACAGCAACCATCATTTTCCTCATCCTGCCTTGCAGTTTGGTCCTCATTAATGGTCAGCTTGTCCAACTTTTCGTTTAAACCTGTTGAGCTACAAGAATTGCTAGATAACTCACAATTATATAGCTCAGATTCATCAAACACTACATGAATAGATTCTTCTACAACTTGTGTAGTTAAGTTGTAGACCCTATATTCCTTACTATTATTGTTGTACCCAACAAAAATCTCATCTTGGGATTTGGCAGCAAACTTAGTTAGGAGAGACTTGCCAGTGTTAAGCACATAACACGTGCTACCAAAGATCCTAAAGTAGGATATGTTTGGTTTTCTGCCCTTCATAATCTCATAGGGTGTCTTTTTGTGGCTCTTAGTTATGGATAATCTATTGAGAACATGACAAGCAGTATTTACTGCCTCAGCCTAGAAATATTCTGGGAGAGAAGTGTCACTTAGTACAGTTCTACCAGCCTCAATAAGAGTCCTATTCTTTCTTTCAGCAATTCCATTTTGTTGAGGTGTTCTAGGTGAGGAGAATTACTGATGAATCCCTAGTTCTTCATAAAACCTTGTCATACATTCAACTAAAATTCAGTTTCATGGTCACTTCTGATTTTGACCACTGAATTGTTAAATTCATTCTGAATTTGTTTAACAAAGTTATGAAAGACAGTAGGGTTTCAGATTTCTGTCTCAAAAAGAAAACTCATGTAAATCTAGAATAGTCATCTACTACCACAAAAGTATAGACTTTCCTACCTAGACTATGAAATAGCATAGGATCAAATAGATCCATATGCAAGAGGTACAAACACCTCATAGAGTCTTTGTATCAAGACTATGAAAAAAGGATTTGGTCTGCTTGCCTTTTTGACAAGCTGAACATATACCCTCTTTTATGGACTTAAACTGAGGATCATTCCTCACTAACTCTAAACTTTAGAGTTGGCCTATAGTCTTATAGTTCAGATGAGCTAGCCTCTAGTGTGCGATTGGACACACTGAGATGCTTTCTCATCTGCAACTAAATATACAGGAGAGTTCATGTTTTCATAATCAAAATTTAGACAATAAACATTCCCTTTTTTATAACCAGACAAGATCACTTTCTGATCACTTGTCCTTTTAATCTGACACCCATTCTTAATAAATGAAGTGTCATACTCAAGATCACTCAGCTGACTTATGCTTATCAAGTTATGTTTCAAATCTTTTACATAAGCCACTTGAGTGATTGTTATAGAACTAGTAGAGATGTTACCAAACCCTTTTTTGACCCCTTTTTCTGATCCAGCAAAGATCACTTTGGGCCCACTCTCTATGGGAGTATAGTCCTTTAATATTCTTCTTGTTCCAATCATTTGCATGTAACATCCACTGTCCAAGTACAATATATGGGTATGGCAACTTGGACCCACCTGCAGCAAATAAAATTAATTTACCTTAGAACCCCAATATTTATTGGGTTCTAGGTTCAAGTTAGATTAAAACTTGATATTCTTACCAGCATCCTTCCTCGCAGGTAAGCTGGCATTCTTCCTGACACTGGTATTGTGCCAGCAATCCTTGGCATAATGCCCTATCTTACCATAGCACCATCATTCATATCTACTATACCTCTTTTTAGGTACAGTGTTAACAGCATTGTTGTCAGCTATTCTTAACACTTTTGGTACAGTGGTTCTTTGCTTGAGTGCTGGAGCTACACCCTTGTCATTCAGAATATCAGGATTACCATAACCGTGTATGATTTCATGATCATATCTATTAGTTGGCTGCCACACTTTTCTGAAGGAAATGAGGGGTTTGAAGGCTAGTGGTTGTACTGGGGCTTTGCCTTTTCTTTCAAATTGGCAGCCCTTGAATTTCCCTTAAAGCCCAATCTTGTCTTACCCATTTTTGGGAATAAAGTCATCAATTAAAGGTAAGACTGATTTGGCTTAGAGAATTTAGCCAACAGATCCTTTTCCCTCTGAAGTTTGACTTCCAGACTTTTGATTTGATCATTTTTGAATTTAATAGTACCCATCTGAATAACAGTTATCTTTTTCAGTTTGGCTACTTCATTCATCTTTAGATCCAACATTTTTTCTGAATATAATGCATCCAGCTTAAGAGCAGCAATTTCCTTGGCTTGTGCGTTGTTAAGGATTTTGCTTTTCTTAAGTGCTTGCAGCAGATCACCATATTCATCAATAAGTTGAAGAACATCTCCTTCAGATTAAGATTCATCCACATCTCTTGATGCAGATGCTTCTGATTCTGATCCAGTATAGTAATCAGAAACTATTGAAGAATTGTTTACCTTACTAGAACCAGGCTGATACTGGACACTGATCTTCTTCTGTCAAGGCCATCAGCCCTTTACAACAATATTCTTCAATTCCATTTACTGAGTCCAGCAATTTCAAGAACTCAGTCTCTTCTACATCCTCTTCAGTTGCCAACAGTCCTATGTATGCTTGAGCTTCAGCTTCAGCCTCAGAATCTGATGATGAAGAATCTGACCAGCTTTTTTCCTTCTTTGCAACAAATGATTTCTCCTTCTTGCCCATTATTTTTTAGTTTCTTCTTGTCATTAGATTCTTTCCTTTTGTCAGGAAAATCAGCTACCACATGTCCAGGCCTATTGCAAAAATAGCAAACAATCTTAGTTGAAGATAATTTACTAGGTTTAGAGCCATACCTGTCCTTCCTAGACGATTTCTTTTTCTGATAGTAATCATCCTTGGATTGTGAGGAGGATGGTTTGGATCTCCACTATTTCTTATTCAAGAACCTTTGAAATTGTTTTGAGAAAGCAGCTAAGTCTTCATCAGAATTTGGACTATCTAATGTGTGACTGCCAGAACTTTCTGAAACTACTTCTGCAGCTTTCTTAGAGAAGATGGAGACATCCTCCTAACCTTTCTTATGGCTTCAGTCTTGAAAGCCATTGACTTATCTCTGTAATCAACTTTATTAATTTTCTCCTCCTCCTTTCTAACCATCAACTGCATCACATATGAGAGCAGTTTGCCAAATAATGTAGGAGGTGAGATTTTTGCTAGTCTGGTCACTTCCCTAATGACACATATCTTGGTGTCACAGTCCTTAGTTAATGATCTCAGAAATTTATCATTTATCTCATATGTGCTGAATACTCTTCCATATGACATCAATTCATTAACTATTCTGAAAAACTTCTTGTAACATTCAGTTATGTTGTCTACTTTAGATTGTCTAAAACTTTCATACACCTGATTCAACATAGACTTTATGTCTTCTCTCACTTCTTCTGAACCCTCCATGTAGACAATTAGGGTGTCCCACATTTCTTTGGAGGTCTTGTAGTGAATCAAATTTGGAATGTTGAATCATCTATAGAATTTACTATTATATTCTTAGCTCTCTTATCCATAGTAGACAAGATGATCTCATCCTTTGTCATTTCAGAATACTCCTTTGGGGTCCTGAGATTTGCATCAAGTACTGAGACTTACATTGGGATGAATGACCCTTCTTTGACTGTCACATAGATTCTTGGATCTGAAGCTTCCATAAACAGTCTAACTCTTTCTTTACATATGCCAAAAATCTCTTTCTTGCATATAAGTAACTTCATGGAAAGAAACTCCTTATGATTCTCAATGGAACACATTTTGCCTAATACACCTAGAGGGGGGGTGATCTACTCAGACTGTTAAATCTATTCTTTGAGTAAACTCCCTCTGATACCACTTGAAAGAACTGGTTTCAAGATGTCCTAAACACATGGGGGGGGTGAATAGGTTCAATTCTTTTTCTAACTTAGGCAGACAAATCTATTTAATTTAGCAATTTATTCAGCAGATTTCACAACACAGCATTCACATACACACAACATTCCACAGATTGCACACCAGATTTATAGTGTTTCCCCAAATGATAGGTACATCCACTTTCCCCCTTCGCCTATCTAGCAGTGTACTAGATTCGGCCTAACTTCCTTATTCCTTCTCAGATCCGCAGATCTTACAGCTCAGAACCAAGAATGGTTCCAACAACTCAGAGTGAATCCACACTCCTATAACTCGAGCACAAGCCCTACCTCAGCATCTTTCACAGGCCTACAACTCAGAGTGACACCCCACTCCTACAACTCAGGCAAAATCCCTACCTCAGCCTCTTTCACAGGCCTACAACTCAGGGAACAGATTCCCCGACCTCAGGCACTCAACCCTACCTCAACCTTTATAATTTAGTCCTACAACTCAGAGAAATAAATCTCCTACACTCAGATCTATTAAAAATCCTACAAAAGTTATTGATGAAAAGATAACAATATCTTCAACCAGATGGAGAGAGAATTGGTTGAAGGCGTCTTAATCAATTCTTGATAGAACTGATTACTTAAGGATCAACCTGTCTTAACTTCTTCAAAGCTTCTTGAATCTAAACAAAGTTGGGTTGATCTTCTTGGTGTTGGACTTGATCTTCAATTAGCTTCCTTCTTATTCAAAAATTAATCTGAATTCTTCTTCTGAATTGATTTGAATTCTTCTGGAAGACTGTTCAGGATCTGCCTTCACTGGATGAGGACTTCTCTCCTTCTTGTTTTCCTCTCTCTATAATCTGTTGACTATTTCTTCTTTCTCTTCTTCTGGATTCTCAATCCTTCAGAGATTATTCTTTATTCACTGATCGTGTTCACGATCACTTCTTCACAATTGAAGATTGTTGATTGGCTGTCTATTATTGAGAGAGCATATCTATATATATGCTTCATCCATGGTTACCGACTGTTCCAGTTCCAAACGGTCTTTTGACACCTCTAACAGATGTGACAGCAATGTCAGTAATGACAACTGTCAAGTCTCCAGTTTTATAACTTCAACCTTCATTGGACTTTGACTCAGCAACAGAGAATGTCGAGTGAATACTTCACATGTGTCGACACACATAGTTCATATGTCGAGAAAAGTCTTGATGATGTCGACACAGCTTCACTTTTACTTCTCGACACAAATTCTGTGGAATGTGTCGACACAAGTCCTGTGTATCGACACAATCACTCCTTGTCTTGACAAAGTTGGTGTCGACAGAATTCTGGTGTTTGTCGACACAAGTTCTGTGTGTCGACACAGTCGTTGTCGACAGAATTCTGGAATGTGTCGACAGCTTCTCTGTGTGTCGACACAAATTCTGGGTGTCGAAAAAATCTGGACCTTGGTGTCGACACAGCGTTGTCGACAGATTTTCTGTGTGTCGACACAGATTCTGGGTGTCGACAGAATCTGACCCTTGGTGTTGACACAACCATTCCCAAGTGTCGACACTTGTACTTAGAAAATTTTCTTCCATTTTCTTAACCTGCACATGATAACTCAACACAACATCAAATACAACTTGATGCATATCATTGAGTTAGGTGAGGCTTCTCAAAATATGGTACACATTTTCCAATGTACCGAATAGAGGTCGCGACCTGCCTTAGCCCTCTTTGGTTCTGGCGGATAGACTTCTCTATCCGCACATGCTGCGTAGCTATGGCGTTCTCCCAGGTCTAACCACCCAGGTCGCCCAGCATCCCTTCATTCTTCAGGGGCTGCGGAGTGCTTCCACAGTCTGCCCCTGCAGGCCATGCATTAGGTCGGCTAAACACGGAATGGTTCCCTCAATTCTAACAGGTTCAGACTACCCAACTATGTGACGGACTCGCATTGCTATCCGCCCAGACCACTCGGTACTCGCATGCTCAGCAGGAGGCAAGGTCTGCTCTTCAGCCCGGTCCTGCAGGTCGCCCGGATAGCAAGGCTACGTTATCGCCAGGTGACATCCCTTTCGACATGTGTAGATAGTTCTCTGCTACGTCCCAGTCCGCCAGGATATAGGCGACCAGCCTCCAAGTCGCCTAATAGAGGCCGATAACTCCACAGGGCCCACAAGCGACAAGCGCAGGCCTCCCAGCAGGGGCGACAAGCCTGTGTCGAATAGGAGACGGATTTCAGTAGTAGTGGCGACCTGTTCCTTCAATCTGCCAGGTAGCCAAGTGTGCGACCAACTCTTCAGTCGGCCAGCAGTTGGTAGACTTGATCTCAGTCCGCCTGAGAAAGGACTGCAGCAGGAATGACACCGCTTGTCACAACCCTCATTTTCACAGCTTTTAATAACTTATCAGAGTAAGGGAAAATGAGCGTCAGGATGCCACATCAGTAGGGGATAATTGCGGATGCTCAGGCAAACACCTACTTTACAATGAAGGTGTTTGTCTGAGCGTCCGCAGTTATCCCCTGCTGACGTGGCATCATGATGCACATTTTCCCTTACTCTGATAAGTTATTAAATGCGGTGAAAATGCAGGTTGTGATAGTTGGTATCATAGGGAGGTTACAGTCACCACCCGTATTTTCACCGCTTTTAATAACTTAAAGAATCCTTCTTCATGATAAAGTAGGTGTTTGCCTAAGCGTCCGCAGTTATCTCCTGCTGACGTGGCATAATGACGCTCATTTTCCCTTACTCTGATAAGTTATTAAATGCATTGAAAATGCGGGTTGTGACACTACTTCACCAGACCACACAGTATGTAACGCCCCACTCGTCACATGGTATATAACGTTTGGTCCGGTCGGGGCCCCACGCTATATGTCACAGACACGCGGCGGAATTACTTGTGGAAATCAAAATCGACTCGCATCCTAACTCAATCCATTCTAGTGCAGCATTTTACGTTAACATGAACTCAACTCAGAGAATGTCCACTACTATATAAATGCCACATTTATATATCAAAACCAGGATTGTATACAACTCACACACACTGGCCTTAAGTCCTTAACAAGTTTCTCTTTTTACAAATACATTTTCGTACATTGGCACGCAGGCCGGCCACACATTAAATCCAACCACGTTTCTTCGCACGGCCTTCAAGGGGCTTTAGCATCAAGCCTCCATTCCGCTCAAGCAATTCAATGTAATCATCAATACCTGCAATTCATTATCCAATGAGAGCGGCAAAAAAAGTAACGGTCAGCTTTAGTTGACCACTTATAACAACCCTACCCCTTTTCTCGGGGCAGTGGTTCCTTTCTTGTATACATTTCCATATCATAATCATTTTAATCTAGCAAATCTACTAATCACAATCACATCACAAATGTCGGTATCCACTAGACGCTCCGTGCACTCAGGGCACCTTACGGTGTATAGGACTCCGTGGCAACACCACCGATTAGAGGTCATTAACATGTTGGCTGGCCAGTCCTAGTCCACCAGCGCGCAGACCGGCGATATTCTGCCCAGACCACTCAGAGGTGAGAACCTCACGACAAACTTGAGCATTAACAAATCGATCCACCATTACGGTACAGCAAGTAGGGTCTGCCTCACTTCCTCCCACACCTTGCCATATCGACCTCCCGTAATCAGGGCAAGTCAGCCTTTCCCGTTGCCCAAACTGTCAGTAGCGCAGTACTATATGTGGGTCGGCCTTCCATCCTGATTACTACAGCTTTTCGCTCTCCCAGCGCCATTAACGCTCACACCACAAGGTGCTTACACAAAGCACCCCAAATCCATCCAACCATTCATTCACACATTCATACACACCATCCAAAGTTATAAAGCATGCACAGTGATAAAATCCACAGAGTCTTCTCCGGTTTATCCATAATCATCACTAATCCAGACTATCCCTCTAGATGAGCTTCACACAGTATGCTTATGCCGTACTCCACACTTCCGGCTCTAGATGCAAACTCAACCAAGGAATCACTTCCGCGATCCACCTCTTGGTGGAGGATTCCACACACATGCATAAAGTGTGGACTTAGATGTCCAAGAAGGAGATCGTTACCCTTGAAGATCGCTTCGGCGCCATGAAGTAGCCGAATGGAAGTCACTGCCTCAGCTTTGCCTTCACAAAACCGCTCTCGGATCTTCAATCCGCACTTCACAGCTCCTTCAGCAGGTGGTTCTCCTTCCTCCTTTCCTTCCCTTGGCCTTTCTGTCTTTCTCTCTCTTGGAATGAGAAGAAGAAGAAGTAGATGAAATGAAGAATTAATTCTGCATTTTGGCATTAAAACAGCAAGGAGAAATCTGAGCCATCAGATCCCATAGGAAGAAAAGGAACGGCCAGAAAATTCCCAGAAAATCGCTCTCTCGGGTATGACACGCCCTGTGACACGCCCGTGTCACAGGCCGTGTCTCCTAAGCGGTGCACGAACCGCCTTACCCAACCTTATCCATAGTAAGGTGACACGCCCATGTCACGCCTGTGTCAGCCTACTCACGCCTGTGACACGGGGCGTGTAACCCACTCGAGACCTACTCGAGAGGATTTACTCGAGAGAAAACCAACTACTCGAGTACCCAGACAGGACATGCCCGTGTCACAGGGCTGACACGCCCGTGTCACCCCCTCTTACTCGAGTACGTTTTCACGTACTCGAGTACATGTCGACCTACACGAGAACTACTCGAGTATGAGTGGGACACGCCCTGTGACACGCCGTGTCACAGGTCGTGTACCCTCTACCCGACAATCGTCGAGCGCAGTTCGTCGACCTAGAGATAGTCACCGGCTAGGGGAGGACAAGCCCTGGGTCACGCCCCCGAAACGCCCGTGTCACAGGCGTGTACCTCCCGAAAATTCGTTGACCGAACTTCGTTGAACGCACTCAACCCAAGCATGACACGCCCGGGGACACGCTCGTGTCCCAGGCCGTGTCAACCAATCTTTTTCTGTTTCTCAAATTTGGGCTGTTACAACCCTCCCCTCCTTCAAAGAAATTTCGTCCTAGAAATTTGTCTCACTCCAATCAGCCACACAACCACTGAATGTTACACCATTCGCAACCATGCACGCGAACAAAGCGAGTCGGGTTTGAGCTCAGTGGCCACGGCTTGTCTCACCCCAAGGCATCGCACAAACAAACCAAACATACCACACCTATGTATAGCACATCCCTAACTTCTATCTGTGCACATGCAGCCACAAAATTTATATAGTGATCGAAAAATAAACACATCATCGAGCTATATCATAATCGAGCGATCACTTCCATATCACACGGGTGCACCAACATTTCAACATATAACTTGACATATAACATATACAACATTATTCACATCCCCAAAATAATACAAGTCACTATCCTTACCTCTGCTCAGCCTCTCAATTTTGCATTGCTCGCGTAAGAGCCAAATTAAACACTCGAGGCTGAATTTTACCAACTGAGCTTTGCGGCTCTTGTATTTCCAAATTTTGCAATCGAGGTTGCGTCCGGGATGCAGATGACTCGGTCACTGCTTTACCCTTGTCTTCATAAGATGCACCTGTCTTTGTTTCACTTCTGGAAGGGCCACTAAAACAATCACGGGCAATATGGCCCGACTTTCCGTACTTAAAACATTTGCGTATTTCACTTCGTCCTTGCCCATAGGTTGCCCCAGACGAAACAAGAGACGGAGTTGATTCAGTCCTGGACTTTTTCTTCTCTCATCTCTTAAACTCCAACTGTTCTGATTGTGGCACTTTAACCTCTCCCTTTTCCACTGCCAGTGTAACGTCCCGAATCGCACGAGGCCCCTCGTGCGTGTTTTTGAGTCAGGAGAGCTGACTAGGGTTCATGGGGAGTGCTGACAACAGGGCAGCACATGTAAAAAGGAGGAGAAATTAGACAAGCATGAGACGCGGGTAGAGACAAGGGCGTGTCCCTACCCGTGTGCGTGTGCGTCGAGCTGAACTCAACGAGGCATGTCGAGATTGGCGAGCTGTGTCGACATCATGTGACACGTGTAGAGACACGGGCATGTCCCTACCCGTGTGTTTCGAGTTACACTCGACAGGGCGTGTCAAGACTGGCGAGCTGTGTCGACATCATGTGACACGGGTAGCGACACGGGCGTGTCCCTACTCGTGTGTGTCGAGTTACACTCGATGAGGGGTGTCGAGATCGATGAACTGCGCGTCGACTTCGATGAAATAACATGACACGGGTAGAGACACGGGCGTGTCCCTACCCGTGTGCTACAGTCGACGATTTTGATCGAGATCGACGAACAGTTGAGTTCGTCGAAATGTATCCGAGAAGGAACGGCCAGGGAACACAGTCGTGTCATGTGGACACGGGTAGGGACACGGGTCGGGACACGAGCGTGTCCCTACCCTTGTCAACTATTGAACCGACACGGAAACTGTCGTTGCCGCTTCGCCCAGGCAGGACACGGGTAAGGACACGGCCGTGTCCCTACCCGTGTCACTTTTCATATATAAGGAGGAGAGAAAACCCTAGCCATTTCCACGCTCACTTAATCCCTGTTTTCTGAGAGAACTTCTGTAAAAGGAGAACTGCAAGAGAAAGTTCTAGGGAGGGAAAATCCACCATCGCAGTGAAGGAGAAGATGCCGCCGAGGAGAACTACGCGATTCATGGCCGGAAATGGTGGTACCGCTGGAATCCATGTGAGTTTACTACCCTCTACCTTGGTGCTAGATCTGTAGATATTTAGGCGAGACGTCGACTCAAAAGAGTCTTGACATGTGAGAAGATGCTTTCTCTAGGGGAGGCCAATCTGGGGCTTGTGCTCTTGGTTAGTGGTGTCTTCAACCTCTCCGATCTTCTATATGGAGATGGGGATGGTTTCGTGAAGAGTAAAGGCCTCTTGAGGGTGAATAAGGGAGGATATTTCCTGGAATGATTTGGGAAGATCGCCTTGAGGAGGAAGGTGAACCGATGCTGTTCATTCCGCCTTAAGATGCATGCAGAATCTGTATTCTGCGCGCAGCGATATTCGTGGCCATTTTTAAGCATGATATGACCAGATCTGGGCTTTAGGCTAAACACGAAAGTTGAAGCCCTTTCAACTATCTTTCCAACGAATGGTTGCACGACTTCAGGCAAAGTCTGTAGCCATGGGAAAGTCTAAACACCAATGGAGTTCAACAAATCCAGCATGCAGAAATTGTGTTCTATACACAGCGGACTTCATGTCCGATTTCAAATAGGATAATATCAAATCTGGGTTGAGGTCTGAATACGGAAGTTGTAGACCACGGAAAGACCTTTCCATAGTGGGGTTACATGTCTTCACCGGATTCCTGTAGCCTCAGAAATCTCAGGTCGAATTTGCTGTCCAGATTCAAACTGCACCTAAATTCTGGGCTTATATAAGATGGATTTGGATTGGGTGGAATTAATATTGCAAGTTACTTGTCTTGGATGAACTCTTATGATTAATCATTTGTTGCATGATAGATGTAGCTTATTAAACTGATTTCATATAATCAGATTGTGAAGCAATCTTATTTAAATGATTTGACTTGATAGGAATGAAAGGTTGATATTTGTGCGCATCATGTTTATAATATGTCATTATCATATGAAAAGTGTGATAGATCTTTATATGTACATCATGTTATATTATGTTGTCATTATTTGGAAAGTCATGTAGAGGAATAAATTATGGTCATGAGTAAGGTTGACTAATGAAATGAGTTTAGTAGTACAATACTTAGAGCGTCGTCTCCCCCGGGTAGTATTGTGAAGGGATGTAAGTGCGGTGTTGACCGTCACTTGTTTGGTTGTGTTGAGATAAGGTGTGGATGGATGGTTGGGCTGTGTCTTCATGCTTACTTTCGAGGCCCCTTCCATGTTATGTTATGTGGCATTTGCATGCTGTGTGAGTCGACACGCAGTGTCGTAAGCCTGGGTTAAGGATAGTGTGGCAGGTCTACGGGCTCGCCAGTCGTCACACCGACGGGAGTAGACAGTTAGAATTTTGGCGGTTGGGCTGTGTCCTCGGTGTTCACGTCCCGGGGCCCCTTCTGTGCCAAGTGAATGGTTGGGCTGTGTCCTCGTGCTTGCTTCCGAGGCCCCTTCCGAGTCACGCAAGGCCAGTTCGGGTTGTGTTCTTGGTGCACATCTACCCAAGACCCCGCTGGGCTATAGTACGCATGGGCTCCGCTGTTGTATTCTTAGCATTGAGGCATACGGAGGCCTACTTGAAGTAGTGTGGATACCCGCCTAGTAGTAGAAGTTCTCGTTCTACTGTCACCGCCTGGCCACGGTGGCTGATGCCTGAGAGGTTAGCTTCCTGCTCGAAAAGTGGGAACTGTAGTCTGTGTCGACATAACAATTGCATGGGTGTGATCATGGGTGAGTCATTGCATAGTATTCGTAGCATTTCATAACATTGCACAACAAGATCCTCATCGTATAAGTTTGTATAGGCACTCTTATACGATGAGTTACCTTATGTAACCCGACCCTTAACTTATAAGTTTGTATGAGCATTCTTATAAGTTAAGTTACTTTCCTACTGTTACTTATACATGTTAGTTTGTTGTAGCTCTTAAATATTTGATATACATGTTGTTGATACTCTTACACTACTTCCACATGCTTGTACTTCCTTTACTTGCATACTTATTATATATTGTACTCTTGTTCCTTTTCCCTCCCGGTGCCAAGGAGTCGCGGGGGGAGCGAATGTGAAACCACTTAGTCGTTTCGACTAACGGTTGCTACGTCTTCCTTTTTAGGAGGTCACATCGCAGGTAGAGCAGCCGCAGACTATGCAGCATGACAACCAGGCCAGGACGATAGGGCCTGAAGTGACGGTGTCGTCGATACCGTCGGTTACGGATGTTAGTATTTTGATACTCTGAAGTAGCCCATTTGGGCAATGTTTAGTTGTACTCTGATATGTTGTAGAAGCATGTTTAGCTTCTCCTTTATTGATGTATTTGGACATTGTTACTTAGTGTGGATTTTGACTTCTCTTGCTTAATATTTGGTTGGGTTGGCATGTTCTATTGATATTGTTGTAGCCGGAGAAATAGGCGTTGTGGTACAGGTTATCCGTGTGCTAATGCTACCGCAAGGCAGCTGTTCGGGCATAAGACTCCCCCTTCGTGCCGTGTTTTGGGATACGGGAGGGGGGGTCTTACAAATGGTATTAGTTTCCACGGTCCTCAACTAAAGAAGTCATTCAACAATGGTGCCACCCCCATTTGATTAGTCAGTTTGGGGACAAACTGACTTAGCGGAAGCAGTGGTGTGCCCATATGTAATTCAAGCTAAGTGTGTCCAACTTTGACCTTAATATTAGCCAACCTGACCATACGTTTGTGTTTTATGTGTAGATTACAGCGCTCGTTGAGCAGGTGAGAGGCACTCCTACGCCATCCATACCCACTCCCACTCAGTTCCAACAATCTGAGTTGGGGCAGACGCTCACTGCCATCCTCGATGCTTTTAGGGTGCAACAGCCTCCGGTGCAACAACAGGATCCGGGTTCTAACTGGCTGAGCACTTTCGGGCTCTCTCACCTCCCGCTACCTCGGGATATAGACAGCCATACTTACAGAGGAATGGATAGACACGGTTCAGGAATGTTGGCCGGTATCCGTTGCCCGGCCAACATGGCAGTGACATTGGCCGTGTCCGTCTTGACTCACATGCTAAGAGGTGGTGGAAGTTGAAAGTGCAGCTAGATCTAAAATACTCTAGAGGGGGGTGAATAGAGTATGGTGCTTAAAAACTTTTTACAACAGTTGTTGTAATTTGAGTGAACAAGAAGCAAATATTAAATCTAATCACAGAAAAACTATCTAATCAAAGTAACCTACAAAAGAAATTAATCACAGATCCTAACTAATCACAGATCACAGCCAGAAACAAAAATAAAGACAAGCAAGCAGAAGACACAAGGAGCTATAGTGGTTCCCCTAAACTTGGGTACATCCACTCTTCTACCATCCTAGGTAGGAATCCACTACAGGATGAGTTGATCAGGTGTCCTGGGCACCAATGAGCTTTTGATAAGGTACTCAAAAACCAAATCAGATTTTTTGATCAGGTGTCTTGCCACTAATGAGCTTTTGATAAGGTGCTCAAAAACCAAGCACAAACTTTTGAAGCGAGTTTGAAAAACCCTTTACAGAGATGGGGATGAGAGAGTGATGGAAGTCTTCTCTTTCTCAAAGCAGCTGAGAAGACTATGAGGATTTTGATGTTGTCAAAGCTCCCTTGAGATCTGTAGTTGATCAGGAAATGAAGCTTTGTTGTAGGGTGATAGGCCTTCAGAAATTTGATCTCCAGCAATTGATTATTTTAGCAATAGCTGAAATGTTAGGTGTCTGGATTCTTTGAATGAAGATGGCCTTGAACACTTGAATCAAAAGGGATCTGAAGATTTCAGTTTTGTTGATCTCCTTTGGTGTATGTTCTTGTATGAATTCTTTTAGACAGAGAATGTCTACAGCTCTTTCTCTTGTGAACAGTTGGTGTTCAGAAATATGTTGTTCCAGAGAAAATTGTAGCAGAGAATGTTTTTTTCTTCTTCTACTTCTTGTTCTTCTTGATCTTGTGCACTCTCTACTGATGATATCAGAGATCAAAAATCTTGTGTTTTATTCCCTGGTTCTGAATAGAAAATGATCCTCTGTCAAGAATAGTCATTGGCCTGTCATTAAATGACTTCCTTAATTGCAAATTTCTTCTGAGGGAAAGTCCAAAGAAACATTCCTTGATAATCCCTTGAAACTTGGTCCAGAATAAATGAAAACGGCTAGAAAATCTTCTGAATTAATTGCTGAGAATAACTCCTTAACTGTTCTGAATTTGAATCTTGAAAATCATTCAACTCTTCAGAAAATCGTCGAACTGAGCTCCACTATCGTCGAACTGAGCTCAGCGATTTGGACTTAGACAGCAACAGAGATCGTCGATCTGAGCTCAACTATCGTCGAACTGAGCTCAGAGATAGAGAATCAATACTGAAGTCAAGATCGTCGAACTGAGCTCGAAGATCGTCGAATGGAGTTCGACGATTTGTTGAAGTTGAGCTCAGCGATCGTCGAATGGAGTTCGACGATCCGTCGAAGTTGAGCTAGATGATCGTCGATTGGAGTTCGACGATTCGTCGTACTGAGCTCGACGATATGACTTAGTCTTCAAACTGAAAATCCTTGGTCTTGAGGGCAGCTTCCAAACCTAACTACTAACCCTTAGACTCAATTCTAGTTGACCTTTAGATCTATACAGGAGGTCAAAAATAGGTTTCCTAAAGACATAGTGATCCTGACCCAAATTAGTAATAGGGTGTTCCAACAATCTCCCCCTATTTGGGTTAGGATTACTATTTACAGAATTTGAAAAAATAAAAGAATCAACAATATACAAAGCAACAATACACAACGATAAGCAGAATCACAGATATATTATCCCAGACAGAAATCAAAAATCAGAATAATTATCACCTTACATAATTATTCTTTCCCTTTGCTCTTTATAAGTTTGATTTCTCTATTAGGATTGAGAGCTTTTTTCTTTGACCTTCTGTCATCTGCTGCACCTAAAGAAGTTTGTTGTTTGTGCCTGAGAACCACAGCTTCAGGATGTAGCTCCATATATCTTTCAGAATCAAAGAATTTGCTTGAAGCATATCTTTCCAGTTCTTTCTTTCTTTGTTCAGACAATGTAGTAAAGCTTGAGGTATCTCTGCCTTGCTCTTTAGCTTTCTTTATTTGATCCAGGGCAGCTAGCTCTTTCATCCTGCCAGTCCATCAGCAGTAGGGTTATTTTCTGGATCTTCAAAGGGCACTGGAGGCTCATATCTATTGGATGGATTGTCTTGAGGAGCTCTGGATGAGACTACTTCTTTTAACTTGTAGGGAAAAGGACCTGATGTTGTATCTGATGAAGCTTGTCCTTCCTAGAGTATGGATGTTGTCTAGAATAGCCCTTGGAGTAGACTTGGAATTCCCTTTGGCTTCCTCTATAACTTCCTCTTCTTGATTGAGAACCTCTGGACTGGCTTCCCCTATAATAAGATCTTGCATGAGGCTGATAGGGTGTTTGGATTTTAGTAGAGGGTTGAGCAGCTGAGCTTCCACCTGCACCTAGATCAGGAGGAGGTGGTGGAGGAGGGTGAGGATGATGAAACTGAGAAGATCCTTTCTCATACTTCCTCTTCTTCTTCATGGCTTTAAGTTGGTTCTTGGAATACTGCATCCAATGCTCAGTAATGGGGCAGTCATGAAGAATGTAATAAGGAATATCATTAGTGTCCTTTACTTTGGCTGGAGGCACCCTTTTCATAGCTTTGCTCCTTGCCTTCCTTTTCCTGGCTATGGTGGCAGAAGAATCATCAGAATCAGTCCTGAATTCATCACTTTCAGAGCTTTGCTCATCATATAAGGCATCAATCTTTTTCAAATATTTTTTGTTGTTGTGTTGGAGCAGATGAGACACAGTGGTTGTAGCAGTAGCAGATACAGCACTAGTAACAAATAAGTTGTAGCAGTAGCAGTAGTAACAACAGACATAGAGCATTCTGGAGCAATCCTTTCAGAAGAAATAGCAGCAGTAGTGACAGTAGTAACTGGAGCAGCAATAGATTCAGATAAAACTTTTTCAGATACATACTTCAGATCAGAGATAATATTTTCAGCATCAGCAATAGCAGCAGGCTCAAAAATATGCCTCTGTCATATGTATATCATCAGAAACTGGAATATCAGCAGCATTATTACTGACTACAGCAGCAACAGATTCAGCAACAGTATTTTCAGCAGGAGTAGCAGCAGCATCACTGGAACCAGAAGGCTCATCAGTATATATGGAGGATATATAGGAGCTAACTAAGCTGGAATCACAGCTGGAGAAGGGCACAATGGCCTTGGAAAGATCCTCTGATGGCTGGACTGCAACTTTCTCTGGAAGACAGTTGAAGTAGACTGAATCAAACACTGATAGTAAGGATCTGAGGTCCACTGAGAAGATTGCAACTGGAGTAGTTGAAACTGGAGCTTGAGTAACAGCAGCAGCAGCAGGAGCTGAAGAAATAGCAGCAGCAGGAGCTGAAAAATAGCAGCAGCAGGCAATCTCACCACTTCATTAGGCATCTCCCCTGCCTGGATTCAGAGAAAGCAAGATCAGGCACACTGATGAGGGCATTTCCTGAGGAAAGAGAGAGGATAGCCTGGCAGAAAGGGCTGCCACTGACTGAAGTAATGGAGCCAAGGAGGTCTCCAATAGAAGTGAAAGCCTGGGAGCTAGCAGTTCATACATCTGGTCAGCTAGGCTGGAATATCTACTTGCTCAGCAGGCAATTGAGCAGAGGTAGAGGATGGAGGAGCAACTGGTGATGGTAGTGGAGATCTGGTGTATGGGGGAAGTGATGTTTAGGTGAGGGGATTGTGGAAATGGAAGACAATGGTATGGAGATAGAGGGTGTGAAGGTGGGTTGATCAATAATGTCTTGTAGAAGCTGTTGGTATGATGTGGAGGAGGAGGGTAGCTCAGGAGGAGAGGAAGGTGAGTCATCCATGAAGGAATCATCAAGAAGACTGAATGATGGAATGTTGGATGATGTGTCAATGTCTGGTTGAGGGTAGTGGTGTAATGGATGGAATAGTTCTTCTGTTATAAGAAGTGTGGGGATTGGAGATGGAATAGATATTGGAGATGGGCTGGAAATAATGATTGTGGATGGAGTTTGAATGGTGGATGGAACTGGAGGAGATGGAATAGGAGGAGGAGGAGAAGCAGCAGGCAAGTCTTCTGCAGGGGCAGAGACTTGAGGGGAAGTGACTGTTACAGTCCTGGTGCCTGAAGTTGTGCTTGCAGAAGGCCTGCTGGGCTTGGTTATCTGCCTGTCCCATTTGCCAAATAGGGCACAGGACAGCCTCTTAGATGCATTAATATGTATCCCATTAGATACAAGCAGGGCAGGGCAACTGTTCTGAAGAAAGAGCCCTAGGATCCTCCCAAAATTCACAAATTCTTATTGATTTTCTTCTTAAGCAGGTCAAAGAAGACCTCTCCCCAGTTCAACTATTTCTTGTCCACAATGGCTCCCATCAAGCACAGCTGATACCTAGAGATAGTATCATGTGCTGAATGCTTGGCCAACAAAACCTTTCCCACTACATCAGCTAAGAACCTGTATTCCACAGCTAGGTTCTTCTTCAGCAGCTTGCTAGGGTTAGAATCAGAGTGACCCATTCTTGCAAGCAAATCAGAAAATCCTCTCCAGACAAATCAGCAGAATCTCTTCCAGAACTTAACTCAAAAACCTCTGTAGAATGGCTGGAGTCAAAGGTACCTGGGTTCCAGAAATTGAACCAACTACTGTGTTTTGGTCCTGGTTGTGGGCAGTGTAGACCCACCATAATCTCATCAGCAGGCAGCTTGATTCTGGTGGACATGATGGTGGCCAATTTCTGCTCCTTGAATAGTTCCAAAATATCCTGAAAAACTTGATCAGTGGTGCTAAAAGACTCCATGTCTATATCAAATCCAGCATCGAATTTCATTGCGGCTAGAACAGCAACAGAGACGGCCATTGTTACCGCAAAAACTCAACAAACAAAATGACCAAGTGTAGAGATGTTTGGAGGGAAAGAGAATTTTTGCAGAGAAATCGAAGAGAGTAAAAGGAGAACGACGGCGAAAAATGAATTTATATTAGGGTTCGACGCAGAAAAGGAAAGATCGTTGAACTCAGTTCGACGATCGGGGCTTCTAAAGGAATCTGAAGAGTCTTCAATATCATCGATCTCATTCGACGATATTGGAGAGCGTCGAGCTCTGTGACGATCGTTCAGAGAACAAAATTGTCGAGCGCCGTTCGACAATCGTTGACCGGAAGAGATAGTTGAACACTATCTGAGAAGCGCTGAACTCAGGTCGACGATTTCGGAAATTGTCGATCTCCGTTCGACGATCTGGGGTAAAAATCGTCGAGCGCAGTTCAGAGACCAGAAATACACTCTAGACACTAAGAAAAATCAAGATGTTTGCCTAGTTTGGTCAATTTTTAAACTTTTAAAATCTTGGATATTATTTTAGACTCCCTCCATCTAACATTCCTAACTGATTTAGGAAGAAGGTGTGTTTATTTCATCCAAGGTTTGGTGAAAATATCTCCCTTTCCAAATCAGTTGGGATATATTGAAGTTCAATTTTATTATTCTCAACATTATCCCTTAAAAAGTGATGCCTAATTTCTATGTGTTTTGTCCTACTATGGAGGACTGGATTTTGAGCTATAAAAATAGCACTGGTGTTATCACAAAAATTTTTGACTTCTCTAAATTGTAGCCATAGTCTAGGAGTTGGTTTTGAATCCACAAGATTTGTGAAAAACAACTGCCTGCAGCCATATATTCAGCTTCAGCAGTTGAAGTTGACACAGAAGTTTGTTTCTTGCAAAACCAAGAGACAAGTCTGTCACCAAGAAACTGACAAGTTCCACTGGTGCTTTTCTTGTCAATTCTGCATCCAGCATAATCAGCATCAGAAAATCCAGTTAATTCAAATGCTGAATCTTTTGGATACCAGAGACCTAGATTTGGACAACTTTTAACATACCTGAGAATCCTTTTACTAAAGTTAGGTGTGACTCTCTAGGGCTTACTTGGAATCTAGCACATATGCATGTAGCAAACATTATATCTGGTCTACTAGCTGTAAGGTACAGTAAAGAGCCAATCATTGCTCTATATGTTGTCTGATCAACAGGTTTCCCATGTTCATCAGCATCCAATACAGCATTGGTAGGCATGGGGTGTTTTCATACAGGATGCTTCAGACATACTAAATTTCTTGACCAATTCATTTGCATACTTGGTTTGAGAAATAAAGATGCCTTCAACATGTTGTTTGACTTGCAATCCTAGAAAGAAGGATAGCTCACCCATGCTACTCATTTCAAATTTAGAATGCATTAGGTTGGAGAACCTTCTGCACAAATTTGGATCAGTAGAGCCAAAAATAATATCATCTACATAAATTTGTGCTAGTAGGTATGGGACTTATGGGTTCTAATGAAAAGAGTTTGGTCTACTCTACCCCTTATAAATCCATTTTCCAGAAGGAAGCATGCTAGGGTCTCATACCATGCTCTAGGAGCTTGCTTGAGACCATATAATGCTTTGTTCAACTTAAAAACATAATCAGGATAGGTTGGAGAGATAAAACCTGGAGGTTGTCTGACATAGACTTCTTTTTTGATGTCTCCATTTAGAAATGCACTTTTCACATCCATCTGATATACCTTGAAGCCTTTGTGTGCTGCATAAGCTAAGAAGATTCTGATGGCTTCCAATCTTGCAACTGGTGCAAAAGTCTGGTCATAGTCTATGCCTTCTTCTTGAGAATATCCTTGAGCAACTAGCCTTGCCTTGTTCCTTACAATTACTCCTTGATCATCCAATTTGTTTCTGAACACCCACTTTGTTCCAACAATGGAGTGATCCTTAGGCTTGGGCACTAGTTCCCAAACTTTTTCCTTTCAAATTGATGCAACTCTTCTTGCATTGCAATGATCCAGTGTGGATCTTGCTCTGCATCTTGAATGGATTGAGGTTCAATTTGAGATAGGAAGCAGGTGTGCAACAGGTTTTGGTTGACCTGATTTCTGGTTTGCACACCAGCTGAGATGTCTCCAATTACTTGGGAAATTGGATGGTCTCTTGATGTTACTAAATCAATAGGGGGTGTTGATTGTTCACCAACCTGTGTTGTTGTTTCCTCTTGTGGTACAACAACTGGCTCTTCAAGTTGTTTCTCTTCAATATGTTGAATGCTTTCTTCATCTTCACTGCTTTCCTCTTTTTGAGTAACCTGTAACTTGTTCAAATCTTCAACAAGAGAATGTACCTGCAAAGGTTCTATGGTAGAAGTATTCTTCTCCTTGAAAGACATGTTAGATTCATCAAATGATATGTGAACAGATTCCTCAATTTTAAGAGATGATTTATTATAAACCCTATAAGCCTTACTGATCATGGAGTATCCCAGAAACACTCCTTCATCAGCTTTAGCTTGAAATTTTGCTAAATATCTCTTGTCATTATTATGTATATAACAAATACAACCAAAAATTCTAAAATAATCAACTTTAGGTTTCTTCCCTTGAGTAATTCATAGGGATTCTTTCCCTTAGTTTATGTATTAAACTTCTGTTCAGCACATAGTTGGAGGTGTTCACTGCCTCTGCCCAAAAAGATAGAGGAAGGTGAGCATCTGACAACAATGTAGTGGCAGATTCAATAAGGGTTCTATTTTTCCTTTCAGCTACCCCATTTTGTTGAGGAGTTCTAGGAGCTGAGAAAGTATGCTTGATCCCTACACTCTGACAGAACTCTTGCATAAGAAGAGAATCAAACTCTGTCCCATGATCACTTCTGATCAGGGCAATGTGAGTATTGAACTCAATCTGTATACATTTGAGAAACTCTGTCAAACACTTAAAGTTATCAGACTTCTTCCTCAGAAAGAACACCCATGTGAATCTAGAGAAGTCATCTACAACTACTAAGTGTAAGATTTCCCTCCTAGGCTTTGTACTGTAATGGGTCCAAAAAGATCCATGTGTAACAGATACAAGATCCTAGGTGAATCACTCTTATTAAGTGATTTGAAACTATTTTTAGTTTGCTTGCCTAATTGACAAGCCTTGCAGAGTCCTTCCTTCTTGTAGGGGCCAGAAGGTAGTCCTCTAACAAGGTTGTCCTTGGATAGCCTAGCAATAGTTCTAAGTTTTAAGTGTCCTAGTCTCTTATGCCATAAAATATTAGGTCTACAAACAGAATTGAATAGGCAAATGTCTACATCTGTTGAAAGAAAATCTACTAGATAGATGTTACCTTTCCTTTTACCTGTCAACACAGTTGTGTTGTCCTCTGACTTTATCTTGCATAAGGCTTTGCTGAAAGTCACCTGGTAGCCTTCATCACATAGCTGACTGATGCTTATCAATTTATGCTTCAGTCCTTCCACATAAGCTACCTTCTTGAATGTTACTGTTCCAATTGGACTGCACCATATCCTTTAGTTTGTCCAAAGTTTGAATCACCAAATATGACTTTGGGTCCAAGCTTGGCTTTAAAGGATGTGAGGTTGTCCTTGTTTCCTGTCATGTGCTTAGAGCACCCACTATCCAAGTACCATTGTTGGTAAGATGTTGGATAGGTCTTCACCTGCACATAAAATAATTCCTTGTTTTTGACCCAGTTTACCTTGGGCCTAGGTTGATAACCTTTAAACTCAGAAATAAAAGACATCCCAGGTTGACTCTTATAAACTTCAGGATGATATCTCATTGGAGGTATTATCCATTCAGTATAAAGGTTAAAGATTTGGGATGAAGGACCCATAGGATTGGATTTTGATTTCCCTTGAAGGAATTTCCAGAGCTTTGATCTCTGTTCGACGATCGTGGAGCTGCGTTCGACGATCTTGGGTCAGATCGTCGAGCTCCGTTCGACGGTCGACTGTGGCAGAGTTCAGGAATTAGAGATCGTCGACCTGAGTTCGACGATTTTGCCTGAGATCGTCGATCTACGTTCGGCAATCGTCGAGCTCCGTTCGACGATTTCTGCTGGACTTAGTTTTCTTAGGCAGATCAGAATTTTTCCTAGCTACCTCTACAACTCCCTTCCCTTTATCAGAAATGAACTTGATTAGGTTGTTAGAACTATAGGTTGGCTGGATGAAGCACCCAAGCCCAGTGTACTATTGAATCTGGAGTTCACTGTGCTTGTGATGTCCATCAGCTTGATACTTCTCCATTAAGGGATTCTTCAAGCTTCTTGGCCTCTGATAGCTCACCTTTCAGTGAAGCTGTCTCTCCCTACAGCACTCCAACTCCTGAGAGAGTTTGAGGTTTTCTGACTTTAAGGAACTATATTCAGACAATTGATTTCTGAGAGAGATAATTTCCTTCTCAGATTTTAGTAAGTCTAAACATAATGCTTTAAACTCAGATTTAAAGTCCTCTGAATTGAAATCAAAAGAACTAATTACCTGGTCTTCTTCAAGTTGAGTCTCTGAGTCTGACTCTGACTCTTCTTCATCTGAATTATGTGAGAGGCATTGATTGCCATCATGCAGAACTCCTTCTCTTCTGCATCATCTTCATCATCACTGGAGCTGGATGAGGATTCTGATTCTCTTCAGTTTCACTCCAGGATTCAGCAACAAATCCCTTCCTAGTGTGTTTGTTCTTGCTTGTGGAGGTTTGCCATTGCTACTTTTCTTGAAGTCCTTTTCTCTTCTTCTTTCTTCTTATCCCTTCTGTCCTTGTTTTTGTTCTCTGGACAGTCAGGTACAATGTGCCCTGGTTTCCTGCAACCAAAGCAAACAATTTCTTTATTAATTGACTTATCATACCTTGGCTTATCATGCACTTTGTATGATCTCCTTCTGAAGTCCTTTCTGGCCATCTTGTAAAAACTTTTGGCCAATAGACTGAGCAGTTCATCATTGCCTGTGACTTTGTCTTCAGGCTGATCTTTAGTTGCTTTGAAGGCTATTGTCTTCTCTTTTCTTGTGGCTGGTGAGGCAGCCTTCTGCTCTTCTTCTCTGTTCTTAATGAGCAGCTCATAAGATTTGAGCTTGCCCAAGAGAGCTTCTGTGGTAATCTCATTCAGACTTCTGGAATCCTTGATTGGCCAGATCCTTGAGTCCCAAGTGCTTGGAAAGCACATTAGAATTTATCATTAGTTCAGTCAGTGATATCTCCTTATCCAAGGTCCTGAGTTCACTGACTATCAGACTGAGTCTATTATACATATCTCCAACTAACTCAGCTTCTCCCTTCTTGAAATTATCATATTGGGATATGAGGTGAGATCTCCTGTCTTTTCTTCATCAGCTGATCCTGACACTATTTCAGTGAGCTTATCCCAGATTTCCTTTGCTGAATTACATTCAGCCACCTTTTGAAAGATGTCATCAGATATGGTCTGGGCTAAGATGTTCATAGCCTTTGCATCAGCTACCTTCCACTTCTTGATATCAGCATCTGTTCCTGCTGGAGGTGGAACAGCATTTGTGCTTGTGTTCTCTGGAGGTCTTGGACAAACTGTCAAAATAGAATTAAAAATATCCTCGTCAATAGAATTCATGTATAATCTAATCCTTGCTTTTCCAAAGTGCAAACTTGGACAGATTGCACACTGGAGGTCTAGTGCTAGCATAATCTTTGTTTTGGGCCATGATTTGTGAAGAAATAATCTAATAATAAAATCTACAGCAAGCAGATCTAACTAGGAATCTTTGGGTTCAGGTGTTAGCCTGTGCAACCACCAAGGTGGTATGTTTAACCAACCTCCTCTGATACCAATTGAAAGTGCAGATAGATCTGAAATACTCTAGAGGGGGGGGGTGAATAGAGTATGGTGCTTAAAAACTTTTTACAACAGTTGTTGTAATCTGAGTGAACAGGGAAGAAAATATTAAATCTAATCACAGAAACTATCTAATCACAAAGTAACCTACAAAAGAAATTAATCACAGATCCTAACTAATCACAGATCACAGCCAGAAACAAAAATAAAGACAAGCAAGCCAGAAGACACAAGGAGCTATAGTGGTTCCCCTAAACTTGGGTACATCCACTCTTCTACCATCCTAGGTAGGAATCACTTCAGGATGAGTTGATCAGGTGTCTGGGCACCAATGAGCTTTTGATAAGGTGCTCAAAAAACAAATCAGATTTTTTGATCAGATGTCTTGCCACTAATGAGCTTTTGATAAGGTGCTCAAAAACCAAGCACAAACTTTTGAAGAGAGTTTGAAAAACCCTTTACAGAGATGGGGATGAGAGAGTGATGGAAGTCTTCTCTTTCTCAAAGAAGCTGAGAAGACTATGTGGATTTTGATGTGTCAAAGCTCCCCCTGAGATCTGTAGTTGATCAGGAAATGAAGCTTTGTTGTAGGGTGATAGGCCTTCAGAAATTTGATCTTCAGCAATTAATGATTTCAGCAACAACTGAAATGTTAGGTGTCCGGAGTCTTTGAATGAAGATGGCCTTGAACACTTGAATCAAAAGGGATCTGAAGATTTCAGTTTTATTGATCTCCTTTGGTGTGTGTTCTCGTATGAATTCTTTTATACAGAGAATGTCTACAGCTCTTTATCTTGTGAACAGTTGGTGTTCAGAAAGATGTTGTTCCAAAGAAAATTGTAGCAGAGAATGTTTTGTTCTTCTTCTTGGTTCTTCTGATCTTGTGCACTCTCTACTGATTATATCAGAGATCAAAAATCTTGTGTTTTATTCCCTGGTTCTGAATAGAAAATGATCTCTGTCAAGAATAGTCATGGGTGTCATAAATGACTTCCTTAATTGCAAATGTCTTCTGGGGGAAAGTCCGAAGAAAACATTCCTTGATAATTCCTTGAAACTTGGTCCAGAATAAATGAAAACGGCTAGAAAATCTTTTGAATTAATTGCTGAGAATAACTCCTTAACTGTTCTGAATTTGAATCTTGAAAATCATTCAACTCTTCAGAAAATTGTCGAACTGAGCTCCACTATCGTCGAACTGAGCTAAGCGATTTGGACTTAGACAGCGATAGAGATTGTCGATCTGAGCTCAACTATCGTCGAAATGAGCTCAGAGATAGAGAATCAATACTGAAGTCAAGATCGTCGAACTGAGCTCGAAGATCGTCGAATGGATTTCGACGATTTGTTGAAGTTGAGCTCAGCGATCGTCAATGGAGTTCGACGATCCGTCGAAGTGGAGCTAGACGATCGTGATTGGAGTTCGACGATTCGTCGTACTGAGCTCGACGATATGACTTAGTCTTCAAACTAAAAATCCTTGGTCTTGAGGCAGCTTCCAAACTAACTACTAACCCTTAGACTCAATTCTAGTTGACCTTTAGATCTATACAGGAGGTCAAAAATAGGCTTCCTAAAGACATAGTGATCTGACCCAAATTAGTAATAGGGTGTTCCAACAGAAGTCCCTCATGGGCTCTACCTTCCAAGGCTGGATCTACACAAAGATAAGTTGGAGTGAATTCTCGGGTGTTTTCTTGGAGCACTTTATCCTACATCGGCCGAGATGAGCTTGAGCAGAGGTTTCTTCTACTAAAGCAGGGATCAAAGTCGGTTACGGAATAACAGCGGGAATTCCAGCATCTCGCAAGGTTTGCGGATTCTTACGAGTTGGATGACAGAGGTTATGCCAAGCGCTTCTACAAAGGGCTGCGAGATCGCTAAATATAGTGTTAGCGGTTTTATCGGATTAGCTTTGGCGGAGAAATGATATGGCAAAAATTGGAGGCGGACCACCTGGGATGTAGTAAGAATGTCGGAGAATGAAGGGCAAGCAATAGAAGGAGGCGGGACTTCAGAGAGGAAGAGGATATCAAAGAGGAGGTCGAGAATCACAAACAGGGATTCAGCGAATTCCGGGTTGCACGCTGATTTGCCTCCACACCAAGCTCAGCAATTCTGACGGAAACGGCGGAATCCTGTTGTTCTTCGCCGAAACCGGCGGGAATCACTGACGTTTCTAGCGATTCTGGCTTGGAGCCCTTCTATTACCTCTGAGCTGCTCAGCAGCCTAACGAGGACGGGTAAATCTGGGCGAGACGAGGACACGAGGACCGTACTGAAGGTAAGTGCACCGCTTGACATGAGTACAGGAAGG